>JAPQWS010000142.1:2050000-2650000 GCA_028651295.1 Catharanthus roseus | reverse complement strand
AAAACCATCCCATTCATCTTAGGTGATATATAATTTATACAACTCTTCCTTGAATTTTTTGTTTTTGTTTCAATAGTTGTTAGTTCTGTATTCATGTTTCTCAGAAAAAGAAAAAAAGTTTGATATTTATGTTTCAAAATAATTTTGATTGGACAAAATTTGGTGACAGCCATTGTAGCCGGGTAGAGTTATTCTAACATTCTCTATTACATCTCATGTAATATTTTTTTTTCCTTAAAATTTATCTTTTATTTGTTAGATTGTATTAATGAAATATTATATTAAAAATATGAAAAGAAATATTATAAAAGATCTGAATTGAAATGACATTATATTTATCGAAATAAAAATAAGATTGGTGGTGAACTAAAATTATTGAAGTAAAATAATTAAAATAAAAAATAATCAAAATATCTTAAATCTTTTTCATCTTTGTAAAACACAAACTATTGAACAAGTACCCAATTACATGAACAAATTAGACAAGACAAATTTAGAGGTGAAAGACATAAATACTTAAATAGCACACAATATATAATTTAGAGGTAAGATACGTTTTAAGAGAGATTTCTCATGCAATAAATAAACTAGTAGTTGCTTGCAGGATCCTTTTTACAAAATCCGCAGGCTATGAGGTGCGGATCGAAAGAGCCCGCATCCTAAACGGTCTTGTGCTTTAAATTCATATTCCCAAAAGATGGGGAAGGTGCGGGCCGGCCTGTGGGCAAGGCCGTTTTGACATTGCTATTTTGTAATGATCTCTGTGTTTTCATTCTAGTTCAAAGAACTGAAATACTTTGGTAGTCCTCCATTTTCCTACTCAATTGATACCCTGAACTCTGCTTTATGTGAATTGTCTTTGAAATAGCAACGGAAGCGTTCGAGAGAGGGGCGAATCATGGGATTTCTCCGAACATGATATTGTATTTGATGGACCAGTACCATATGCAAATGGCCAGTGGCTCCAATTTACTGTTTTTGTGGTCTTCAGCAACCTTTCTCATGCCGGTTCTTGGGGCCGTCGCTGCAGACTCTTTCGCAGGGCGGTTTCGGATGATCTGCTTCGGATCTGTTGTCATGCTTGTGGTAAATCCTCATTTTTTAAAGCTTCTCTTATGCTGCATTTCTTTTGATCAGTTACTATACATGATAGTAGTTAAACTCCTATACTGAAACTTTCTTTTGATCAGTTACTATACATGATAGTAGTTAAACTCCTATACTGAAACTTTCAGAAATACAGGGTAGTTAAGAATATTTTGTTTGATTGTTATATGTTTGATAAAAAGTCTCTGAGAGAAACTTTTCTTGTGAAGGGTATGATGCTATTGTTGCTTACCTCCTTGATTCCACAAGCAAGACCTTCTGAATGTAAAAGGGATTTCAACAACAATTGTGTTCCTGCAACCTTTCTCCAACTACTTCTTTTATGTTCTTGTTTCGGTCTTTTGTCTATTGGAGCAGGGGGCATCAGATCCTCATGTTTAGCCTTTGGTGCTGATCAATTAGAAAAAGTAGTTCAGAAAAGGGATCCAAGAGCTCTGGAACATTATTTCAGTTGGTATTATGCTTCATGCATGTTTTCAATCTTCATTGCTTCAATTTGTATTGTTTATATCCAAGAGAACATAGGATGGAAGGCTGGTTTTGGTGTTCCTGTGATCCTCGTGTTCCTTTCGGCTCTTTCTTTCTTTGTTGGTTCTCCTTTCTACGTCAAGGTAAAGGCTAAATCAGGTCTTCTACTGGAACTTGTTCAAGTTATTGCAGCCTCTTTTAGGAAAGACATATAAAAATATCATCTCAAAGTGCAAGCATGTATCACCACAAGAACGGGTCGCTACTTCTTCCAAGTGAAAAACTTAGGTGAGGCACTTCTTCAAACTTATATTTATAATTCTTCTTGATCTACTAATTATCTAATGCACATAAAATTTTTCTCTGGGTTAGTCCCTTCCTTTCTTTTTAGAATCCTTAATTGTTTTTGAATGAATAAGCTGTTGGTACTCCACCCTTATCCTAGAATTTTGTTTCTTTTTGTATAGGTGGATTTATTAAGTTTATTTGAAGCTTTGATGGCTTAATTCTTCTTCATTTTCTTCAGATGTCTGAACAGAGCTTGCATCATTATTGATGCTCAGAAAGACTTGACGGCGGATGGAATGGCGATAGATCCATGGAGTCTTTGCACCGTAGATCAAGTGGAGGACTTGAAAACTCTTCTCACGGTGATCCCTTTATGGTCATCAGGAATGCTTATGTCAGTAAATATGTGCCAGAACTCTTTTCCAGTACTTCAAGCAGCTTCCATGAACCGAAACATTGGATTTAGCTTCAAAATTCCAGCAGGCTCTTTTGGTACCATTCTGTTATCTGCATCACACTTTGGGTTGCCCTTTATCATCGCGCAATTCTGCCAATGGCATCAAGAATCGTGGGAAAGCCAGTTCATCTGAGTACGAGGCAAAGAATGGGAACCGGAATCTTCCTGTCCTGTTTATCCATGATGGCTATTGCAATCATAGAAAACATTAGGCGAAATCGTGCAATCAGACAAGGTAAAATGTCAGCAAGAGGGCTAATACCTCAATATTGCTTAAATGGATTGGCTGAAGGCTTGAGTTTCACTGCTCAAAATGAATTCTATTATTCAGAATCCCCCAAGAGTATGGCAAGTATAGGTTCAACTATGTGTGCACTTGGGTTCTCTGTGGCAAATTTGGTAGCAAGTTTGGTGATGAGCACAGTTGATAATGTGACAAAAAGAGGAGGAAAGGAGAGTTGGGTTTCAAGCAATATCAACAAGGGTCACTATGATTACTATTTCTGCTTTCTTGTTAGTCTAAGCATAATTAACATGATATATTTCCTCATTTGCAGTAAATTTTATGGTCCATGCAAAGGGGAAAAGGTTGAGACTCTTGATGAAGATTGAAGTAGAATACCATATATGTAATGTATAAAGCTAGTTGAAAGGATTTCTATGGTGCCAAATATGTGGTAAATAGTAGAATTATAGTAGTCATCCTATAATATATAGCTAGTTGAAAGGATTAGAACTAGCCAGTCGTGTGTCTATATAGTTTATGTTGGAAAAAGAAATATTGGATATCGAAATATTTGAATATATTGTATTTTAATGTGATTAGTATTGATAGTGTTTGTTACCTAATATAGCTTGATGTAAATTAGAAATGTAATTATTTTCTGATTTCGTAGATTAGTTCTTTCCTTGCATGGATTAGGAAACTTAAATACTCTCTAATTGTGTATATATATATATCACTCATCAGTTAATGAAAAGGCAAGCACTGCAGCTTCTCTCAATATTATAATTCTTGACATAATATCAGAGCCATTTAAAAAAAAAAAAAAGAAAATTTACGGTAGAAAGATGACAAAAATCAAAGACAATGCCAACGATGTGGCTGCCATCACGGGGTGGTGACGGGAAAGAATCCCGGACAATAAAAGAACTTCCTCTTATGAGTGATCTTAACCCCTATACATGCTTGTCTAGTGATACACTTGGAGTATTTCTAATTCACATCAAACTCATGAAAAATAACTACGATCAATGGTCAACTGTGTTCCTGGGATTCTTGATGTCCAAATAGAAGAATGGTTTTATCGATGGGGCCATAAAACGTCTTGCTCGTGGCACGCTCGAATTTGAAGATTGGGCTACAATGAATTCTCTTATTGTTTCTTGGATCTTTACCACAATTGATCCAATTCTCATCCCTTAGGTTCCATGCAAAACCGAAGCTAAAACTTTCTGGGACATGCTAAAAAATCGTTTTTTTTGGCTAGAAACGGTCCTCGGGTTCATGAACTTGAGAAAGAGTTGGGGAACTATACTCACCATGGTGCCTGCGGTGGTAGATTATTTTAGTAAACTTACTACCATCTGGGATGAACTTGCCAATTACGAAAAGGATTCGGACTGTTGTTGTGGCGGATAAACCTGTAAGAGAATCACTGAAGGTGAACGTCAGTGAGAAGAAGAAAATTTACATAAATTTTTTCTTGGTCTTGATAACTATTTCCGAACTATTATTTCTCAAATATTGAATGTGAACCCTCATCCATCTGTTGATAATGCCTATTTTATAATTATACGAGAAGAAAGGCATCACGTGATTACTCGTGATCAGGATGCAAGGGCGGAGGCTATTGTCTTTGTCACTAGAACCATAGAAAAATCTTCTGCTTTATGCATTGTTTGTAAAAAACAAGACCATGCAACGAGTGATTGTTTTCAGGTTATTGCCTATCCCATGGTGGCCAGAGAAAGAAAAACCAACGAATTTTGCAAATTTGAGAATTTCTGGAAATTCCGGCAATTCGTAGCCGAAACAGTCGTCGACCGGTGGCTGGGGAGTGCAATCGGCAGCATATACACATGCTGCCATTGTTAGTTATATGCCTTAGACCAATTGACTTATATTTATATTGGTTATTTATGAGGCATGTATTTTGAATTGTATTTTATGCTATTGATCATCAAGTATGTGACTTGACAGTAAAACCTTTCTTACTAATAAAATACTATTCTTGTTTGTCCATAGTTTTATCACATCTTATATTATTAAACTAGTACGAAGTTGATTGATGATCAAGTTTTACTGATCATGAATATAAGATATAAAATCAATTCATAAATATTGAGAATATTGTATTGGATATAATCCAAAGTGAAGAAGAAATATTGCATGGGTTTAAGTCATAAGTATTTCTTCTCAGTTTATGTTTGATGTTCTTTGACCTAATGTTTCTAATGCTTCTTGCATGGAGAGAAAATATGTTTTGACATAGTCAAACATCACTTATAATTAGGTGATTATTATGACTATTTATTGGGCTATTTTTTTGTCATGGCTTAAATATTAGAGATAGTGAAAGGCATTTGTCCCTCTCTTATTAGAGAGAGATATCCAGGGCCCCTTGATAAGGAAGACTGGAGAATATGCATGGCCATTAATAAGGTATTATTAATATTATTTATCGGAACAGTTTGCCTAGTGATCAAGTAAATGGTTAATTAAATTTTATAAGGATGACTCAGTCCATGCCTTATACTTAATTAGAATATCATGTGGAAAAATGACTAAATACTAAAACTAATGTTAGGTTATCATATCTTTTACTTAACTTGGGTAAGCATAATGTAGTACTAGAGGCCAATTATGTTTTGTGGATAAATGTTTAAGACATTTTTCATTCACTACCAATGTTAAGTGAACCTACAGGGTCACATGCATAGACGATCTTATGAGCATTATGCCTACGTCCAATGAATCTAGATCATGTCCAGATTCGTTGAACGTATACAAAAAGGGATCAGATTCCATGTTTTATTTATTTGGTAAGTTAATAATTAACTAATTTATTTGTCAAATAAATAAGATTAATTACTTAATATTATTCATCCAATCGTTGGATGATTATAGGAGTAGACGGACAAGATTAAAATTGTCATTAGATGACAATTAGGGTTATGATGTTGACAGCTATAAAAGGTTATGTTAACCTTTTTCCTCAGCTAACTTCTTCTGATTAAAATCCCTAGGACGGCAGGAATTGTGTCTTGCCTCTCTGTCTAAAAATTCCAAAGTATTACCATATAGTTAGGGTTCGTTCTGAATAGTTTTCAAAACTCTGAGGGGCTAGCCTCCTGATCGCTCGCAGAGGAGGTCATTGCGTGGATACCGATAGTGGGCGAACCGTAGACAGCAGCACCTCCACATCTTGTGGCATAAAAAACATTGAGGTAGTTTTTCTTTCCAATCGATTTTTTTGGCATGTGTAGATCCTGTTAGTGGTTTTTTGTAGGTACTTTTATTATTTTTTTGTCTACGAAATCTAATAGAGGCATCAGAGCCTCGTACATACTAGTTTTACTTGTTTTATCTGTTATCGCTTTGATTACATGTATTGTTTTCAATCGACCTTAAGGTTTCTGATTAAGTGTAATAATCAGACTTAATTGAATTATAAGATTCGCATATATCAAATTCTGATATACATATTAATGCGATTAAATAAATAGAATATTGCTACTGTAAAATTGTTTGACGTGCATAGTATAATCTGTGTAGTTTAATTGTTAAACTAATATGCAAAATCACATAATTTAATGTTTAAATGTTAAACATATTTTCTAGCGGCATGATTATTATGGTTTATGATGACATATAAAGATTAAGTCAAAAAATGCCTCCCATAATCATAAGCACTTTTGCATGCCTGGATCATTATTTTGTCTCATTGCCAAAGCAAGAGATAAATGGTTACCTAAGTAGGGGAAGATGGAAAATGGTGATTTCCATATGCCTGGAATGGTTAGACTTAACTAGGCTATCAAAACGGTTTTGAGCCTAGGACATCATATAGGATTTTGCCGGGACATATAGATGTAAATTCCATTAATCTATTTTTTCTTTAAATATGGGTGTTAAGTCAAAGCTTACTAATGATTATTATAAAATAGAATTTATCTACTCACAATTTATATCAAGTATTGAATATTTCAGGAAAAGTTAATGCTTCATTTATTTATTTTACTTTGCAAATTCTATGTAGATAACAACTTCAAATAATTCAAACACCTCATTGCGATCCGTGCTTGAAAAGAATAAGCTTAGTGGGACTAACTTTCTTGACTAGGCACAAAATTTAAGAATTATCCTTAAACAAGAAAAAAGACTATATGTTCTTGAGAACCCTATCCTTAATCAACCAGCTAACAACGCTCTAGAGTTGAAAAGGATGCTTATAGTAAGCACAAAGATGACTCTAACGATATGACATGTCTCATGTTGGCTACAATAGAATCTAACTTGCAAAAGCAATTCGAGGAAGTTGAGGCTTATGGGATGATGAAACAGCTCAAGGAAATGTTCCAGAGCAAGCATGTCAAGAGAGGTATCTTACTACTAAGGCATTGAATGGCTGCAAAATGACCCCAGACACTTCAGTTAGTGCTCATGTCCTTAAAATGAAGGGTTATTTTGATCAGCTTGAAAAACTTGGAGCACCTGCTAGTCATGATATGGCTACTGATATGATCTTGGCCTCTTTGACATCTGAATATGATCAGTTTGTCATGAACTTCAATATGCATAACATGGAAAAGTCAATAAATGAATTGCACGCGATGCTCAAGCAGGTTGAGCAAAATATTAGGAAGTTTACTCATAATGTTCTGATGGTTTAGAAAGGGCAGTTCAAGAAGAACAAAGGAAAGGGAAAAGATATGGCTAAGAAGGGCAAAGACAAGCAGAAGCCCAAGCCCAAGGCTAAACCACCAAAGGAAGGGACTTACTTCCATTGCAATGAACCTGGTCATTGGAAGAGGAACTGCAAGCTCTACTTGGAAGAAAAAAAAGAAGCAAAAGGCCAAATAGACTGTCGCTTCAAGTATTTTCATTATAGAAATTAATGTGTTTACTCCTACTTCATGGGTATTAGATACCGGATGTAGATCTCACATTTGTGTAAATTTGCAGGGACTCAAAAGGAGTATATCTTTGGCAAAAGGAGAGGTAGACCTGCGAGTAGCAAATGGAGCAAAAGTTGCTGCTATAGTAGCTGTAGGAATATTTGATTTACTTTTGCCTAGTGGGCTTATCATTGAGCTTAAAGATTGTTATTATATTCCTGCTATTAGTAGGAATATCATTTCATTTTCTTATTTGGATATTAATGGTTTTGATTTTAATACTAAGAATGGTAAAAGTTCCATTTATAAAAATGGTATTTTCTATTGGGATGCCTCTTTATTTGATGGACTTTACATTTTTAACTTACATGATTCCACTAGTAAGCCCATCTATTACATAAATACAAAGAAATTTAAATCTAATCATTTAAATCAAACTTACTTCTGGGATTGTCGTTTTGGCCGCATAAATGAGAAACACATACCCAAACTCCATCAAGATGGACTTTTATCTTCATTCAACCTTGAGTCTTATGAAAAGTGCGATTTTTGTCTATTGGGGAAAATGACTAAAAGTCCATTTACGGGACAAAGTGAAAGGGCTAACGATTTATTGGAACTTATACATACCGATGTATGTGGTGTTAGTATATGCCCTAAGACCAATTGACTCACATTTATGATTTATGAAGCATGTATTTTTTGAATTGTATTTTATGCTCTTGTTCATCAAGTATGTGACTTGATAGTAAAACCCTTATAGCTAATAAAATACTATTCTTATTTGTCCATAGTTTATTACATCTTGTAAACTAATGTGAAATTGATTGATGGTCAAGTTTTACTGATCATGAATATGAGATATAAAATCAATTTATAAATACATATTGAGAATATTGTATTGGACATGACCCAAAGTGAAGAAGAAATATTGCGTGGGTTTAAGTTATAAGTATTTCTTCTTAGTTTTATATTTGGTGTCCTTTGACCTTATGTTTCTAATGTTTCTTGCATGGGGAGAAAATATGTTTTGATATAGTCAAACATCACTTTTAATTAGCTGATCATTATGACTATTGGTTGGCTTATTTTTTTGTCATGGCTTGAATATTGGAGATAGTGAAAAGGATTTGTCCCTCTCTTTTTAGAGAGGGATATCCATGGGCCCCTTGATAAGGAAGACTGGATAATATGCATGCCCATGCTCAAATAAATATTAATAAGGTGTTATTAATATTATTTGTTGGAACAGTCTGCCTGGTGATTAAGTAAATGGTTAATTAAGTTTTACAAGGATGACTTGGTCCATGCCTTATACTTAATTAGGATATCGTGTGACAAAATGACTAAATATTAAATCTGATGCTAGGTTATTATTACATTTACTTAACTTGGGTAAGCATAATGTCTTGCTAGAGGCCGCTTATGTTTTATGAATAAATGTCTAGGACATTGTTCATTCACTACCAACGTTAAGTGAACCTACAGGGTCACACGCATAGACGATCTTGTGAGCATAATGTCCACGTTCAATGAATCTAGATTGTGTCCAAATTCGTTGAACGTATACAAAAGGGGAATCAGATTCCATATTGTATTTTCTAGTAAGTTAATAAGTAATTAATTTTATTTAATTGAATAAATGAAATTAATTACTTAATATTACTTATCCAACTGTTGGATGATTATAGGAATAGACAGACGAGATTAAACTGTCATTAGATGACAGTTAGGGTTTTGATATTGACAGCTATAAAAGGTTAACCTTTTCTTGGTGGCCGTCCTTTATCTAATTAAAGAAAAACAAAACCCTAAACCCTAGAACGGCAATATAGTATCTAGCCTCCTCTCTCCGAAATACGACCGATTACAAGATAGTCAGGATCAGTTCTGAACAGTTTTCAGAACACAGAAGGGGCTAGCATCCCGATCGCTTGCAGAGGAGTTCGTCGCGTGGATACCAGTAGAGTGCGAAGCGTACAAAGCTGCGCCTCCACAACGAACAATCAAAACATTGAGGTAATTTCTATCCAATCGGTTTTTCTAGTATGTGCAGATCCTGTTGGTGGATTTCTGTAGTTTTATTTTATTTTGTTTTTGCCTACGGACTCCAACATGTGGATCAATGAACACACAAGCCAGAAGAGGTTTTCAGTACTTCATTACATTCATAGATGATTTCAGTAGATACGACTATGTCTATCTAATGAAATATAAATCTGATTCCTTTCAAAAGTTTAAGGAGTTTCAAAAAGAAATATAGAATCAACTTGGAAAGAGTATCAATTTACTTCAATCAGATCGAGGTGGTGAATACTTAGGCTAAGAGTTTGACGAACATCTAAAAATTATGGGATAGTATCACAATTAACTCCACTAGGAACACCACAATGGAATTGTGTGTCTGAACACAGAAATCGAACACTATTGGACATGGTTCGATCTTTGATGAGTCAAACAGATCTTCCAATTTCTTTTTGGGGTTATGCTTTAGAAACTACTGCATTTATATTAAATAGAGTTCCATCTAAAGTTGTTCAGAAGATATCATATGAGATATGGACCGAAAAACAACCTAGTTTAGAATTTCTCAAAATTTGGGGATGTGATGCTTATGTGAAGCAATTATTATTTGAAAAACTAGCACCCAAATTTGATATGTGTCTGTTTGTGGGATATCCTAAGGAAATAAAGGATACTATTTCTATCTTCCATATGAAAACAAAGTGTTTGTTGCTAGGAACAGAATTTTACTTGAAAGGGAATTCGTTTCCAAAAGAGTTAGTGGGAGTAGAATCTATCTTGAAGAAGCTCAAGGACAACAAACTATTTCTAAACCAAGTATGGATACTCAGTTGGACTCACGTATTCGTGCTGAGCCCGAGCCTTTGACACAAGGCCCAAGAAGTTCTATAGGATTCATCAAATACCACAAAAGATATGGATTTCTTGTGATTGAGGATCATAATGTTGATCTTATTGATCAAAAGTAAACCTAATTCCTACAAAGATGCTATTCATAGTCCTGAATCTAGCAAATGGCTAGAGGCTATGAAATCAAAAATGTAATCCATTAATGACAATCAAGTTTGGACTTTGATTGATCCACGTGAAGGTTTCAAAGCCATAGGGTGTAAATGGGTTTTCAAAAAGAAAACTAACATGGATGACAATGTGCACACTACAAAGCACGATTGGTAGCAAAAGGTTATAGACAAACTCACGATATTGACTATGGTGAAACCTTTTTTCCAATTGTAATGCTGAAGTCAAAGAAAATTCTACTTGCCATTGCAGCATATTATGATTATGAAATATGTCAAATGGATGTTAAAACTGCATTTCTTAATGGAAATCTACTAGAGGATATGTATATGACACAACCTCAAGGTTTTATTTATCCTTCGAATTATGGTAAAGTGTGTAAACTTCAAAGATCCATTTATGGCTTGAAGAAAGCATCTCGAAATTGGAATCTTCGTTTTGATGAAGCAATTAAAGAATTCAATTTCATCAAGAATGAAGATGAATCTTGTGTGTACAAAAGGGTTACAGAAAATACAGTAGTCTTCTTAGTGCTCTATGTCGATGACATCTTGTTAATTGGGAATGATATCCCCACTTTGCAAAGTGTAAAAACTTGGTGAAGCAACCTATATTCTAGGGATTAGGATCTATCTAGATAGATCTAAAAGCCTAATTGGCCTAAGTCAGAGTGGATATATTGAAAAGGTACTAAAAAGGTTCAGTACGCAAGATTATAAGAGAGCTATTGGACTTCGTAGAAAAAAAAAAAAAGCAAAAATTAAAACTACGAAAAACTGCCAACAGGATCCGCACATACTAGAAAAACTGATTGGATAGAAAACTACCTCAATGATTTCTGTCGTTAGGTGTGGAGGTGCTGGTGTTTACACTTCGCCCTCTATTGGTATCCACGTGAAGAACTCTTCTGTAAGCGATCGGGATGCTAGACCTTTTGGTGTTCTGAAAACTGTTCAGACGAATCCTAACTATCTGGTAATACGTGGAATTTTGGAGAGAGAGAGAGGCTAGAGACTATTATCGCTGTTCTAGGGTTAAAGCCTTTTTGTTTTTAATCAGATGAAGACATCTACAGGGTAAAAGGTTAACATAACCTTTTATAGCTATCAACATCAGAATCCTAATTGTCATTTAATGACTGTTTAATCTGGTCCGCCTATTCCTATAATCATTTAACAGTTGGATGAATAATATTAAGTAATTAATTTCATTTATCTGATAAATAAAATTAGTTACTTTTTAACTTAACAAAAAATACAATATGGAATCTGATTCCGTTTTGTATACGTTCAATGAATCTGGATGCCATCTAGATTCATTGAACGTGGACATTATGCTCACAAGATTACCTATGTGTGTGATCCTGTAGGTTCACTTAACATTGACAGTGAATAAAAATGTCCTAGACATTTATCCACAAAACATGAGTGGCCTCTAACAAGACATTATACTTACACAAGTTAAGTAAAAGAAATGATAACCTGACATTAGTTTTAATATTTAGTTATTTTGTCACATAATATCCTAATTAAATATAAGGCATGGACCGAGTCATCCTTATAAAACTTAATTAACCATTTACTTAATCATCAGGTAGACTATTATGATAAATAATATTAATAACACTTTATTAATAATTATTTGTGTATGGCCATGCGCATTCTCCAGTCTACCTTATCAAGGGGCCATGTATATCTCTCTCTAATAAGAAAGGGACAAATCCCTTTCACTATCTCTAACATTCGAGCCATGACAAGAAAATAGTCCAACCAACAGTCATAATAATCACCTAATTAAAAGTGATGTTTGACTATGTCAAAACATATTTTCTCCCCATGCAAGAATCATTAGAAACATTAAGTCAAAGGACACTAAACATAAAAATGAGAAGAAATACTTATGACTTAAACCCATGCAATATTTCTTTTCTTCACTTTGGGTTATGTCCAACACAATATTCTCAATATGTATTTATGAATTGATTTTATATCTCATATTTATTCTAAGTAAAACTTGATCATCAATCAACTTCATACTAGTTTCATAGTACAAGGTGCGACAAAACTAGAGACAAACAAGAATAGTATTTTATTAACAAGAAGAGTTTTACTATCAAGTCACATACTTGATGACCAAAAACATAAAATATAATTCCAAATACATGCCTCGTAAATAATAAATGTAAGTCAATTGGTCTAGGACATATTCTAACAGGATTCTTGCTGATGTCACATGACATTAAACTCAGTAAGTCTCAAAGTCCTACAACAAAGAAGGATACAAAACGCATAAGTAAGATTCTTACACTTCCACAATTGGGTCTATTATGTATGCGGTGTTATGCACTCACCCAGATATCTCGTATGCATTAAGCATGGCTAGCAGATTCCAGTCAAACCTGGTGAACCACATTGGACTACAGTAAAAAATATTCGTTAGTACTTAAGAAGGACTAAAGAGATGTTTTTGGTCTACGAAGGTCAGGAAGGAGAGCTTGTGTAACGCCCTATTCCGTAAGCACCTAGCATGCCTTTAAAATTATGGACGTAATAAAAATAGAGTTTTGATCTATATTGGTGGGATATAGTATTTTTGGCACTTAGTGGTATTTTGGGGATATTTAGGAATAGGAATAAAATTTTATTATATTATTGTGGTTTTATTATTAAGGTTTATAAATGCCTTGAAGTGGATTTTATTTTTTTAATACCTAGTGTATTTATTTTAGAAATTTAAATAATTGATATTTTCATATAAAGATTTCAAAAAAAAAAAAAAAAAAAACCCTTAAGGAAAGGGCAACCACTTCATGGGCCACCTGCATCATTTTTTTTTTTGTTTGAATAAAAAAGGGCGGCAATATTAGCCTCCTTAAAAAGGTTAGTTTGCAATGTTTTTATTTTTTTTTATTTTTTTTATTTTGTTTCTTTTTCTTATCTTCTTTCCTTTGTAATTTCATTATAATACTATATATTTATATATATAGTTTAAATACATTGTTTGTTTGTTGGTTTTCTTTAATATATAGTAAGATTTATTTCTAGTTATATTATATATATATATATATTTTAAGTTAGTTATTTATTTTAGGGTTAAATGTTTTAAACGGATTTTTATTATATAGTATATAATTAATTATGGTTTCTTGGGAGAGTATATATATTTTTTTAAGAATATATGATTTTCGATCTTTTAAAGAATTATTATAAGTATATATATCATTATATAGGTATCCTTATATATGTATATATATATATATATACATCCTAAAGTTCATTTCGTAAGATTTTGATATTATTTAGGGAATAGGATTATTTGATCAGTACCCAGGTATTAAGTATTTTCGTATTATTATTTTGCAGGATCTTCGCACCAGATCTACATCCAGGTGAGTCCACAAACTCCATTTTATTTCAAATATTATAAGACATATAAATATGTTTTTTTTCAACCTTTACAAAATATTGCTATTTTTGGAATGATATCTCTCAGCATGTTTCTAGGGATGTTCTCCACAATGTGTTATGTGTTTCCTAAAAAAAAAATGCATAGGAGCAGTGCTCCATATAGGTGTTTATTTTAAAACAGACTATTACGGTGGTGCATAAGAAGTTTGTTGTACGCAGGTTTTTCGGAAATATTTATATATTGGAAAGTGCTCTAGCTTGAAAAGTTACGTATTTTGACATGCATGAATATAGATCTGGCATTGGCATAATTGTGAAATTTGCATAAGCATGTGATGACTGGAGGATGAGGATTTTTGGTGCTCTGAAATGTTTATGATTTGAATATGTTATTATGGCAGGGCAATTGGCCTTTCGATTTGTAAATACTTATGAAAACCTCATTCCAATCGGGGTTAAAGTTTGGTAAAAATCAAGTGAACGGACGCGTTAGCGGATTGCACTGTACATGGCTAGTCCTCTGTACTAGGGCCTCTTTCGATGACGTGGGCGAGTTTTTGACTCTGAGGGTGGATCCACTTGAAGAGGGGCGTAGACCGCGGAAGGTGTGGCCCAATTGGTCTACGTGGACACGGAATCATGCTCTGCGGTAGGGTTCGGACGCCTAGTGGAGAGTTAGGAAGGCTCGAAACTGAGGTTGGTCCCAGGGCAGACCTGGTAGGTGCCCTGGAGTCTGTAGCCTGTTTTGACCAGTGATACGGGCGTGCGGTTGTTTGTAATCGAGCGCTCGTATGTTGTTTGGCTGGTATTTGAATACGAGATGCCGGAACTTGGTTTCAGATGGCCTCGTTTTGGAGATCCGGACTTTGTCTGTGGAGCCCCACTGTTGCATTACATGTTCTTTTCAATTTGGGGCGTAGAAGCTTCGCTGATGTGTCTTGATTCGCTCAGACTTCCCAGCTGCTCTCAAAACTCTAATGTAGGTTCAAGTATCAGTTTGTTAAAATAGTAAAAGAAATACTTTTCTTATAACATTGCATGAACTGTTTTGTGAAACGGCATCGTCATGGTTTCAAAGAAATCACTACCGCACACACACACATGGACTCACTGAACGTTCGCGCTCACGTTTTTTTTTTCCATATCATGTTTTCTTCTCAGATTAGCTTGGAACAGTCAGGGGCCCAACAAGCCACTGAAGTTTTAGCCCAGGAGTTTTTGGATCAAATCTCCCCAGAACGGCATATGTTTATGTTTTATCTTTTTAGACTCGAACCGTCTGTAGAGTGTCTTTTTATGTTATTATGTAAGTTGTTGATGTAAGATACTTTTATGTTTATAATAAAACAAAAATGAGAAGTTTTTTTTAAGATCCTGTGTTTTGAGCTCACTAGTAGTATCTAGTTTACTTAAGTTTTCCGTGTACCTTGTGTGCATACCTGTTAGTGTTGTTCTAGGGTTTTGTTTTATTGTGGAACTTGTAATTTAGTGCCGAGAGGCACGCAGATGCCCTACTCAGCTGCAGTTGACCTAGTGGCAGGGTTGGGGGCATCACAGGTGGTATCAGAGCATCTAGGTTCGGTACTAGATTTGAAACGTTGGATTTTAGACGAGCTATAAGAGTCAACTGTTTAAACTTTAAAGTCAACCATATGATTTATTGGTTAGTACTAACCCTAAGGTTTTGTTTTGTAGGTACTAAATGGCACATCTTTCTCATAGATAGACATACAGGGAGGGCACCCTCATAGATGAGCCTAGCAAGACTATGTCATCATCATCATCCTCATATTCCCTTTGGGAGATCGTCCCAGAAAGGGAACCCATTCCAGTGATTAACCTTTCCGATGATGAGCCAGTAGAAGGACTAGAGATGGCACCAGTGGCACAGAGAATAGGACTTGGAACATTGATAGAAGAGGACCCTAGTGAGCCCACGTCAGACTCAGAGATGACGCCCGAACCAGAGAGTGTGGCACCGGCGGCCACTGGGGATATGGGTACCTTTGTAGCAAATAGTTTGCCAGTAGCAGCATCCCCTACCCCTATTCCACCCGTGGAGTCTGTATCTTGTTTTCCAGCACTACCATCATTACTTCGGGGTAGGGTTAGGGAGCAGGACATCTGTGGCTATTGTTTGTAGCGCGAGCAGCGAGTTGAGGCCGCTGGACAACATATTATGGAACTGAGAGAGGAGATCTCCTAGGTAGATGCCTTGTTCTATACAGCTTGCCAAGCACATCGACAGGCAACGGCGAGGGCTGTTATACTAGAGGCGGAACTAGGTCAGGCGCGGGAGGCACACATGGCCCGAGAGAGAGAGAGAGATTATGGAGCTAATTAACGAGCGGGACTGGCTTAGGCAGTTTATCGTCTAGTTTCTTGGAACTACTAGAGATTCAGTGGATAGAGCACGTGATGAGCTAGAGTCCCGACTAGGATGTTCTGGTAGCCAGTGTCCTCAGGCGGAGTAGGTGTTGGATAGAGTACAGGTAGATGTGCATATTTGGTCATTTAGATAGGTGCGAGTAGTATTTTTGTCGGTACTTGATACAGTAGGCTTAGGGTCGTAGGTATGAGGTCCTCGGGTTTTGGACATGTATAGCAACCAGGCCATATATTTTTGGGTGGTAGGAACAAGATGATCTGATTGTATCTTGACGCTACTCGTGCCAAAAATTCTTATTTCGAGTTATATATATCTGTTTATATGTACGTATTAATGTTGGTGCCTGGGATAAATTCATGTTTACTTGTCATAGAGTATCTATAACCGTAGATGTTTATTAGTGTTGGAACTTTTTGGTTTTTAGAAACATGTCAGGTTCACAATCTCCCAACCATGTGAACGAGGCCGTGTTAGAAAGTTCTCAAAATAGACAGTCTGAACCTATGAGGGAGGCCACACCTCATCCAGAATAAGCCACACACAAGGTAATTGAGAATTTTATGATCAAGATGACAGAATTGTTAGAAACTTCAATGGCCACAAGAAGAAACGAACGAGTACCAGCCACTAGTGCAGATGAAGCACTAGAACGATTTCTCAAGTTTCGACCTCCGGAGTTCTATAGAGAGGTTGAGCAAGAAATTAAAGATGAACTGTTCCTTGAGCAGTTGAATGATATCTATGATACCCTTAAGTATGAGGATGCCCTGAGGGTAACGTTTGCAGCTTTTAGACTTCGAGGAATGGCAAAGGATTGGTGGCTTAGAGCTTCCGAAGCTCGGACACTCAAGAACCAACCATGACCCTGGAACGATTTTCAAGAAGAATTCAAAAAGGAATACATACCTCGTTGGGTTCGTGAGCAATGAGAGGATGAGTTTCAGCAATTGAGACTGGGTAACCTGACAATTGCCCAGTATATAACAAAGTTCAATAGGTTGGCTAAGTATTGCTTAAGGTTGATAGATACTGATGAAAATAAGACGCGAAAATTTGTGAAAGGATTAAGGGTTGAATTGCAACGAGCATTAGCTCCTTTGCCACCGAGGGGATTTGTGGCCGCAGTTGAAGCCGCCACGCGAACAGAGATGGCTGATCAAGCGGTTATACAGAGGAAAACAGCTATTGGTTCAACGGTGACTCCATATAAACGTCCTGGAAAAGGACCATGGAAACCTAGAGATTTCAAGAGATCCCGTGGTGAACAAAGGACTGGAAATAAAGGCCGACCAACCCTAACCCCTGGAGGATCCCACAGAGTATGTATATACTGTGGACGAAGTAGGCATGTGGCTGAAATGTGTTGTCGGAAGTTAAGGTTATGTTTCAAGTGTGGAAAACCAGGACATACCAAGGACCAGTGCCCTGAGATGCAACCAGTACCTCCGGAGACGTCCAGAAAAGCAGGCCGAGCCCCGGTTATGAGAGGAGTAACAGAAGGAAGGAATAATAAGCCACAAGTAAAAGCTAAAGTTTATGCACTCGATGGATTGCCCGTGGGTACTGAAGCAGAAGCAGTTGAAGGTATGATACAAATCTTTTCTCAACCCGCAAGAGTACTCATTGACCCTGGAGCTACGCATTCTTTTGTGAGTTTGCATTTCATAAAACATATTCTTATACCTTCGGTTAATATGCATTACCAGTTGATAGTTAGCACTCCTATGGGTGTGAATAAGATAACGGAGGTAAAGTACCCTGATTGTGACATATGTTTCGAGAGCGTGGTTTTATCCAGAGATTTAATTGCCTTACCATTGGAAGGATATGACGTGATACTTGGGATGGACTGGTTGTCTAAACATTACACCCAAGTAGATTGTCGACGAAAGTTGGTTAAGTTTAGCCGACCGAGTATGCCAATCCTGCTGCTCCAAGGGAAGCGAACAAAACGGGAGAATCTCTTTTCGTCTGGCATGAAAGCCAGAAAGTTGCTATGGAAAAAATGTCAAGGGTACTTAGCATATTTGCTCAACAAACCTAAGAAGGAGGTAAAATTAGACACAGTACCTGTAGTGAGGAAGTTTGTGGATGTTTTTCCTGAGGAGTTGACGACGCTACCCCCAGATTGAGAAGTGGAGTTCAGCAAAGAATTGGTACTTGATGCTAAACCAATATCTCGAACTCCATATCGGATGGCACAGGAGGAACTAAAAGAGTTGAAAAAGCAACTACACGAACTGTTGCAGCAAGGATACATTCGTCCAAGTACATCTCCTTGGGGTGAGCCAGTTTTGTTTGTAAAAAAGAAGGATGGAACCCTGAGGATGTGTATAGATTACAGAGGATTAAATAATGTGACAGTCAAGAACAAATACCCACTACCCCTCATTGATGAGTTATTTGGCCAACTCCGAGGAGCGGCATGTTTTTCCAAATTGGACTTGAGACAGGGGTATTGTCAAGTCAGGATAAGAGAAAAGGATATTCCAATGATGGCATTCAACATACAATACGGGCATTACGAGTTTGTGGTTATTTCGTTTGGATTAACTAACGCACTTGCAACATTTATGGACTTGATGCATAGAGTCTTTAGTCCTTACCTGGATAAGTTTGTGGTGATTTTTATTGAGGATATTCTTGTTTATTCACCCAACCCTGAAGCTCATGAACAACATCTTCGAAAAGTGTTGCAAACCCTACGGGGGCATAAGTTGTATGCTAAGTTTAGTAAATGTTAGTTCTGGATGAGTCAAGTTACTTTTCTAGGACATGTTATCACCCCGGAAGGAATCTCGGTAGATCTGGCAAAAGTAGAAGCAGTGGCCCATTGGACACGACCCAAAACACTAATTGAAGTACGTAGTTTCTTGGATATGGCGGGATACTATCGGAGATTCATAAAAGACTTTTCAAGGATTGCTGGACCTCTAACACAATTAACCAGAAAAGCAACCAAGTTTGAATGGATGGAGAAGTGCGAAAGGAGTTTTCAAGAATTGAAGAACCGACCGACGACGGCACCAGTGTTAACATTACCTGATCCAAACAAGAAATTTTCATTATATACAGATGCTTCAGGGAAAGGTCTAGGAGCTGTTTTGATGCAAGACAGAAAGGTTGTCGCATATATTTTAAAAAAGTTGAAGGATAATGAACGGAATTATCCGACACATGATTTGGAATTAGCAGCCATCGTGTTTGCACTTAACAAGTGGCGACACTACTTGTATAGGGCTAAGTATGAGATATTCACTGATCATAAGAGCTTAAAGTATCTGTTTTCTCAGAAGGACTTGAACATGAGACAACAACAATGGATAGAACTGCTAGAAGAATATCGATGCCCGATTAACTTCATCTAGGAAAGGCGAATGTGGTGGCAGATGCATTGAGTAGAAAAGGAAAGATATCGAGTCTTAGCTTAACATCCACCCTACAACAGGATATTAGAAGTGCCCAAAAGAATAATAAAAAGTTCCAAGATTTCAAAAACTGTGTGAAAGCTAAAAAATTGGAAGACTTTCGAACTTTAGAAGCTGATGGGAGCCTGTACTTTCGGAATCGGTTATGTGTACCCAATGATGCTGAACTTAAGCATAAGATTTTAGAGGGAGCCCACCGAAGTAAGTATTCAATGCATCCTGGAGAAAATAAGATGTATAAAGAGTTAAAGCAAAAGTTTTGGTGGAACGGAATGAAGAGAGAAATTGCGGAGTATGTAGCAGCCTGTCTTACATGTCAAAGGGTCAAGGCGGAACATCAAAAGTTAACAAGACTACTATAACCGCTACCTATTCCCGAATGGAAATGGGATCATGTGACAATGGACTTTGTCACAGGATTGCCCCGGACCAAGGGATATAAGGATGCTATCTGGGTAATCGTTGATCGTTTAACAAAAGTGGCTCATTTTATTGCCATTAATATGTCATACCCTTTGGACAAGTTGGCACAGATTTATGTAGATGAGATTGTCCGACTTCATGGAGTACCCGTTGATATTGTATCCGATAGAGACCCAAAGTTTACCTCAAGGTTTTGGCCTAAGTTCCAGGCAGCTATGGGGACCAATCTAAGTTATAGCACCACAGCACATCCCCAAACCGATGGACAGTCTGAAAGAACAATTCAAACCCTAAAGGATATGTTAAGAGCTTGCGCCTTAGACTTGGAAATAAGTGGGTTGACAATCTTGCTTGTGTCGAGTTTGCTTGTAATAATAGCTACCACTCTTCGATAGGAATGGCACCGTTTGAAGCATTATATGGTAGGAGATACAGAACACCTTTGTATTGGGATGAAGTCGGAGTTCGATCCCATTGGAGACAAAGAAACTTGATGCCAGAATTAGAGGAGATGCAGAAACAAGTTAAGATAATTCAAGATCGGATTCGGATAGCTAAAAGTAGACAGAAGAGCTATGCCAACAATCGAAGAAGGGATCTGGAGTTTAGTGTGGGAGATCGAGTTTTCTTAAAACTTACACCACATCGCGGGAAGCTGCGATATCCGAGGAGAGGAAAGTTAAGCCCCCGATATATCAGACCATTTGAAATTATTGACAGGATTGGTAAATTAGCATACCGACTCGCCTTGCCAAATGAACTGATGGGTATACATGATGTGTTACATGTATCACAATTAAAGAGGTATCATCCTACACCTGATCATTTTCCCAATGATGACTAATTGGAATTACAAGCCGATCTGTCATATGAAGAAAAACCAACTGAGATTATAGAACGAAGCATGAAAGAGTTACGCGGGAGACAGATTCCAATGTGTAAAGTGGTATGGAAATATCATGGGATCGAAGAGACAACCTAGGAAACTAAGGAGTACTTGAAGAAAAAGTATCCAGAGCTTATAGGTACGTAACTATTCAATTTCGAGGACGAAATTTCTTTTAAGGAGGGTAGAATGTAAACCCTATTCCGTAAGCACCTAGCATGACTTTAAAATTATGGACGTAATAAAAATAGAGTTTTGATCTATATTGGTGGGATATAGTGTTTTGGCGCTTAGTGATATTTTGGGGATATTTAGGAATAGGAATAAAATATTATTATATTATTGTGGTTTTATTATTAAGGTTTATAAATGCCTTGAAGTGGATTTTATTTTTTTAATACCTAGTGTATTTATTTTAAAATTTTAAATAATTGACATTTTCATATAAGGATTTCAAAAACCTTAAGGAAAGGGCAGCCACCTCATGGGCCACCCGTAATTTGCTGCCTTTACTTTCTTTCTTTTTCTTCCCCTCACTTAGACGCCTTATTCTCTCTCTCTCTCTCTCTCTCTCTCTCTCTCTCTCTCTCTCTCTCTCTCTCTCTCTCTCTCTCTCTCTCTCTCTCTCTCTCTCTCTCTATATATTTATATATATATATATATATATATATATGCATGCATATGCATCATTTTTTTTCTTTGAATCAAAAAGGGCAGCCATATTAGCCTCCTTAAAAAGGTTAGTTTGCAATGTTTTTATTTTTTTTATTTTGTTTTATTATTTTTTTTTTCTTCTCTTATTTCCTTTGTAATTTCATTATAATATCTATATATTTATATATATAGTTTAAATATATTGTTTGTTTGTTGGTTTTTCTTTAATATATAGTAAGATTTATTTCCAGTTAGATTATATATATATTTTAAGTTAGTTATTTATTTTAGGGTTAAATGTTTTAAACGGATTTTTATTATATAGTATATAATTAATTATGATTTCTTGGGAGAGTATATATATATATATTTTTTTAAGAATATAGGATTTTCGATCTTTTAAAGAATTATTATAAGTATATATATCATTATATAGGTATATATATACTTATATAATGATATATATATATATACATAGGTATCCTTATAATGAATATATATAGGTATCCTTGTATAGGTATATATATATATACATCCTAAAGTTCATTTTGTAGGATTTCGATATTATTTAAGGAATAGGATTATTTGATCAGTACACAGGTTTTAAGTATTTTTGTATTATTATTTTGTAGGATCTTAGCACCAGATCTACATCCATGTGAGTCTACAAACTCCATTTTATTTCAAATATTACAAGATATATAAATATGTGTTTTTTGAACCTTTACAAAATATTGCTATTTTTGGAACGATATCTCTCAGCGTGTTTTTGGAGATGTTCTCCACAATGTGTTACGTGTTTCCTAGAAAAATGCATAGGAGCGGTGCTCCATATAGGTGTTTCTTTTAAAACAGACTATTACGGTGGTGCATAAGAAGTTTGTTGTACGCAGGTTTTTCGGAAATATTTATATATTGGAAAATGCTCTAGCTTGAAAAGTTACGTATTTTGACATGCATGAATATAGATCTGGCATTGGCATAATTGTGAAATTTGCATAAGCATGTGATGACTAGAGGATGAGGATTTTTGGTGCTCTGAAATGTTTATGACTTGAATCTCTTATTATGGCCGGGCAATTAGCCTTTTGATTTGTAAATACATATGAAAACCTCATTCCCACCAAGGTTAAAGTTTGGTGAAAATCAAGTGAACCGACGCGTTAGCGGATTGCACTGTACATGGCTAGTCCCCTGTACTAGGGCCTCTTCCGATGACGTGGACGAGTTTTTGACTCTGAGGGTGGATCCACTTGAAGAGGGGCGTAGACCGCGGAGGGTGTGGCCCAATCGGTCTACGTGGACACGGCATCATGCTCTGCGGTGGGGTTCGGCCGCCTAGTGGAGAGTTAGGAAGGCTCGAAACTGAGGTTGGTCCCAGGGCAGACCTGGTAGGTGCCCAAGGAGTCTGTAGCCTGTTTTGACCAGTAATATAGAAGTGCGGTTGTTTGTAATCGAGCGCTCGTATATTGTTTGGCTGGTATTTTACTACGAGATGCCGGAACTTAGTTTTAGATGGCCTCGTTTTGGGGATTCGGACTTTGTCCGTAGAGCCCCACAGTTGCATTACATGTTCTTTTCAATTTGGGGCGTAGAAGCTTCGCTGATGTGTCTTGATTCGCTCAGACTTCCCAGCTGCGCTCAAAACTCTAATGTAGGTTCAAGTATCAGTTTGTTAAAATAGTAAAAGAAATACTTTTCTTATAACAATGCATGAACTGTTTTCTAAAACGGATCATCATGGTTTCAAAGAAATCACACCGTACACACACACGTGGACTCACTGAGCGTTCGCGCTCACGTTTTTTTTTTCCATTTCATGTTTTCTTCTCAGATTAGCTCGGAACGGTCAGGGGCCCAGCAAGCCACTGAAGTTTTAGGCCAGGAATTTTTTTTATCAAATCTCCCCAGAAGGGCATATGTTTATGTTTTATCTTTTTAGACTCGAACCGTCTAGAGAGTGTCTTTTTATGTTGTTATGTAAGTTGTTGATGTAAGATACTTTTATGTTTATAATAAAACGAGAATGAGAAGTTGTTTTTTTTTTTTAAGATCCTGTGTTCTGAGCGCAGTAGTAGTATCTAGTTTACTTAAGTTTTCCGCGTACCTTGTGTGTATACCTGTTAGTGTTGTTCTAGGGTTTTGTTTTATTGTGGAACTTATAATTTAGTGCCGAGAGTCATGCAGATGCCCTACTCAGCCGCAGTTGACCTTGTGGTAGGGTTGGGAGCATCACAGCTTGTTGTAAATAGTTACACAGATGCTAGCTTTTAGACTGATATAGATGATTTTAAATCACAATTTGGATTTATGTTTTGTTTGAATGGAGGTGCTGTGAGCTGGAAGAGTTCAAATCAAGATACCATGGTCGATTCCACTATGGAGGCTAAGTATGTGGCTGCTTCTGATGTAGCCAAGGATACAGTTTGGATCAGAACGTTAATTACCGAACTAGGTGTGATTCCTAGCATTGTGAACCCAGTGGACCTGTATTGTGATAATACAGGAGCCATTGCTCAAACTAAGGGACCTAGATCTCATTAACGATCCAAACATATTCTCAGGCGTTTCCATCTCATCCGAGAAATTATCGAGCATGGAGATGTAAAAATTTGCAACGTAGACACCAATAACAATATCACAAATCCATTGACAAAGCCATTCCTAGAGCTTAAGCATGAGATTCAAACTAGGTCAATGGGTTTGGGAGTCATGTGAAATTGGTTGTAAGGTAAGTGGGAGATTGTTAGTTGTATGCCCTAGACCAATTGATTTACATTATATTGGTTATTTATGAGGCATGTATTTTGTATTGTATTTTATGTTGTTGATCATCAAGTATATAACTTGATAGTAAAACCCTTCTTGCTAATAAAACACTATTCTTGTTTGTCTTTAGTTTTATCACTTCTTGTATTATTAAACTAGTATGAAGTTGATTAATTATCAAGTTTTACTGATTATGAATATGAGATATAAAATCAATTCATATGTACATATTGAGAATATTGCATTGGACATAACCCAAAGTGAAGAAGAAATATTGCATGTGTTTAAGTCATAAGTATTTCTTCTTAGTTTTATGTTTGATGTCCTTTGACCTAATGTTTCTAATGCTTCTTGCATGGAGAGAAAATATGTTTTGACATAGTTAAACATCACTTTTAATTAGGTGATTATTATGACTATTTGTTGGACTATTTTCTTGTTCTAGCTTGAATATTAGAGATAGTGAAAGGGATTTGTCCTTCTCTTATTAGAGAGAGATATCCATGGGGCCCTTGATAAGGAAGACTAGAGAATACGCATGACCATGCTCAAATAGGTATTAATAAGGTGTTATTATTGATATTATTTATCGGAACAGTTTGCCTGGTAATCAAGTAAATGATTAATTAAATTTTATAAGGATGACTCGGTCCATGCCTTATACTTAATTAGGATATCTTGTGGCAAAATGACTAAATTTTAAAACTGATATTAGGTTATGAGATCTTTTATTTAACTTGGGTAAGCATAATGTCTTACTAGAGGTCACTTATATTTTGTTGATAAATGTATAGGACATTTTTTATTCAGGGTCACATGCATAGACAATCTTGTGAGCATGATGTCTACGTCCAATGAATCTAGATTGTGTCCATATTCGGTGAACGTATACAAAAAAGGGATCAGATTGTGTCCATATTCGGTGAACGTATACAAAAAAGGGATCAGATTTTGTGTTGTATTTATTTTGTAAGTTAATAAGTAACTAATTTATTTGTCAAATAAATAAAATTAATTACTTAATATTATTTTATCCAACCGTTGGATGATTATAGGAATAGACAGACGAGATTAAAATTGTCATTAGATAACAATTAGGGTTCTGATACTGACAGCTATAAGAGGTTATGTTAATCTTTTTCCACAGTTGACTTCTTTTGATTAAAAACTTTAAACGCATGGACAGCCAGAATAGTGTCTTGCCCTCTCTCCAAAAATTCCAAAGTATTAACAAATAGTTAGGGTTCGTTCTGAATAGTTTTCAGAGCGACAAGGGGCGAGTATCCTGATCATTCGGAGAGGAGGTCATCGCATGGATACCGAAAGAGGGTGAAGTGTAGACAGCAGCGCCTCCACACCTTACAGTATAAAATACATTGACGTAGTTTTTCTTTCTAATCGATTTTTCTCGTATGTGCTGATCCTGTTGGCAGTTTTTTCGTAGGTTTTTTTATTATGTTTTGGTCTACGGAATCCAACACCATGTCTTCAGCAGCTTGAGCTCTGCCACCAGTGCCCAACTGGAATGGTGTCCTTGGACCTTGGACCATTGGGCCAGCTGTAGCCCTTTATGGATCGTGGACAGCAACAAGGGTCCAATTCCCACAACAGCAGCTTCCTCTTCGATAGCAACTGGACCAACCTTCTTCAGCCATTTTTGGTCAAGACAAAAGCACTCAGCCTAGGAAAACTTCTTCAGTCCAGTGGGTAGGAGCTATTCAAGCCATACCTGTATCGCCCTTCTCCGATACTGTAGGTGCACCGTCCACTTCTAATGATCAACTTTATGGTATGAAATTTTCTATTTAGTTATTAGATTCTGGGGCTTCTTGTCATATGACTGGTAGATTAGATTTTTTATTTGATTTACATGCTATTTCTCCTTGCTCTATTGGCTTGCCTAACAGATCTACTACTTTTGGCACAATTTGAGGGCACTGTGAAATTTGGACCTAAGTTTTCTATCCATCATGTTCTTTATGTTCCACATCTAAAATGCAACTTTATTTCCATCTCTTAATTGTTGCATTTTAATCCTTCATGTATGAAGTTCAGTTTTTTAAAAATATGTGTGTTGTATAGCACAATACTTTGAGGAAGGAGATTGGCAGAGTTAGACTTATTAGTGGGGTGTAAAATTTCTCACAGGATAGGCAAATCGTGCTTCTGTAGTTTCTTTGGCACAAGCTAATCATGCTTTCGCACTTTCTCTAGACTAATTACATAAACGAATGGGTCATCCTTTGTTCTCTGTGTTAGAAAAGTATCTTGGTTGTTCTAATGAGTTCTACTTCTAATTAATTTTTTTTTTGCTTTCAAGATTGTTTTCCTATTAATGATCCTACTCCACTCATTCTGTTAGCCCTAAGGGTATTATTGTATATATATTTTTATTATGATTAACATATGTTTGTGTGATGCGTATAGCTTAGTCTCTATAAAACAAAAGAAACATTTTTTGAGTCTCAAGGCTACACTACATAAGAAGTAAAAGGTCTTGGCAATTAAAGCATAATGAAGAAAGAGAGATCTAGCCATTCCAAGATCAAGGCATTGAAGATCTTGAAGACTTATGTCTTAGTTAGGGATGTGCTAAGGTATTTCTTTGTAAAACTCCCTAACTCTCATCTTTGATTGTTGATCATGTGTGAAGCTCCTTGCATGAATTTCTTTCTACAAACCTTTCTTGAAATCCAAGTATTCTTGATAGAGTTTTTGATGTATTTGAAAGTTTTCTTACCTCTAAAAGAGTATCAAGAGTAAATGTTTTGAAGTGCTTTGAAATGTGAAGGAAAGTTCTTTTTGTTTAAGGAAAAATGGCTTTTAAATCCTTCTCAAAAAAAGGGTCATCCAATTTTCAAAACTGGTCATTCGATTTTAAAACCGGCCATCCGATTTTTCCCTAATCAGTCATCCGATTTTTAAGAGGGATCATCCGATTTTTGTAGGATGCGTCAGAATCTTTCTGTTTCAATATCGATCGTCCTATTTTAGAAAAGGGCTCATCCGATTTTCTTGTATAAGGAAATCAGACGTTCGTTTTTAGAAACCGGTCGTTCGATTTTCCTTTTTACTGTGAAAAATATTATCGTTACACAGTGTAACAACTACTTTCTTCTCTTTCCTATATATATATTGATTTTTTGATCAGCTGCAAGTGAGAAGAAGTTTGGTGAAATATTTATTGATATCATTTAAGAACTTTAAAGAGCTAAAAAAGTACATTCCTTCAAACAAATTTTTTATCTCACAAAAAAACATCTTCTTGAGCTTCATTTGTGATCATCGATTAAAGAAGAAGTAAAGAGGAGCTTGTAGAAGCATTCAATTGGGTTGTATCTTTCTTTCTCAAGTTCATTTGATAACATTGTTCGTTACTCATCTCTCTTTTATTAATATCAAAGGTTTATGTTGAAAAATCCTTTGGATCATCCTTTGATTTATACTGTGTTGAAAATTGAGGTTGTGTTCAAAACCCTTGTTGGGTGATCCTCAAACTTGTGTTGATTGTATTTGTGTTGTGGATTGAGGTTGCTTGCAAAACCCTTGGTGGGTGATCCTCAAACTTGTGATTGTTGTAGACTTGGATTATAGTGGATTTCGGAAATCCTTGGGTGTTGACTCAAGGTAGTGGATGTAGCTCTTCGGGAGAGTGAACCACTATAAATTGTTGTGCATCTTTATTCTATGCTTTTACTTGATTGTCTTAACTGTAAGATTGTGTTTGATTTGGATTTTTATTAAAAAGTGTTTTAGTATTCCTTCTCAAATAATATTGGAGGTTTATCCTTTTAATTACACAAAAGGTTTTCGAAAATTAGCCAAAAACCTTATTCACCTTCCTCTAAGGTTTTTCACATTCATTTGACTTAATAAATTTCGATGTTTAGGATCCTTACAAACAAAAATCTATTTGTGGGTCTTCGTATTTTCTTACTTTAGTTGATGATCACTCAGGTGCCACATGAATTTATTTGCTCACTGATAAAAGTACTATTCACACATATTTTGATCACTCTTTTACTCAAATTAAAACTCAATTTCACAGAATCATTAGAAGTGACCGTATGGATAATGGTACCGAATTCCTTCCTCTAAAATCTTTCTTTCTTGCTATCGAAATTATTCATCAAACCACTGTCATCTATATACCTCAACAGGGACGGACCTGCCCACCCGAGCCCCCCCTGCAATTATTATTTTAAACAAAATTTTAGATTTTTTACATTTAAGTCCCCCCCCAGTTTTTTTCAATTTAGCCCCCCCAAAACGTAGGGACTGATTTATAAAAAAAAAAATTTTAAACCCTCGGCAGCAGCTGCGGGTTGCCATAAAAAAAAAAAAATTGCAAGTTTCTTCTCTCTCCCCGACCGGCTCCCGCTCCCCCTCTGCGAAATAGAAACCCTCTTCCTCGGCGGTGGTGGCACAACAAGTAGACAGAGGCGGCGCGTGTGGTGTCTCGTGTGCGTGTCGACGGCGGTGGCGGACTGAGACAGATAGGACAGCAGCAGCAAGCCAGCAATCGGCGCGGCGGCAGGAAGGAAGGAGACGGACACCTGGACACGGCGGCGCGGACCCGCAGTGGCGGCAGAAGCAGAGCAGTGAAGCTACTCTGTTCTGTTCAGAAACATTTTGAAGAAAAAAAAAGGTAAGTTTTCAGAAACATTTTTATTTCTATGATTTTTTATTTTGAGTGCTAAAATTTTTATTTTGGTAAATAAATTTTTGGGTGCTAAAATTTTTATGTTGTTAGTGAAAAAATTTCTAGGATTTTTTTGGTAAAAATATGATTATTATATAATTTATGTTCTAATTAATTATTATGTTATAAATGAAATGTGTTGAATTGTGAATTTAAAATATTTGAATATTATATAGGATTTTACTATGGAGAAATACTTTGGAAAATGGAAGAAGAGTCCTAAACCCGTTGAAGAAAAATCAGCTAATAAAGGAAATGTTAATAATGAAGATCGTGGGAAAAAGCGTCGGGTAGGGGTAGAGTTTTCGGATTTTGAAATTATTGGTGATCTAGGATTGCGTAAACCAATTGATAGTTATCCTTATGAAATTAGAGATGAATTAAGGAGATGGTATGTGGCTAAAGGGACAACTCAACCATGTGATCATAAATTTCCGCAAACTGATTTTGGTGAAATTAGAAGATCGTTTCAGAAGATATGGTTTAAAGATTTTACTTGGTTAGAATACAGTGTACATAAAGATGCAGAATTTTGTTTATGTTGCTATTTGTTTGCTAAAGGTCAAAATCACAAACATGGTGATGATATGTTTACAGAAGTTGGTTTTAAAAATTAGAAACGTGCTAAAGAAAAATTTAGAAACCATGAAGGTGCTCCAAATAGTCCTCACTCCGGTGCTATAATTCAGTTGTTGGGTTTCAAAAATCAAAGACATAATGTGGAATATATTTTAGCGAAACAAAGTAGTCAAACTGAGATTGACTACCGTGCACGGCTAACTGCTGTTGTAAAAGTTATTCAATTTTTATTAAGTCAGGGTTTAGCTTTCCGTGGAAATGAAATTTTCTTGAATTAACAAAATGGTATTGTGAGGAATCGGAAGAAGTAAATAAGGTCATGAACTTGAATGCTTCGGGAAATAATCAGTTGACTTCTCCTAAAATTCAAAAAGAAATTGTTAATGCTTGTGCAACAGAAGTGAGACAAGCTATTATCAATGAGATTGGTGACAAGTTTTTTTCTCTTTTGGTTGATGAGGCTCGAGATAACTCTATGAAGGAGCAATTGTTTATAGTTTTGAGATTTGTTAATGATAATGGAGAAGTGGTCGAGCGTTTTCTTGGAGTAGTACACGTGACTGACACTTCTGCACGGACGTTGAAAAATAGTATTGATGATTTCTTTGCAATAAATGGATTATCAATTTCAAAGCTCAGAGGTCAAGGTTATGATGGGGCGTCTAATATGCGTGGCGAGCTTAATGGATTGAAACAAAAAATTTTAGATGAAAATAAGTACGCATATTATATTCATTGCTTTGCTCACCAACTTCAATTAGTGCTTGTGGCTACTTCAAAGAAAAAATGCTCACGTGTGTAGTTTTTTTTGAGTACCTTGCTAAGATTGTAAACATTGTTGGAGCTTCATGTAAAAGAAAGGATACACTTCGCAAAAGCAGAGATGATGATCTTGTAAAATGTCTAGAAAGTGGAGAAATTGCTACAGGGAAAGGGCAAAAATTAGGAAACAAGTTTAGCTCGGCCAGGTGACACTCGTTGGGGCTCTCACTTCAAAACAATAACTCGGATTTTGCATATGTGGGATGCAGTGACACATGTGCTTGAAACTATATATGAAGACGCTGATGAGGTCAATAGTCGAGGCATTGCCCGAGGTTTGATTGATAAAATGTGGCAGTTTGAATTTGTATTCATTGCTCAATTAATGGTAAATGTATTGGCAAAAACAAATACATTGTCAATGTGCTTGCAACAAAGGACTCAAAACATAGTCACTGCTGTCCGGATGATTCAGACAATAAAGGAAGATTTGAAGAAATACAGAAATGATGATGATTATTGGGAGGAGTTATTGGGTGTTGTTACTGCATTTTGTATCAAATATAATATTTTCGTGCCGAACATGCAAGATCCTTCCAGGCTGAGCTAGATTATACAGGAGTGTGGATGGGCAGCCAAAGACTTACTACCATTTTTTTCGTCGAGACATCTTTTTTGAGGTAATTAATTTCATTGCTTTTTTAACTTATTACTTAATACTCAATTATTTGTAATATTATAAATTATTAACTGTTCTTTTCTCTATTTAATGTTAGGTACTTGATTTTATAGTCAAAGAAATGGATGATCATTTTACGGAGTCAACTTCAAAGCTACTTATTTGCATATCATGCCTTGATCCCAGAGATTCCTTTGTGAATTTTGATCGGGGTCAGTTACTCCATCTATCTGAGTTCTATTCAGATGATTTTTCTATCTCTGATAAGTTTGAGCTTAAAGCACAACTTGATACATATATCTCTTACATGAGATCAAGTGATGGGGCAGCTTTCTCTGGCCTTACTGACATTGGAGATCTCGCAAAGAAGATGGTTGAGACGAACACTCACAAGTTTTTTACTTTAGTTTATCGACTAATTGAGTTGGCTTTAGTCTTGCCTGTTGCTTCAGCGACCGTTGAAAGATCGTTTTTTGCTATGAGAACGATTAAGAATGATTTACGCAATAAGATGGGAGATGAGTTTCTCAATGACAGTTTGGTTTGCTATGTGGAGCAAGAGATTTTTAAGAGTATTGAAAATGAAGACATCTTGCAGCGGTTTCAAAATATGTAAACTCGAAGAATAAAATTGCCATCTTAATCATTTCGTTCACATGTAAAACTTTATTTAAAATCATTTTTCAGTAGTGATTTCTTTTCATTCTTTGCATTGGGATGAATGTTATTTGTTTTCATATTAATCTTCTAATGCTCTAAATCAATTGCAGGTCATATTGGATTTCGTCTTCTGATCGTGCTCATCTCATCTATTATCTCAAGATTCTGATCAAGATTCTCAGCTTTGATAGATGCATTTATCCCGTGAGTGATGGGTAATCATTCCTCGTGAGTGATGGGTGATCACTCCTCATTGGTAATGGGCGATTACCTATTCTTTTGCTATATTATATGTAAATTTAGAATTTGTAATGTTTATCCCGTGAGTGATGGGTGATCATTCCTCATTGGTAATGGGCGATTACCTATTCTTTTGCTATATTATATATAAATTTATAATTGTAATGCTTATCCCGTGAGTGATGGGTGATCACTCCTCATTGGTAATGGGCGATTACCTATTCTTTTGCTATATTATATATAAATTTAGAATTGTTTGAGTGTCTGTTGTACATGGAATGCATCATTTTATAGATGAAATTCTGGTAGAATTTTTTTTTCCTCCAGCCCCCCCAATCATATTGTTCTAGTTCCGTCCCTGTACCTCAACAAAATGGTAGGGTTGAGCGCAAACATCGACATATTTTAAATATTGCTCGTGCCTTAAGTTTTCAAGCCTCCCTACCTTCATGTTTTTGGGGTGAATGTGCAAAACTTCTGTCTATCTCATAAATAGAACACCTTCCTCTAATCTTCATGGCAATCCTTTCTCTAAAGCTCCTGATAATTCTCAGTTAAGAGTATTTGGTTGCTTATGTTTTGCCTTCACCCGTACAACGGATTAATTTCGATCTCAAAGTAGCCGCTGTGCTTTTATGGGTTACACCTGTGAAAACAGGGATGGAATCTGTATGGCCTTGATAACCATCAATTTTTCGTTCTTAGAGATGTTCATTTTTTGAAGATAAATTCTCTTGTTCCTCCATTTCTTCCACTGTTCTAGAAATTTCTTTAACTTCCCCAGTCCATGATTCCTTCTTAGCCCATGATTTCCCCTTAGCCCATGATTTTTTTGCATTTGGGCCTAACCTAAATTCCAGCCCACCTGCGCATGGGCCCCTCCTCTCTTTGCCTGGGCCTCTGCACCCGCCACTCATTGAGCCCACCTCACCTTCTGGCTCGGCTCTATCTTCCCTTTCCTCTGGCCCATACAATCCAAATTCTTTGGGCTTGTACCCCCTCATCTTTATTCTTTGGCTGAACCTCGTTTATCCTCTTAACCTACCCTCTCAAATACATACTTCATCTCCTGATCACCAGTAAATGCTCCACCCCCTGATCCACAAATCAATAATTTTCCTCTTGAACTTCGTCGTAGTAAAAGAACTCGTATTCCTTCTACTAAAGTCCATGATTATGCCTGCAATACTGTGAGCAATTCTATACCCCCGTAATGCTACTTCTACTGATTTTTTGTCATCGGGTATAAGTTCTTACCCTATCTCACTTTATTTCTGGTGAAAAATTTTCTGCATACCATATGGATTTTCTTACAGCAATTACTACTGATATCATACCCACCCGATACTCTGAAGCACTTCCTATTCCACATTGGCGCAATGCCGTGTATAGTGAAATTACTGAGCTTGAGCGGAATCAGACTTGGGATCTCACTTCTCTTCCTCCTAAGGCATTGGGGTGTAAATGGGTCTACAAAATGAAACGGAAATCTGATGGGAGTATTGAACGATACAAAGCTTGTTTGGTTATATTAGACAATACTCAAGTCGAGGGGTTAGACTACAATTAAACATTTGCTCCAGTTGCCAAGATGGTAACAGTTCGTACTCTCTTATCAGTTGTTGCTGCCCGCAGTTAGGAAATTCATCAGATGGATGTTCATAATGCTTTTCTTCATGGTGATCTACATTTACATGAAACTTCCACCCAGTTTTTCCCAGGGAAAGAAGGGGAAGGTCTGTCGCCTCTGGAATTCTCTATATGGACTGAAGCAAGCCCCTCGCTGCTGGTTTGCTAAGTTGACTGGAGCCCTTAAACAGTGTGATTTTCGGCAATTTTATTCGGATTATTCTCTCTTTACTTATTCCACTGGTCCATTTTTCTCTGTGTCCTAGTTTATGTGGATGATCTCATTATCACTGGCAATGACCTATCTTCTCTCAAAAAATTTAAAGCTCATCTCAGCACATGTTTTCACATGAAAAGATTTGGGCTCCTTGAAATATTTTCTTGGTAGAGACGTTGCTAGAAATAATGAGGATATCTAACTCTGTCAACGAAAGTATACTCTGGATATTTTATTTGACACTAGGTTTTTGGGTGCTAAGCCCATCAGTTTCCTTATGGAACAAAATCATAATATGGGAAAGGCCAAAGGCCCTTTGCTTTCCTAGGATGATTCTTATCGACATTTGGTGCGCCGTCTTATTTATCTAACTACTGCTCGACCCGACTTAGCTTATTCTGTGTAGGTATTTTCTTAGTTCAAGCATCAACCCCGACAGGCTCATTGGGATGCTGCCCTCCGCGTCCTTCGCTACATCAAAAGTACTCCCGGCTAAGGTCTTCTTCTTTGGCCGATTCTAACTTACAACTCCAAGCCTACTGTGACTCTTATTGAGTCAGTTGTCCCATCACCCGACGTTCTCTAACTGGATTCTTTTTTTCATTAGGCACTTCTTCCATTTCCTGAAAAGCAAAGAAATAACATACTGTATCTCGCTTTTCTACCGAATCTGAATACTGATCCATGGCCATTACTTGTTGCAAACTAAAATAGATACGCCATCTTCTTCGTGATCTTCGGGTATCTCAATCTCGCCCTACACCACTATTTTGTGATAATCAGGGAGCCCTTCATATTTCTTCAAATCCTATATCTCATGAATGAGCCAAACTATTGAGATTGACTGTCACTTCGTCCGTGATGAAATTCAGGCCCAACTCATTTCTCCGGCTTATATTCCCATTGCCTCACAATCTGTTGACATATTCACCAAGGCTTTGGTATAATGTCAATTTCACTCTCTTTTGGGCAAATTGGGGGTCTATAATTTGCATGCTCCAACTAGAGAGGGTGTTAGAAAAGGAAATATTAGATACTAAAATATTTAAATATATTGTACTTTAATGTGATTGGTTTTGATAGCATTGATTACCTAATATAGCTTGATGTAAATTGGGAATGTAATTATTTTATGATTCCGTAGATTAGTTCTTTCCTTATGTAGATTAAGAAACTCACATACTTTCTAATTTGTATATATATATATATATATCACTTATCAGTTAATGAAAAGGTAAGCATTGCAGCTTCTCTTAATACCATAATTCTTGACAGTTTACTTCGTAAAACAAACAAAAAAAAAACATTTTTTCCTATGTTATTAGAACTTGAAGAATTTTCAATTCGTTATGTTATTTATAATTGGTTCCTATGTTTACTTAGCAATATATGTATATATATAGAGAGAGAGAGAGAGAGAGAGAGAGAGAGAGAGAGAGAGAGAGAGAGAGAGAGAGAGAGAGAGAGAGAGAGAGAGAGAGAGAGAGAGAGAGAGAGAGAGAGAGAGAGAGAGAGCTTTTCACATTTCCATATAAATAACTAGCCTAAAACACCCATGCTATATAGGCGATTCAAAATAAAGTATTACAAAATTTTATAAAAGAATAATATTGTCTTCAAGTTAATATACTTATGCCCCTGAGTTCTTCAAAACTTTCTTAAAAAAAATAGAGGGAAAATATCTAAAAGGGTTTTCTTAAGAGAAAAAAATAAATATATTTATAAACATGATATGAAATATTAATTTTGACTTTCATCACCTGCCCTTTTTTTACCTCGCTTTAAAGATCAAAATAGTTTTTAAAAAAATATCAAAATAAATAAAATTATGAATTTTTGTATAAATATCATCAATAAATATATATATGTATAATATAGGGCTAGTTGAAACTTGAAAGGATTAGAACTAGCTAGTTGTATATTGATAATGTTTACTTGGGAAAAAAACCAATTTTTTCCCTATATTATTAGAACTTGAAGAATGTGCAATTTGTTATGTCATTAATAATATAATTGGTTCCATTGTTTCTTAGGAAAATAAAACATAGGTTTTTCACATTACCATATAAGTAATTCGAGTTTTATAAAAATACAAACATAGTTCGAAAAAGCAGATTACCATAAATATCTATCAACAACTTACTTTTTTTTTTTAAATTACTCATACATTTTTATTCTATCTTTTATTCTCATAAATAATTTTTGAATAATAACTTTTTGACAAATAATGTGTTCTAGACGAAATATTTAAAATAATCATGTTCAAGTTATGGGTCTTCAAAATAGGTGCATTTAACCTGAGGTTAAGAATAAGGACACTTTTAGTTTTCTACTTCTGACCCAATCTTGTATTTCAAAAATAATTTACTTTAATGAAATTCAATTTCCTCACAAAACATAAAATTTAGCAAAATCTATTATTCAAAAATTGTTCATGAATATAAAAATATGAAAGAAAAATTTATAGCTATTTGGGAAAAGCATAATTGTTTTTAGTAACCCCAAACAATATCACAAAGTGCGCATGCGACATTAAACCGCTCCTTAGGTGATTTGAACTTAGAATCTCTCACTTGGCGTGGAGGTAAAGGTACCTAAGGGAGAGGGGTCGCACCATCGGACCACACACCTCTGGTCAAAAAGTATAATAGTTGATGAGTATATAAATGATTTTATCAATTCTAAAATTAAATTATATCTCATTCATATCTAGGACTGTAAATTGGTTTAGATGGGTACAATACTCCTTGTACCGAATCCAGACTCGTATATTAAAACATATACCCAGACCCAAACCTATACCCTGTGAATATATAATTTATGGACTCAGACACTACCCTAGAGAGTCGTAGGTAAGGTCTGAGTATATCCATTTTAAATAGTCATTTTCATTTTTTTCCCTATTAAATAAAAAACATAATATCATTTCAGTTTATAAAATAATCCTAAAATAATATTTTCAATTTATAACATCAATCAAAGCTTGAACTTAGAGATTGTCTTCTAACTTTCAAGGTTAGCGGCAAGCAGCATGCACACAATAGTGATACGAGGTTAGAAGTTGACTTGCAGTGCATAAAGTGGAGAAAATAGAGAAGAGAAGAAGGCAAGGCATGGGCGGTGGGCGATGGGGTGAGCAGCCGTGAAGGTTGAGGTGAGGTGAGAGAGTAGAGTGGAGAATGGAGATGAGAGATTTTGCAGAGGGAGAGTGCGGCTCATTGGAGGTGGAGTCTAAAGTGAAGAGTAGAGATTATTTAGGGTTAGGTTTGAAGATGTTTTCTTAGTTGTTATATTAAATGTATCTTTTTTCTTGTTTTGCTAAAATATTAAATGTATCATGCATGTATAAAAATAATTATAATCTAAATAAATATATTATTATTTTATTTTGATAGGTAAATGGATAAATGGGTAAGGGTAATATAATATCCTACTCATATCTGTTTAACAAAAATTAATTGGGTCTGGGTCTGGGTCAGGGTCTCGAGTACAAAATTGAAACTTACCTGCTATAAATGGTAAAGTTTGAGTTGGGTATAGGTAAGACTCGCCCCATTTACAGTCCTGTTTGCAACCCCTCAATTGATCGGAAGATCAACAGATTCTTCTAGGATCACCTCCTGAGCATTTGTAGGGAACTCCAAGTTTAATGCTCCCCTCGTGATTCCATCCCAGTGTTGACAAACACCAAGAAGAAGAAGAATCCAATGGTGGCTGGTGGCTGGGATGGTTGTATGTATTGGGCCTTGTTAAAATTTGAGTTTGAGTTTAACTCACTCCAAAAGTATTTCTAGAAGGGGAAGGGGGATTGACAAAGCCTTATAAATAATAAAATTGTCTCATATACTAATCATGTAGGATTCTAATAGGCACTTCTACAAACGGACAAATGCAACCTTTTACACTCGGAGTAGATATTATAATGAAACTTTCGAGAGAGTTAAATTATGAAACTTTATTTATAACTCATTCTATTAACCAATTTACAACTCTCTAATTATATATGCAATATATTTGAACCCTTTAAAGAAGAAATTAAGAATAAGGAAAGTACTGAGGGATCACCATGACATGCATATTTAGTTGAGGTGGTTGTTATATTATTTAGTCACTTTGAACCACACATGGACATGAGAGGTAGAGCTGTTGGACACAATAATGAGGGTTGAAACAAATGTTGAAAAAATCAACTGGAGATCGAATCGATCAAGCTACTAGTTCATTGGTTCATTGGTTCAACCGGTCAAACCAATGATCGAACCGAAAAATAATATAAATATATAAAATTATAAATACATATTAATAATTCATCCGCATACACATTTTAAATTAATTAGTACTAGATATAATTAAAATATATAATTAAAGAATATTATGAACTTGTTAACTCAAAAATACATAAAAAACCAAATGAAGAAGATTTTCTGAGCTTGGAGCTTTGGCAATATATTTTCTTTGACAATATTTACTTTTCTTCCACTTCTTTTTCGTATGTTCGTAGGTCTAGGAATAGCCCGGCTCACCTTCTTGCAAAAAGTACTTTACTCTATGATGTATCCCTAGAATAGACTAGGAATATACCCTATGATATAGCTCATGCAATTCCTTTTTTTTTAAATAATAATATATCATTCAATTTTTCCAAAAAAAAAAACTAAAATTTTTAGTGAGAAAAAAGTTCAAAAATTGGTTCAAATGACCGATTTGACTGGTCCAACTAGGCTGGTTCAACTGGTTTCTGACCAAGTTTTATTGGTTCAATTTCTTACTGGTTTTTTGGAAAAACTAGACCGCTCTAAGTTCCGGTTCCCGGTTCAACTAGTATGACCAGTAGGTTCGATCCGATTTTCTCAATACTGGTTGTAAACACATCAACAAGACTTGATTATGTCAATATGCAATCAACAAAGAAGATCTCAGTAGGATGAAGATAACATTTAGGACAGACGAAGAATTCAAGGTAGAAACGAACTATATCCTCTTTTGCAATAAGGTGAGAACTTATCTTGAGTATGTAAACTTACACTTTGCTTAATGAGCTTTGAATTTAGATTAAGTAAACATTTAGTTTATATATTGTAAGCCTAAAACTTATAAAATACAGGAAATATACATTGGAATTGAGAAACCTCCATTCAAATTTAATAGAGGATGAACTACAGAGAAAAATAACAGATAAATTTGCAATGTGATTTAGAAATGAAGTAAGTTAATCTCATTGGATGGTAATTAATTAATAGAAAAAAAAATTTATATAAACTTTTAACAATTGTGTACACTTTGTTGTACACAAATACTCAATCATGCCAATATAACAACCAAAACCTTAGAAATCTTTCTTGGGGTCATCTAGACTAGTGAAAACATACCACCACTATCTTGTTAATGGGTTTAGGTTTCCCACGTAAGGTTCAGGGAGAGAAACTTATAATTTTTTCCTACATGTGAAACCTAATTATCACAGAGTTTTAATTGAGATAATTGCGGTAGAGGGAACACCATACCAAAAGGTCGTGTCATATGTGTGATTGGTTTGATTCTTCGAAAATCGAGGTGTGACTCATCTTCAATATAAAATTTTGGAGTTGAATTGTTAACGAAAATATGGTGGATTATGATCCTTTCGTTTTAACTCATCAAGCAAAGCGAGTGTCATACCTCTAATATCTTTATTCTGAAAGAGCAAGGACAGACTGGTTTTGTGTAATGAAATCTAGACCCTTATAGATGTTAATGTAGTAAATGTTGCATTTCAACAGAATATGGATGTTGACAAGCTTCAATGACAGATGTGATATTGATTGAATACGTAGCCTCCCTCATTTATGAGATTGGCGAGTCGAAAGAAGCTAACGCTGGCGAAATACATAACAAGAAGGAAGAAAAAGAGGAAGAAACAATGAGATGGAATTAGATTTTGATGGAGATAGAAGTGATGAAAATGATGATTACTGATCCGTGGAAGAATCCAACACATAGAACATTGTAATTAATTATTCAAACATATGCCATTATGTTTCTCTTTATACTAGTTATTTAAAGAATGTCCATTAGTGTTAGATTTCAAGGTTCAAATTTTTTTCTTTAACTGACATTTGGTTATATTTATGACATTGCAAGTATAAAGAGGACATTTGAAAAGGTGTCACAGGAGGATGTCAGGACTTCTACATAGGAGACCGAAAAATACACATAGGGGATTGGGTCCTCGACTTCGACTCCTTTGATGCCCATACCTCCTGCACTTTTACCTCCACCGCTATCATCTCAATTGACTTCTCATTCAAGGACTTCTCATATGTCGAGTCCTCATCCAAGCTCTTCACTAACGCCACCTTCACGGTCTTCATAGCCTGTGATGGAGGTTCTTTCATAGTTGGCTTGCACACAGGCTGCTCCCCCTTGTTTAGCTTAGATGAAGCCCAATGACCCTCATCATGTTATTGAGGTAGTCTCTAATATGTAAGTGTGAATAAGTTTTAAATTTTATATTAATATTTTCATTATTAACCTCATATCTTCACTAATTTTATTGCTGACTAATGTTAGTATATGCCCTAAGACCAATTGACTCACATTTATGATTTATAAAGCATGTATTTTTTGAATTGTATTTTATGCTCTTGGTCATCAAGTATGTGACTTGATAGTAAAACCCTTATAGCTAATAAAATACTATTCTTATTTGTCCCTAGATTATTACATCTTGTAAACTAGTGTGAAGTTGATTGATGGTCAAGTTTTACTGATCATAAATATGAGTTATAAAATCAATTCATAAATACATATTGAGAATATTGTATTGGACATGACCCAAAGCGAAGAAGAAATATTGCATGGGTTTAAGTTATAAGTATTTCTTCTCAGTTTTATATTTAGTGTCCTTTAACCTAATGTTTCTAATGTTTCTTGCATGGGAAGAAAATATGTTTTGACATAGTCAAACATCACTTTTAATTAGGTGATCATTATGACTATTGGTTGGCTTATTTTCTTGTCATGGCTTGAATATTGGAGATAGTGAAAGGGATTTGTCCCTCTCTTTTTAGAGAGAGATATCCATGGGCCCCTTGATAAGGAAGATTGGAAAATATGCATGGCCATGCTCAAATAAGTATTAATAAGGAGTTATTAATATTATTTGTTGGAACAGTCTTCCTAGTGATCAATTAAATGGTTAATTAAGTTTTATAAGGATGACTTGGTCCATGCCTTATACTTAATTAGGATATCGTGTGACAAAAGGACTAAATATTAAATCTGATGCTAGGTTATTATTACATTTACTTAACTTGGGTAAGAACAATGTCTTGCTAGAGGCCGCTTATGTTTTGTGAATAAATATCTAGGACATTTTTCATTCACTGCCAATGTTAAGTGGACCTACAGGGTGACACGCATAGACGATCTTGTGAGCATAATGTCCACGTTCAATGAATCTAGATTGTGTCCAGATTCGTTGAAAGTATACAAAAGAGGAATCAAATTCCATATTGTATTTTCTGGTAAGTTAATAAGTAATTATTTTATTTAATCGAATAAATGAAATTAATTACTTAATATTACTCATCCAACCGTTGGATTTTTATAGAAATAGACGGACGAGATTAAACTGTCATTAGATGATAGTTAGGATTTTGATATTGACAGCTATAAAAGGTTATGTTAACCTTTTCTTGGTGGCTGTCCTTTATCTGATTAAAAGAAAAACAAAACCCTAGAACGGCGATATAATATCTAGCCTCCTCTCTCCGAAATACGACCCATTACCAAATAGCCAGGATCAGTTCTGAACAGTTTTCAGAACACAAAAGGGGCTAGCATCCCGATCGCTTGCAAAGGAGTTCGTCGCGTGGATACCAATAGAGGGCAAAGCGTACAAAGCAGTGCCTCCACAACGAACAATCAAAACATTGAGGTAATTTTTATTCAATCGATTTTTCTAGTATGTGCAGACCTTGTTGGTAGATTTTCGTAAGTTTTATTTTATTTTGTTTTTGCCTACGAAGTCCAACAACTAACACTTTATATCCATCGTCAGTGTGCTGTGAAGATCACTACTCTTATTAGTAGCGGTTCATCAACGAATTTTATGAGTTCGAAAGAGTGCACGATGCTACTCGAGACATGTACTTCGGGGAGCTCAAGGTAAACGTTTCTCACTCATTTTACTAGTTTATAGTTTTTTATGGAATATAACAAATATGTTCTAACCTTGTACATATTTTAAAAGTAGAAAGAGTTTTGCATAGGACTTGGCATTAGATAGGCAGGGCCGCAAGGCCTGTGAGAAGCCCTATGGTAGGCATCTTCGAGACATGATGTACGGTAGGTCATTGATGGCATCTAGAAGTTGTTGAATGATTATTAGAAGTTTGAACAGTACAAGAGAAATCCGTGAGGCGGAAGAAGAATTAGACATGGGGAGGGGGCTGAAGAGGGACCAGGAAGCATACGGGTAAGTCCTTCTCTTTCACCGAGGCACTCGCTAAGAAGGTAACTATTTCACTACTTCATTCACTCGAATTGCTAGCAAAATCTAATGACTATATCATTTTGCAGCAAAAAGAGTTAGGTGATGCCTTCGAAAGGAACATGTGGTTGGAGGACCTGCATCCACACCACCTTGGAAATAAGAAGAGAGAGTTTGTTGACTATCAGTAAACGCAGTTCTAAGTAAGTTATTGAAAACACTTAATACTTCACAAGTCCACACCAATGATTTAAAATTTACACAATAAATTATGATTTATATTATAAGGATGAATTAATTATAAATATATAAACGATAAGAATGTATTTATAATTTATAAAAAAAATATAAAATTATAATTTAGGCAAATTATAAGTAGCTTAATGCAATTAACTTAATTTGAAAGTAAAAACAATTTATGATTATGAATCGTCAATTTCTAAAACAATATTATTGAGCTAATATTTAAAAAACCTATTAGTTCAACAAATCTACATAAACTTCAACAACTTAGATAGCTTTTAAAAATTCTACAAATTTTATTTTGAATATACAAAGGAGAAGTCAAATTGTAATTGATAAAGCAAGCGAAGTTCATTAATATTCATATCAAATTATTATTTTAAACTAATACAACATTTTAAATAATTTTTTACTACCATACTAAAAATGGTTGTGAAAAACTTAGAGGGGGTGAATAAGGTTTTTGGCTAATTTTTATAAAATCTTTTGTTGATTAAAAGATAAACCTCCAATTTTGTTTGAGAAAGAATTCTAAAATTCTTTTTAGTAAAATTCCCAACCAAACAAAATCTTATAGTTAAAACAATCAAGCAAAAAATATATAATGAAGAGGCATAATAATTTATAGTAGTTCACTCTCTCAAAGAGCTACATCTACTACCTTGAGTCAACACCCAAGGATTTTCCAATAATGAAGCTCAAGATGTTTTTTGTGAGATTAAAAAGTGTTTGAAGGAATGTACTTTAAAGCCCTTTAAATTTCTTAAATAATCTCAATAAATATTTCACCAAACTTTTTTTTTTTTTTTTAACAGTTGATCAAAAGCTCTATATATATAAGAGGTAAAAAAGTAACCGTTGCACCCTGTGTAACGGTAATATTTTCACAGTAAAAAAGAAAAATGGACTACTAGTTTTAAAAAACGGACGTCTGATTTCCTTATACAAAAAAATCGGATGAGCCCTTTTCTAAAATAGGACGACCGATTTTGAAACAGAAATATTCAGGCGCATCCTACAAACATCATACGATCGATTTTTCTAAAGCTAGAAAAATCGCACGACCGGTTTTAAAATAGGATGTCCGATTTTTCTTTTCCTTTAGAAAAATCGGATGACCGGTTTTAAAATCAGATGACCGGTTTTGAGAAAGATTTTACAGTCAAAAGAGCTTTCCTACCTATTTAAAAAACATGTATTCTTGATATTCTTTTATAGATAAGAAAACTTTCAAAGCATCAAAAACTCTATTAAGAATACTTGGATTTCAAGAAAAGTTTATAGAAAGAAATTTATCAAAGGGGCTTCACACATGATCAACAATGAAAACATGAAAGTTAGGGAGTTTTACAAAGAAATACCTTAACACTTCCCTAACTAAGACATAAGTTTTCAAGGTTTTCAATGACTTGATCTTGGAATGACTTGGTCTTTTCTCCTTCATTTTGCCTTGATCACAAAAATCTTTTGCTTCCGAGAGTGTAGCCTTGAAGCTTCAAATAAACTTCTTTTCTTCTATAGAAGTTTAGCTTAATACTCACACAAACATATGTTAATCATAACTAAAATTATATGCAATAATGTCCGTAGGGCTAACAAGTTGTAAATAGATTTTATTTTTATTCAACCAAAAAAAATTTTAATTGATAATAAATTTGTCATTATAACCTCAACGTCTTCCTACAATTAATTTCACTTTTATAAAAATAAAAAAACTCCAAATTTAAATTCCATCTCATATGCAACCCCTTCAAGTGCATCAAGACTATTTGGAGCGGGAGATCACCTCATAAAAGAACATTGAAGTGATTTTAATACTTCTATATGGTTTAATAAATTTGAGATCATAAATTTGAATTTTAATTTGTATTACTATTTTTTTAAATTATACTTACCTTTTTTCTAAATGATGTTGATAGGTTGTTTAATAAATACGAGAGTTATTTAGGAAAAAAAAAAGAAACCGAGAGCCCAGAGCACCTCCCTTTATTTCAGAAAGAAATATATTATTTGTTTTTTTCTGAGTATATGAACCAATTATTAACAAAAGAACAAATCTCAAATTCCTCCAAGGACATAAGAGCTTCTGGGAACTGCAAGTTCAACGCTATCCGTGATTCCAGTGCTGACAAATAACAAGAAGAAGCTAGCTAGATCCTTAAGCTAATGGTGGGTGTATATATTTGGCAGTTCCATAGACGGACAACTGCGCCATTTCACACCGGAGTAGATATATTATTGTTGAGAGTAGGAAAGGACTTAGGTTGTATCCATAATTTAATAATGCCCACGCAGATACTTATAATAATATTGCAATTATGAATTATCTCACTATTTAAGAGTTTTTTTTTTTGAACTTCGTTTTTCCCCCCTGCAAATCTCAAGAAATTGAATACTCTACTATATACTAGTAGTTCATTTTTAATACTAGATTTTGGTCATTCATTAATTATGTGTACAACTACAGAAGCAACAGCAGAGGATCATTCATCAGCAGAGGAGCCCAAACCTAAGAATCCCCCAACGGAGAGTTCTTCTGCAGATATGGAAAACGGAATTGGAGACCCTCTGCTTGAGGAAACTCGAGGAAAAGGTGGAATTAAAGCCATCCCCACCATTTTAGGTACTGATTTCTGCCACAAGATTGTTACTTTTTTTGCTTTTGGTTCTTCATTTTAGCTATCTTCTTTTCTTGAAATTAAGGGGAAAAGAAAAGGGGTTGAAACTATATTTGAGTGGGGATTTTTCTGGTTTTGTGTTTGGTTGTTAGCAATTGAGGCTGTTGAAGAAATAGCAAGTTATGGGTTGCCACCAAACATGATATTGTATTTGACAAAGGATTATCACTTGGAAGTGGTTAAAGCAAACACGATACTTTATATATGGTCTTCAGCAACCAGTTTCTTCCCTTTGGTTGGGGCTCTTATCTCAGATTCTTATCTTGGCCGCTTCCTAACAATTACTATTGGATCCATTTTCAGCTTGCTGGTAAAATTTCCTTTATTCAACTCAATTCTTTTCTTTTCAGTATTTCTCCATTCCTAGTTGAGAAAATCCACCAATTATTCTCTGCTTTTGCTTCTGTACTTGCTATATATGCATTGAATTTGCAACTCTTTTATAGCATCATGAAATTACCTACACTTCGTTGTTTTTTCTTTCTTTGAATAAATCGGCTAAAATAGTCACTTTAATAGTTAGATGAATTATTATTGCGATTTTGGTAGTCTTAAGTACCCCCAAAAGTAGCATATAGAATTTGAAAAACTATTGCAAGTTTAACTCTTCATGCTGTTTATATGAAGAATACAAACCCAAAGAAAACCAGAAGTGTATGTCTATTAATTTTACAATGTAAACTAGCTTCCCAAAAACTAACTTCTGAAATTTTAACAATTATTGCTAGTTTAGTGCTTCATGCTATACAAGAAAAACCAAATACAGGAAAGATAAGAAACTTAAGTATATTAAAAAATGTGAATTGGGGTCATGGTGATTTAGCTTATTTATTTCTTCTTTTTTGAATGGTAAAAAATACCCTTGGAGTGTAACTAGCCACCATTATATTGTTCATTTATTTATGGAAGAAACATTAGTTTTTTTTTTTTTAGAAAGGAATTACATTAGTTAATGGAACAAAAATAAGAAAAATCACAATTACACTTGACGAATTAATAAAAAAGCATTTTACTAGTTAATTATTATTATCTTTAATAAATTAAGTAAATTTGGATTTACTTTATTAGTTTAAAAATTGGAAAACGTTATTTTATTAATAAGAGCCGTTTGGGAGTTATCTTAGTTAAAGAAGTACAAAAAGTTTTCTAATCCAAAAGTACCAATGCAATAAAACATAAAAATCAACTATCTAACCTCCATAAAATAGAATATATAATTGAAAAAAGTATGACAGGAATGGCACGTAATGCAAGACAGAACAAGTTTAGACTTTTCTTTATTTTTTTGCATCTGTCTGTCCTGTAAGTGCTATGTACTTTAGATTTTGAAATGAAATACTGTTTTTTTTTTTTTTTAATAGAATTCTGCTATTTTGATATAGTTTCTTGAGCTAAATTCTACCTTGTAGGGTTTGATTACTTTATGGATGACAAGTATCCTTCCAGGAGCACGGCCTTCTCCATGCAGTTCACAGTATACATCTTGTAGCTCTGCGACAGGTTTCCAAATGTTTATCTTATGTGCTTCTTTTGCACTTGTGTCCATTGGAACTGGAGGCATCAGATCTTCATGCTTAGCCTTTGGTGCTGATCAGTTGAGGGGAAAAGGAGAAGTCAAGAGCAATTCAAGGGCCATGGAACACTATTTCAGCGTGTACTACGGCTTGGTTGCGCTATCAATTTTCATTGCTTTTACTGGCATAGTTTATATTCAAGCCAAGCTGGGTTGGAAGGTTGGTTTTGGTGTTCCTGCAGTTCTGATGTTCGTTGCAGCTCTTGCATTCTTATTGGCATCTCCTCTGTATATTAAGTTAAAGGTGAAGTCAACCTTAATTGTTGGACTTCTTCAAGCCATTGTAGTCTCTTTTAAAAGAAGGAATCTTGAATTGCCATCAGAGAGCACAAACACCACATTCCATTGCCGTAGGGATTCTCTCCTATTAAAGCCAAGTGAAAACCTAAGGTGAGTTTGATTCCATCTTATTAGTTCATTTGACCACCGTGTTCCTGTGTCAATTTCTAGTAGTTTTGTTCAGATTTGTCATGTAATTGCCTTATATTTAGTCTCTGTGTTGCTAAAGCTTCTATTTTCATTCATTAGGTGTCTAAATAAAGCTTGTGTCATCATGGATCCTGATCAAGAACTGACAACTGATGGAACAGCGAAAAATCCCTGGAGTCTTTGTACTACTGATCAAGTGGAGGAACTGAAAATGCTAATTAGGGTGATCCCATTATGGTCAACAGGGATACTGATGTTTATGTGTCTTAACCAGACCTCCATCACAGTACTCCAAGCACAAACCATGCATCGGAAATTCGGTTCTCTAAACATTCCACCTGCATCTTTTGCCACATTCCAGCTTGTCGTTGTGGTGTTGTGGATTTTCCTTTATCAACGTGTAATCCTGCGTGTAGCATCAAAAGTCATGGGAAAACCAGTTACTCTACCTGCAAAACGTAAAATGGGATTGGGACTCTTTGCATCTTTTTTAGGCATGATAGCAGCAGCAATTATGGAAACTGTTAGGCGGAGACGTGCAATCAGCCAAGGAGTTGCAGATAAACCAAATGCAGTGATTGACATGTCTGCTTTCTGGTTACTTCCACAACTAGCATTCATTGGTATTGCTGAAGCTGCTAATGCAATTGGACAAAATCATTTCTACTGTTCTGAGTTTCCCACAAGCATGTCAAGTATAGCTGCATCTCTGCTATTATTAGGGATCTCCATTTCGAATTTGCTAGCAAGTCTTGTAATGAACATCATCAATGATATCACAAGCAAAGGAGGAAAACATAGTTGGATTTCAAGCAATATCAATGAAGGGCACTATGATTACTACTATTGGTTTCTTTCAGGTTTAGCTCTGGTTAATGTTATCTACTACCTTATTTGTAGTAAGCACTATGGTCTTTCAAAGGAAGAAATGAACCAGATTTCTGAGGATCAAGGTAACGTCCTTCCTCGTATCTAAGCACTATTCGCTCACTGTGCCCCGGACTAGGATGGGAAACGAAAAATATCTGATGAAATTTGATCTTTCATTATAGGTTATATAGTTAAGGTAAGTCTCATACAAGGAGCTAGAATATTTAGAAGCATACATAACAAGTATTTAGGGCTTTCAGTGTAGATAAATGACATGCTTTTCGCCTACCTTGGTAAAGAAGAAGGTATGTATTGGAAGCTGTTTAAACAATTTGGAAGAGCTCCAATTCGAGGCTTCTAATCTTGAACATTTATTGCAATATAGTAAGTTGTTATTTTTTTTTTTTATTTATTTAGATTAGTTTAGTTGTAAATGATGAGGTTTTGTGCTCAGAATTTTCCTTAGTTGTTTTGTATTCTTGTTTAGTTTCATTTTACTTGGGAAACAGGAAAGAAATAGGATTTCGTTTGAATATTTGTTTGTTCTATTGGACTGTAAAAGATTTTTGTTAGGACTGATTACCCTCTTGTACTTTTATTGAATTGTAGCTGTAATATCCCTGTTCCTTTTTTTGCATTTAGTCACCTATTCTCTCCCATTCATATTATCCGTCGCCTCGTCGACCTCAAAGGATAGGGCATGAGAATTTAAAGACATGTTTATATTATTCTTTAACAATCATTAATAGTACTTATCATAAAAAAGTTTCAAGACAATTATTTAACTGATAGGGACATATATATGAACAATTATCATTTTATATTTTCTACATTTACTAAAATGATGATATTTTGAAACAGAAAATTATGATTAAGAAACACATGATATACGAAGGGGTTATTTTGTAATATTTTTGTGTTAAAGGGTTTATCGTCAAGGAAATAAATGCATATCCACTAGTGTAATACTTCCCTAAAATCATTGCTTCCTCACAAATTTTGGGTTCAACACATTTGACCATCGGCCTTAAGTCAAAAGCTAACTCACAAAATTAATATAAGGCTCAAGTGCGTCTCTTTAGATTTAAAAAGATTCAAAAGGACCCATCAATTCACTTTCGTTAAATCCCATATCGGATAACACAAAAACTTTCATGAATATACTTAGGTGTAATAGGTTACTTTTTCAAACTTGGTTATTCATTCAGTTTTTTACATACACTTATTCTGCCAAAATGTATACTAACGTAGCATCGGAGTTAAAATGAAGTTAAATTCCACTCATTTACCTAGTTTTCTATTTTGCAGGTGTGTATCTTTTTTTTTTTTTCATTTATACCCACGTTATTGAGAAATGGAGATGGATCAAACCAATAGGGATGGACCTCGAAATGAGGATCCTGCCCCACTTACATTTCCTGCATCTAGCCAAACCATCACAAATGACTATTCATTTTTTCTATTTATGGCCAACCAGCATTTGGGCAATCATTCCCTTCTATACATTTTTCGAGAATTGGCGCTACTACAATAACTTTGCAACCGGACCAAATTCTTCAGATTCAGACCTTACTTATTTACTAGTTATATTAGCATATGCATCACGTCAGTCCAAGCAGCAGCTTTGGCCTCACATCTAATTTACAATGCCACAATTCCCTTCTTTTACATTTCCTTCTAATATAGCTTTTGGAGATGGAACTTCTCGACAGGAATCCCAAACTGTTGTTAACACAACTACACACCATTTAGTCAATCGAATATTGGAACAGATGGCTCCATCCACACATATTGAAGATAAAGATTAGGACTTTTTGCAACTTAACACTCTGGTAGAGTCTTATGCCTTTGCACCAGTGTCCAGCCACCTCACTCATTTGAAGATGGAGACATATGATGGCTCTATAGATCCCACTCAGCATATGATGATGTTTACCTCTTATATGTATGTGTACAATGCCTCGGATAGTATTTGTTGCAGAATGTTTCCAAGTTCCCTTACTAGAAAATTTTGGCTTGGTATGCTCATGTACTACTTTGAAGCATCTCCAAATTTAATGAATTAGGAGAGAAATTTATTCAAAATTTCCTCCCACAATCCATTGTCCATCCTACTTAAGTTTTCTTACTTATTGTTGGACAAAGACCTTCTGAATCAGTTAGAGGATTCACTGCCCGATTCAATCAGGCTGCACAAGAAATACCCGATCTATCAAAATGTGAGTATATTAAAGTTTATAGACATGGTTGAAAAATGTTTCTTTCTCTGAAAAGTTAGCATTAGAGTGAACCGGCTAATTTCAGTGAGCTTTTATCTCGAATAATGATGGTCATTCATGCTGGTGACTACATAAGAAGAAATCGGGAGTTAGATAATGACATGAAGTAGTACCACAGTCCAAAGAAGTCCAAACTGGGAGAACTAAAGCCAAATCCAAGAATCCAAAATAAGCTTGGACCACAAAATTCTAAAGCTCCAAGATATGAAAATAATCTATTGCAGAACCCTCGATCAGAAATCTTACAACATATTGAGTCCTGGGTATTACTCAAACCCTAACAAAAGTGCTCTCCCATCTAAATAAAAGAAACTGGAAAAAATTTTGCCAATTTTATAAGGATCACAGTTATTATTACAGTGCAATGCAATGAGTTGAAAAAAAAGAAATTGAAAATGCCATTTGAAGAGGCCAACTGAAGGAGTTCATTGATGAAGCTGTTGCGAAAAGGACATCGGATCTGCTGTGCAGAAGAAGCCTTGGAATAACGAGAAAAAGGCTACCAAAAATGACTTTTCTTCATAAAAAATGAAGGTTATTAATGCTGTACAAGATGTTGGACCCCCCAACATCTTGAAAAAGGTCTAGAGATGATCCTTTGGTAGTGACAATGCCAATAGGTCAATGCATAGTCAAATGCATCCTTATTGATACTGGTAGTCCACTAACATTTTATTCAAGGAAACTTTTAAGCGGACATTCTATGAGATTGGATCATATTATATGCCACTCATTTGGTTGGATTTATAGTGCAAATTGTTAAGTTTGAAAGAAAGATTTGCCTTATTGTTTCAGTGGGTGATACAACTCACATGGTGGAAATTTTAATTGTTATGCTTAAACTGTATCTTGGGCCATCCAGCATTGAATCAATTACAAGCTAAAATTTCCACTTGTTATTTAGCTGTGGAAGTTCAAATTGTGGAAGAGGTTCAAACCATTTATGGCAATAAAAAAACTGCTCAAGAGTGTTACTGTGCCTCTATAAAGGAGGTGGAAAAGATGGAGGAGAAGTTAGACGACGACAGTAAAGTACCAAAGATAGAACCTGAGGGCGACTATGAACTCTTTATGTTAGATTCATCCAAGCATGATTAGAATATCAAACTTGAGGAGGATTTACCAATTGACTTAAGGATGAAGTTGGCAGAAGCATTAGTGGAGTTTAAAGACATTTTGCCTGGTCATCTTCAGATTTAGGAGTTGTCCTTCAGGAGGTTGCAGAGCACAAGTTAGGCATTCCCGACAACTTCAAACCTGTATTCCAGAAGAAGTGTGTGTTTTTAAGAGCACGACAAGAAATAATTTGATGGTGGTACCTAAACTAGGAAGGGCATTGCGAGTTTGTATTGACTTTACAGACCTTAACAAAGCCATACATAAGAAGCCCTATCAATTGCCAAGGATTGATCAGCTAGTATATTCTATAGCTGGGCATGAACTTTTATCTTTCTTAGATGCATATAAAGGATATCACCAAATCTCGATGGTTAAAAAGGACATGGCAAAGAAATAATTTGTTATTGATGATGGCATTTATCATTATTGTTAAGCCTAAGGGCATTATTGTATATGTTTTTGATTATGATTAACATATGTTTGTGTGATGAGTATATCTTAGTCTCTATAGAACAAAAGAAGCATTTTTGGAGGCTCAAGGCTACACTATATAAGAAGTAAAAGATCTTGGAATTAAAGCATAATGAAGAAGGAAAGATCAAGGCATTGAAGACCTTGAAGACTTATGTCTTAGTTATGCTAAGGTATTTTGTAAAACTCCATAACTCTCATCTTTGTTTGTTGATCAAGTGTGAAGCTTCTTGGATGAATTTCTTTTTATAAACTATTCTTGAAAAATCCAAGTATTCTTGATAGAGTTTTTGATGCCTTCAAAAGTTTTCTTATCTCTAAAAGAGTATCAAGAATACATATTTTGAAATGTGAAGGAAGGTTCTGTTTGTTTAAGGAAAACTGGCTTTTAAGTCATGCTGAAAAAAAAAAAGGGTCATCCGATTTTTAAACTGGTCGTCCGATTTTGTCATCCGATTTTTAAGGTCATCCGATTTTTAAAATCGGACATCCTATTTTAAAATCGGTCATCCGATTTTTCTAGCTTTAGAAAAATAGGTCGTCCGATTTTTAAGAGGGATCATCCGATTTTTATAGGATGAGTCCGAATCTTTCTGTTTCAAAAATAGGTCGTCCGTTTTCTAAAACCGATCGTCCGGTTTTAGTCTTTTACTGCAAAAATATTATCGTTACACAGTGTAACAGCTACTTTCTTCTCCTTCATATATATATTGACTTTGATCAGCTGCAAAATGAATAGAGGTTGAATTGAAACTTGATTGAGATTATTTTAGAAAAGTACATTCTTTCAAAGATCTTCATCTCATACATACAAATAGAAAAATCTTCTTGGAGCTTCATTGTTGATCATCCATCAAAGAAGAAGTAAAGAGGTGCTTGTAGAAGCATTCCATTGAGTTGTATCTTCCTCTTCTCAAGCTCATTTGGTAACATTGTTCCTTACTCTTCTTATTCTTTTATTGTGATCAAAGGTTTGTGGAAAACCCTTTGGGTGATCCTTTGATAAATTTGTTGTATTGTGTAAACTTTGAGGCTTTTGTGTAAAACCCTTGAAGAGTGATCCTCATTGTGTTGTTGTGTAACCAACTTTGAAGATAATGGATTTGTGAAATCCTTGGTTGAGTCTCAAGGTAGTAGATGTAGCTCTTTGAGAGAGTGAACCACTATAAATTGTTGTGCATGTTCTTTAAAGTTTAATTCTATGCTCATTTCTTGATTGCCAAAACTATAAGATTTTATTTGGTGTGGATTCTTATCAAAAAGAGTTTTAGAATTCTTTCACAAACAAATTGGAGGTTTATCTTTCTAATCACACAAAAGATTTTTTAACATTAGCCAAAAACTTTATTCACCCCCCCTCCCCCTCCCCCCTCTAAGGTTTTTCAATTGGTATCAGAGCAGGGCTTCTCTAAAAAAGGACTAACAAACCTTGAAGCAAAAGATCTTTTCTTTACTATGGCTAATATTTCTAGTTTACCATATGTAGAAGGCTCTTCTACAAATAGACCTCCTCTTTTCAATGGTACAAATTATACTTTTTGGAAATCTAGAATCAAAATATATATTTGCTCTATTAACTTTAATCTTTGGAGCATTGTAGAGAAAGGACCTTATATTCCAAAAAAGGATGGAATAGTCAAGAAGGTTGAAGAATATGATGAGCTTGACTCAAGGAAGATGACTCTAAACTTTCAAGCTATGAACATATTGAGCTGTGCCTTGGATGCTAATGAATACAATAGAGTGAGCGGATGCAACTCGGCTCATGAAATGTGGAAGTTACTTGAAGTAACTCACAAAGGCACCAATCAAGTGAAGGAGTCTAAGTTGGCTATGTTGGTGAGAGATTATGAGCTATTCATGATGAAACAATATGAAAGCATTAGTGACATGTTCACAAGGTTCACCAACATCACAAATGGCCTAAAGGCGTACGGGAAAGAGTACACAAGGGGAGATGTAAATAGAAAGATTCTTGATGCACTCCCAAAGGCATGGCAACCAAAAACTCTTGCCATTGAGGAATCAAAAGATTTAAGACAACTTCCTATTGAAGAACTCATAGGATCTTTCCTCACCTATGAGATGAAAATAAAAATATTAGATGAAATAGAAGATGAAGACAAAGGAAGAAAAGGCATAACACTCAAAATGAATGTTGATGATCATACATGCTCGTCAAACAATGAAGATGAGATTGAGGATATGGCCTTAGTAATGAGGAAATTTAAAAGATTTTACAAGAAAGACTTCAACAAAAGAGGAAAGAATCCTCCATTCAAGAAAGGAGGGCAAAGTTCATCACTCCTCAAGGCTAGATGCTTTGAATGCAATAGCACCGACCATCTTGTAACCGATTGTTCCAAAGCTATTGAAGAAGAGAAAGGAGCGTTGGAAGAAAAGCTTGAGGCATTAAAGAAAAAGAAGAAAGGCAAGGGCCTAATTGGTGCATGGGATCAAGATATAAGTGAAAGTGAAGGTGATGAAAAGGGAAACATATGCTTCATGGTATTAGAAAATGAGGTACAATCTTCACCCTCTAACTCTTCTAGTATCCTTGATGATGATTGTGATGTTGATCCTAGTTTAATGCTTATTGAAATGTATGATGAGTGCAAAAAGGTTACTAAACGAAACAAAGATTTGAAAAGCAAAACTCAATTTTTGTTAGATGAGAATTCAAGACTCATTTGTGAAAATAAAGCTATTCTTGAATCCTTGGAAGTTTTGAAGAAAGAAAAAGAGTGTTCAAATGATGACTTTCAAAAACTTGTTTTAGAAAACAAAAACCTTTGTGAAAGGATTTCCTCTCTTGAAAAATGTTTGATTGATTATGAAGTCTTAAAGAAAAAGGTGAGTGATCTCACTCTATGTGTTGAAAAGTTCACAAAAGGAAAAGAAAACTTTGAAAAACTTCTTGGCTCTTAAAAATCACCTTTTGAAAAAAATGGTATTGGATATAATCATTCCAATAATTTTTCTAAACAAACACGTTTTGTAAAAGCCTCCTCATCCCTTTCACATCTTTGTTGTACTTATTGTGAAAAGAGTGGTCATAAATCCACAAAATGTTTTATAAAAAGAAAGATTGAAAGGGGAGTAAAAACCATTTAGAAAATAAAAGAAAATCCAACAAACATTCATGGACCCAAAAGATATGGGTACCAAAAATCTTTTCTACTTCTTTTTTGTAGGAACACAAGTCAAGGACATCTAAGTGGTATTTGGATAGTGGATGCTTAAGACACATGACCGGATATGCATCCCTCATGAATGAGCTAAGAGAAACCGAAGGTGGCTTTGTTACTCTTGGGAGGATCATCGGTATAGGTAACATTAGATATGATTCATCTCCTTTAATTAAGGAAGTTCTTTTAAATTGATGTTTTGAAGTTTAATTTATCTAGTATTAGTCAATTGTGTGATTATGGCTACAAAGTTGTTTTTGAAAGTGAATCTTCTTCTATCATAAACAAGCTTGTGAACAAAACTATTTTTGTTTCAAAAAGAGTTGGAATATGTCTATGTCTTTTATCTTGAAGTTCTCATTTCTCAAAACTTATAGTATCTTTTGGTTCATGATGATGATGCGTTTTTGTGGCATAGAAGGTTTGGTCATATTAGTATGGATTCATTGAACCAACTTTCCTCAAAAGAACTTGTTAGAGGCTTACCAAAACTTCACTTTGAGAAAACTAAACTTTGTGATGCTTGTCAATTTGGAAAACAAATTAAGACCTCTTTTAAACCAACGAAAATGATTTCAACTTCAAAACTTTTAGAACTCATTCACATGGATTTATTTGGACCAATGAGGACCACTAGTCTTGGTGGTAAGAGGTATGCCTTCATTATTGTGGATGATTTAAGATTCACTTGGACTTTGTTTTTAAGCCGAAAGGATGAAGCATTTCATGAATTTATTAAATTATTCAAAAGAGTCCAAACCTCCCTTGTTTGCAAATTGATTTCTATAAGAAGTGATAATGGGAGAGAATTCAACAACCAAGATTTTACAAAACTTTGTGATGATTTTGGTATTTTACATAACTTTTTTCGGTAGCCAAAACTCCTCAACAAAATGGATTTGTGGAAGGAAAAATAGAACTTTACAAGAAATGGCAAGGTCAATGCTTTGTGAAAATTCCCTTCCTAAACATTTTAGGCCGAGGCCGTTAACACCGCATACTACATTATGAATCGTGTTCTCTTGAGACCATTTTAAAAAAAAAAAGAAAAGTCTTTTTGAACTTATTTTCAACAAAACCCCCTCAATTGGCTACTTCAAAGTTTTTGGATGCGAATGCTCTATCTTAAACACCAAGGATCTATCTTAAACACCAAGGATAATCTTGAAAAAAAAATTGATTAAAAAAAATAAAATCCAATGAGGGAATTTTTTCTTGGTTACTCTTCAAACAAAAAGGCCTATAGAATTTATAACGAAAGAACGTTATGTTTTGAAGAGTCTATTCATGTATATTTTGATGAAACTAACATTTTTGACAAGAAAGATGATGATAACATAGATAACTCTTTAAGCTACCAACCTTTGTACACTCAAGCAATGGAAGAACACGCTTATGGAGGAAGAAGAGATTGAAGTAACATAAGAAAATGATCAAGAAGCTCAAAATCTTCCTCAAGATGTGATATATCCAAAGGGACACTCCAAGGATGAAATTATTGGTGATGTATTGACAAGGGGTAAGAACAAGAAGGTACTTTATTGACAACTTTTCCCTATTATCTCAAATTGAGCCTAAGTTTATTGATAATGCTTTGTGTGATGAGTTTTAAATTATTGCTATGCAAGAGGAATTAAATCATTTTGAAACAAAGAAAGGTTGGACTTTAGTCCCTAGACCACGTGATCACCCCACCATTGGCATAAAATGAGTTTTTCGAAATAAACTAAATGATTATGGAGAAGTTATTAGAAACAAAGCTAGACTTATTGCCCGATGATTCAATCAAGAAGAAGGCATAGATTTTGATGAAACTTTTGCTCCGGTTGCTAGACTTGAATCCATTAGGATGCTTTTAGCTTTTACTTGTTTTAAAAGGATTCAAGCTTTTTCAAATGGATGTTAAGAGTGCTTTCCTAAATGGTGATATCGAGGAGGAAGTTTATGTTGAACAACCTCTCAGTTTTGTGCATGAAAATTTTCCAAATTATGTATACAAACTTTCAAAAGCACTCTATGGTTTAAAACAAGCTCCAAGAGCTTGGTATGAGAAATTAAGCGATTTTCTAATTGGTATTATGTTATCTTGATGCCATGTTTTTTTTATAGACTTCATGATGATCTTTTATGTTGAAAGTCCAATTGTAGTTCTATGATCCCTTGAAGTCTCTCCTAAATATCTTTTTGATTTATGACAAAAGGGGGAGAAATATGTGCAAGAACTAAGGGGGAGAAATAGTTGCAAGATTCTTATTTTGTTGCTTTTAAGTTTCATGCTTTCTTTTGGTTAGCTACATATCTTGTGGTAATGTCCTTGGTTTGATGATTGTTTGATGTCATTCTTGGTGTGAAGCATGCTTTTAAGGTGAGCTTATTTTATGTTATATTATCTTTCAAACCCTTGGCATGTTTTCAAATTCATAGGGGGAGTTATCTCTCTTTTATGATGTTTGGTATGCTTTGTTCCTATTGATGATTTCTTTGAAGCATTACCATATTGATCATACTTGCTCTTTTGTTCTTCTTGCATATGCATTTGTCATAATAAAAAAGGGAGAGATTGTTAGCCCTAAGGGCATTATTGTATATGTTTTTTATTATGATTAACATATGTTTGTGTGATGAGTATAGCTTAGTCTTTATAGAACAAAAGAAGCATTTTTGGAGGCTCAAGGCTACACTATATAAGAAGTAAAAGATCTTGGAATTAAAGCATAATGAAGAAGGAAAGATCAAGCCATTCCAAGATCAAGGCATTGAAGACCTTGAAGATTTATGTCTTAGTTATGCTAAGGTATTTTGTAAAACTCCATAACTCTCATCTTTGTTTGTTGATCAAGTGTGAAGCTTCTTGGATGAATTTCTTTTTATAAACTATTCTTGAAAAATCCAAGTATTCTTGATAGAGTTTTTTATGCCTTCAAAAGTTTTCTTATCTCTAAAAGAGTATCAAGAATACATATTTTGAAATGTGAAGGAAGGTTCTGTTTGTTTAAGGAAAACTGGCTTTTAAGTCATGCTGAAAAAAAAAAGGGTCATCCGATTTTTAAACTGGTCGTCCGATTTTGTCATCCGATTTTTAAAACAGGTCATCCGATTTTTAAAATCGGACATCCTATTTTAAAATCGGTCATCCGATTTTTCTAGCTTTAGAAAAATAGGTCGTCCGATTTTTAAGAGGGATCATCCAATTTTTATAGGATGAGTCCGAATCTTTCTGTTTCAAAAATAGGTCGTCCGTTTTCTAAAACCGGTCGTCCGGTTTTAGTCTTTTACTGCAAAATATTACCGTTACACAGTGTAATGGCTACTTTTTTCTCCTTCATATATATATATATATATTGACTTTGATCAGCTGCAAAATGAATAGAGGTTGAATTGAAACTTGATTGAGATTATTTTAGAACATTCAAAGAGCTTTAAAAGTACATTCTTTCAAAGATCTTCATCTCATACATACAAATAGAAAAATCTTCTTGGAGCTTCATTGTTGATCATCCATCAAAGAAGAAGTAAAGAGGTGCTTGTAGAAGCATTCCATTGAGTTGTATCTTCCTCTTCTCAAGCTCATTTGGTAACATTGTTCCTTACTCTTCTTATTCTTTTATTGTGATCAAAGGTTTGTGGAAAACCCTTTGGGTGATCCTTTGATAAATTTGTTGTATTGTTGTGTTGTGTAAACTTTGAGGTTTTTGTGTAAAACCCTTGAAGAGTGATCCTCATTGTGTTGTTGTGTAACCAACTTTGAAGATAGTGGATTTGTGAAATCCTTGGGTTGAGTCTCAAGGTAGTAGATGTAGCTCTTTGAGAGAGTGAACCACTATAAATTGTTGTGCATGTTCTTTAAAGTTTAATTCTATGCTCATTTCTTAATTGCCAAAACTATAAGATTTTATTTGGTGTGGATTCTTATCAAAAAGAGTTTTAGAATTCTTTCACAAACAAATTGGAGGTTTATCTTTCTAATCACACAAAAGATTTTTTAAAATTAGCCAAAAACTTTATTCACCCCCCCTCTAAGGTTTTTCAATTATACTAGGATGCCCTTTGGGTTGAAGCATGCTAGAGCCCGAGTTTCAACAAAGCATCAATGAAGCTTTTGATTGACTCATTTGCAAAATATTCAAGGATACATTGACAACATCATTGTTAAATCCAAGAAAAAGGATTCCACCCCTAAAGAGTTAAGACAAGTTTTCACAAGACTTAGGAGGATGGGAATGAAACTAAATCTAAAGAAGTGCACTTTGGAGTTCCCTCAGGGAAGTGCTTGGGATAGAATTGAAGCCAATCCAGCAAAAATCAAGGCCGTCCAAGAAATGACTAAGCGTAAGACAGTCCAGGATATACAAAGGTTAGTATGGAGAATAGCTTGGAAAGGTTCCTGGCTAAGATAGGAGAAACGTGACTTCCGTTTTATTAAATACTCAAACATCCTAATAATTTTGAGTGGATTGATAATGCTAGTGTTGTTTTCCAAAAGCTCAAAGCATATCTTTCTTCCCCCTGCTAGTTACTTCTGTAGACAGTAAAATTTTGTACTTATACCTTGCTATCACTCCCAAAAGTGATTAGTTCCGTACTTTTTTGCTTCAAGAGATAATAAGATGTAGCCTGTTTATTACGTGAGTCATGTTTTCAATGGTACAAAAGAGCGATATAGTTCTCTGGAAAAACATATTTTATGTCTAATAATAACTGCAAGGAAATTAAAACCTTATTTCCAACCACATCCTATTAGTACACTTTCTAATATCCCGTTATGATAGGCGTTGCATAAATTAGACATATCTATAAAAACTTCCAAATAGGCTTTGGAATTAAGTGAATATCAAATTGATTCTCCCCTTTGCAAGACCATACAAGGGTAAGCACTTGTTGATCTTTTTGTCGAATGTTCTTTTCCAGAAAATCCTATTGATGCCAAATCAAATGTAGATATGGATGAAACTGTTATGTGGATTTTAAATGTTGACGGATTTGCAAGAGAAAAACACAAAGGTACAGGGTTCATTTTGGAAGATTCCAATGGTCATCAGTACGCCTATGCTCTCCTTGCTAATTTGCATACAACCCGCAGCTTCGAAATCACTCACATCCTTGTTAAAAGTGATTCCCAAGTGGTAATTGGTCAAGTAACGGGAGAATTTGATGCAAAAGAAGACAGCATAGAGAAGTACTTAGAGTGTGTCCAACATTTATCATCAAAATTTTCACAAATCATGTTTGAAAATGTGCCCCAAAAGGAAATATGCATGTTGACATGTTGTCTAAGCTCAGTTCTGGAGAGCCTATGGAAGGTACTTGGACAGAATCCTTGCAAGAAAAAAGCATTTCCAAACAAGTTTGTACTATGGAAGTCAGTGAAAACTGGACTCAGTCCATTAAAGAATTCATTCTCAGAGAAAAGCTCCCAGAAGATGAACAAAAGGCAAGGAAAATTCGCACAACTTCAGCTAGATATGTGCTCATTGATGATCAGTTATATAGAGCAATGGGTAGTTGGCGATTGTTAAAGTGTGTTAGCACATAAGATAGGAAGTATGTCCTTCGAGAAATCTATGAAGGCATTTGTGGGTCATGCATTGGTGCTAAGGCTTTAGTAAACAAGGCTATCCGTTATGGGTATTATGAGCCCACCACAGAGAAAGATTCTATTAATCTTTTCAAGACTTTACCCAAATGTCAAATCCACGCCAATGAACTCCATATACCGATGTCTGAGTACCACACTTTTGGTACTCTGATACCATCTGCACAGTGGGGGATTGACCTCTTGGGTCCTTTTCCTAAGGCCTTTGCAGGAAAGACTTACTTGATTGTGGCCATTGACTACTTCACTAGATAAATCAAAGTCAAAGCATTAGCAAGCATTACTGCAAAGAAAGTTAAGGAATTCTTTTATGAAGACATCATCTGCCGTTTCAAGACTCCTAAAATCCTAATTTCTGATAATAGCAAACATTTTGGTTCAAGGAGTTCAGAGATTTTGTGAGGAATTGGGAATTGAACAAATATTTACTTCTATGGGATATCCCCAAACAAATGGGGCCATGGAGGTCACTAACAAAACCATTTTGCAAGGCTTAAAAAAAAAAAGACTTGATGCATTCAAGGACAGATGGTTAGAAGAATTTCCAAATGTGCTATAGTCTTACAGATACTACACCAAGGGGTTCGACTAATGAATCACCATTCAATTTATCTTTTAGGGTGGAAGCTGTAATACCAGCAGAGATTGGAAGCCAATCTTTAAGGAACATAGCTTTTGACGAAACTTTAAATGATCACCTATTTCATGAAAATCTTGCACTTTTGGATGAAGTTAGAGAACAAGCTACTTAGAAAGATGCACATTCTTAAAAAACGATAGCAAAATATTTTGAAAAGTTAAGAGAATTATCTACAAATCATATGAAGACACCAAGACCCAAATCATCCATTAAAGTACTAAAATAGACTCAAGAAATGAAATACACTAACTTGGCCGGCCGGAAACTTCTAGCAGAACCAAGGATTTTTATGCAGTAACTATCCCGGCTTGGGTAAGTACGCTAGCTCAATCGAGGTAGTCGCACAACATCAGTGGTTTTCTAATTTTTTTAGCTCTTTAAATAGATTTTTTTTCTTGGTTTATTTTTTGCATCTCGATCTAGTGTTCTTGTAGGGTGACTTAAGGGCAATTTCTTCTATGGAATCTCTCTAAGAAACACTAAAAGTCCCTTCCAATTTACAATTTGAAGATTAGATTAAGGGTTTTGAAGAAGATTCAATGAGCTCAATTGGTGCAAACTTCAAAGACGACGAATGGCGATTCGAGAGGATCATTCGGGCTAGTTTCAGAATCGTGAAGACTCTTTTCAATTCCTAAGCTTTCTTACTCTCTTTTACTTATGGATTTCATTGATTTCATTATAGTAATTGGATTATAAGTAGCTAGGCTTATTTTGTGTTTGATGGGGTTGAACCCTAGATAACTTTGGTTTGATTTGAATTGTTGAATTATAAGTTGATTGTTATTTAATTGCTTTAATTGTATTATCCATTGTACGTCTAGTTAGTACTTTCGCATAGATTGTTTGAAATTGAAAAATGAAGAACATTCTCAGGCAGTCTGGTGGGGTACTGAGGTTGAGGGATTTCGCCTTTTGGTAACAAGAAAGGAAGAGCATTCTAGGGCATTAATTAAGCATTAGATATTGGTAATAATTATGTTTTCTAGGTCCATTAGAGCAATCTAATTCACTCTGTAATATTTAATCATTCAATAGTGAGTTAGGGAGAGAAGGGATTCTTCTCTAATCAATTAGAGAAATAACGAGTTCTTGCCTAGAGATAGGGTTAACCCTAATAATTGAGTGAGACCCAGCCAACAATTTAACATTCTTCCAATGTTTTTGAAGGAATTAGTGAAAGGAAACTAGGGGGATTCTTCCATTTAAGCACGCCTTCAAGAAACTTATCTAAATCAACGTTTGTATTTGATTGGATCATTGGTGTAGGTACTTTTTCCTATATTCTTATAGCTTTTATAATTTAGTTTTAAACTCATTTCAAAACTTATTATTTGATTAAACAGTAGAGGATTAGTGATTACTAGCACTTGGCCATCCCGAAAGATCGATTTCCTGGTGCTTTTCTGGTTATAGGTATGCTTGCCTATTAGTGGTAATTTTGCTAGATTAGTAAGCACAACAACAATTAGGCAGCTCCTCTTTCAGGTGGGATAACTGGTCTTTAGGGGGGAAGCTTGCCCTCACACTCTTCTATCGATCCCGCTAATTCTCTTTTTGTTAGAGATGTCGTCCTCCATGAATCTTGGAATATTTCTACCCTCCTTCTAATCTTCCCTTACTGGGATTCAGCTTTCTACATCCTCCCCCTTTGTTTGTCTTCTGGTACTGATCTCTTCATTTGGATGCTTAATGTTGTAGGAAAGTTCATCATCTCCTTTGCTGATCCTCTTTTCTTTATTGGCTATTCCTCTTCTTTATATTTTGATATGATCTGGGATGCTAAGATTCCTTTGAAGTTCACTATTTTTATGTGGAAGATTTCTAAAGATTTTTTGGCTGTTGATACTGTTTGACAGCGCTTGGGATGCACTCTTACCTCATGTTGTCGCTGTTATGTTAGCATTAACTCCTTAAACCATATTCTCATACATTGTCTTTTTGCTCAGGCCCTATGGCAGAAAGATGCTCTACAACTTGGTTTTGGTGCCATTCCCTAGGATACATTTCGTACGACTAGGGAGTGTCTTTCTTTCTGATGGTTTTTTGAGAAGCACAAACACGTGCCATCAATAAGTTACTTTCCATTATTTTTTGCTGGTGCATCTGGGTAGAAAGGTATAATTCTACTTTCAGGGTATCTTTTCATCGGATGATGCTTCTGTTTCACCACTTTTTGAAGCTTAAGAGTTAGGCATGAAAAAGGAGTTTTGTTCCCCTTTTGCCCCTCTTGAGATACTATGGTGACCATGACTCGCTGTGTTTTGCCTATTTGCTTGTTTTATGTGGGTTCCTCCTCTCTTGTGCTCAAGACTAACAGTGCCTCCAGCGGTAACCTGATTTATAGTTGGAGGGCTTATCTGGTTATAAAAAAGGGGTTTTCTGGCTAGTTTTTTAATGCATCTCGGTTCTCATGGTTCTAACAGTCTCGCGGAATGCTTAGAGCTTCTGCGAGGCCTCAAATTAGCGGTTTCTCTTAGTATGGTTGCGAACTCACTTGTTGTTTAGATTGTGATACATGTGTTGATTGCACCTTTCTGGTACTACAAGATTTGCAATCACGTACCTGAGCCTTTGCATCCTAGATAGTTAGGAAACCTCTTATTTATGTTATGTGTCTTAGATTCTTTGCTCATTAACTATTTCCTTTATAGTTTTCTACTTCTTCCTTACTTTGGGGAAAGTTTTATGCATTGTTCATATACTTTTCTTTTCTTGCTTAACAAAATCGAGAGGTATGTACGCCAAGTTTCGCCTTGTTAATATATATATTCAAGTTTTATAAAAAAAAACTAAAATTTCGAAAGCGTAAATTACCATAAATTTCTATCAACAATTTATGTTTTTTTCCTTAAATTTACCTATAAATTTTTTATTCTATCTTTTTATATTAGTGAATAATTTCTGTGCAAGTACTAATGACAAATTATGTTTTATATGACGAAATTTGACTAAAACAATTGTTGTGTGGATTGTTAGATCTACAAACCTATTTACTATTACACACAACTTTCCTATTTACTATTACAGCCCTCAATAAGAAATTGCAGAAAGGCCCCTAAACTATTACAGATTTGCAAACTGGTCCTCCATTTCTTCTTATTCCCAAACTAGTCCCTGTTTTTCTTCTTCTGAAAGGAATCTCCTTTCAGCCTCTTCTCCGGTTGCGGCTCACCGTAGATCGCCGAATTTGCAGGAGATGGTTAGCAAGAAGAAAAGAAAAGAACAAGAGAAGAAGACTTACCTGAAGCGGCTGATCCACGGCCGAAACGGGAGCTCGCTGCGGCGAGAGGTTTGATCCAGCAGCAGCAGCAAGGTAAGGTCACCGGCAGGTTGAGATCGAGCTCCAAGAGCTGCGGCAAGCTCAAGGTGCGGAGCGGCCAACGGCAGTCCCTCAATCGGACTGAGCTTCACCGGAAATGGGGCTCTCTCACACTCTCTCTCTCTCTCTCTCTCTCTCTCTCTCTCTCTCTCTCTCTCTCTCTCTCTCTCCCACAGCTCACATTCTCTCTCTCTTTCTGTCACGGTCACCCGACGGCAGTCAAGCAGTGACACCGACTCGCTGCGTCGGCGACGGAGAAGTCATGGAGGTAGTGGCAGCGGCGGTAAGGCAGTGGAGGAGGAGGAAGAAGAGGCTAAAGGGAATAGCAGAAAAATGAACAAGAAAAAAAAGGGGGCTGCCTTCTAAATTAGGGCAGCCTCCAAAAATACAGAATATATATATAGAAACCCTAAGTCACCATGGGCGGGCCGGGTTGGCCCCCCGGCATCTTGGCCTAATAAAGTTCAACCCATACCTTTAGTGAACCCAGTCCATAATCATCATAGGGAGTATTGGGCTGAAAGATAAAAATGAAAAATGTGAGCAAATGGGGCCCACATGACCAACAAACTCCACCTTGAACACATTTTTCCATAAAATTCCAGCCACAACCGACTCAAAAGAGTCAACCTTCATCAATGTGAAGAAGATCCCTGTACAAAGAAAATTTATCAGTTGTCACAATTGTAGTACCAAAGTCTGCAGGATTATCTTTAGTACTAATTTTCTCAATATTAACTAAGCCACTTGAAACCTTTTCCCTTATGAAATGATACTTAACATCTATATGTTTAGTTCTTTCATGATAAACAGGATTTTTACACAAGTGAAGACAACTTTGACTATCAGTATAAATCACGCTTTAGAATTTAAAACATGCAATTCAGATAGTAAGCCTTGAAGCCAAATGGCTTCCTTAATTACCTCAGTGCCAGCAATGTATTCAGCCTCCGTAGTCGATAAAGCGACTACAGGCTGCAACTATGATTTCCATGATATGCAATTCCCTGCCAAAGTAAAGAAATAAGAAGTGGTAGATTTCCTACCATCTTTATCACCTGCAAAGTTAGAATCCACATATCCAACCAGTTCAAAATTATTAGACCAATTATGATAAAGAAGACCCCTATCAATAGTCCCATTAATGTAATGCAACAACCACTTAAGAGCTGCCCAATGATCCCTACCCGGATTAGACATGAATCGGCTAAGAAGGCTTATGGAATAAGCAATATCAGGTCGGGTGGATATCATAAAATACATGACGGATCCTATAGCCATTCTCTAAGGTATATGGGCCATGTCATTCTTTTCTCGATCGGTTTTGGGGCAAGATTTTTCAGAAAGCTGAAAGTGGCTCGCAAGTGGTGTACAAACTGGTTTGCATAAATGCATCGAAAATTTGGAAACAATTTTCTGCAAGAAGGATTTCTGGGATATGAATAAGGATCTATCAGCTCTATCCCTACAAATGTTCATCCCAAGAATTCTAGACGCCGAACCTAAGTCCTTCATATCAAATTCGGACTTCAGCAAAGATTTCAAGCGAGTAATCTTATCTCTATGCTTACAGGCAATTAGCATATCATCCACATACAGCAAAAGATAAATAGCAGTTTCAACATTATCACCACAGAAATACAAACAGCTATCATAATTGCTTTTAACAAAACTAGCTTTAATCATAAAAGAGTCAAAACGTTTATACCATTGCCTAGGTGATTGTTTAAGTCCGTACAAGGACTTTTTCAACAAACATGCCATGTTTTCCTTACCCTTTTCCTCAAAACCTGGTGGTTGACGCATGTAAATAGTCTCTTCAAGTTTCCCATGCAAAAATGCAGTTTTTACATCAAGTTGTTCAAGATCAAGATCATAAAAGGCAACAATTGCAAGCATTATCCTAATTGTTTTATATTTAACAACGCGAGAAAATATTTCATTAAAATCGATGCCCTCAACTTGAGAAAAACCTTTTGCAACCAGCCTAGCCTTGAACCTTGGGGGTTCGTTGGCAGATTCTGGTTCTTTGATTTTAAAAATCCATTTGCAATCAATTAATTTTTTCTTTGAGGGTTTTTGAACAAGAATCCATGTTTTGTTTTTATGAAGTGAGGACATTTCCTCTTCCATAGCATGTAACCACAAAGAACGGTTAGGACTCGTTAAAACATCAGAAAAACACAGATGTTCCTTTTCTTCAATATAGGATGCAGCAGCAAAGGCATATGAGATGATGTAGGAATAACCATACCTAGCGGGTTTTCTCGTCTCTCTCCTAACCCTATCTCTAGACAGCTGGTAGTCTCTTAGAGCTTGGGCTTGTGCCTCGGGATGATCCTCATCATCCTCATTTGAATTTTCAGATTCAGGCGTGCTGGTTTCCGGCTGCTGACTGGTCGGTATATCTGACACTTCACTGGTTTCAGGTTGATCGTGGGGTTGTGCAGGTTCGGAGGTGTCCTCCACCTCCACGGGAATATTCCCATCTATGGGAATGTCACTAGGGCTATCAGGATTGGTTTTAGCCTTTAAGCAAGGCATATCAAATTCATTGAAGACCACATCCCCACTCACAATAACCCTCACCCCCGGCTCACCTTTGAGACAAACTTTGTATCCCTTTACCCCACTAGGGTAGCCTAAAAACACTCCCTTCCTTGACCTTGGGTCTAACTTACCCTCCTTTTGATGTGCAAATGCAGCACATCCAAACACTCTCAGGTTTGGCAGGTTTGGTGGTTCTCCGGACCACAACTCTAAGGGAGTTTTGAAGTTTATGGCTGTTGAGGGTGATCTATTAATGAGGTAGACAGCTGTACATACAGCTTCTCCCCAAAAGGGTTTTGGGATTCCTGAAGACACTATAAGGCACCTAACCTTATCCATTATAGTACGGTTCATCCTTTCAGCAACTCCATTTTGCTATGGTGTATTATGTCATGCAATGCACATAAATCAGCAAACTTTTTATTACAAAACTCAAGGCCATTATCTGTCCTTATTGTTTTTAGTTTATTTCCGGTTTGATTTTCGGCAAGGCGTTTCCATTCAGAAAACTTTTCAAAATTTTGATCTTTTGATTTTAAAAGAAATACCCATACATGCCTAGAAAAATCATCAACAACAGATAAGAAATAAACATTCCCACCATAAGTTGGAACCTTTTCGGGTCCCCACAAATCACAATGCACATAATCAAGGACAGAAGTGGACTTGTGTGTGCTAACTGAAAAACTAATTTTATGCTGTTTTCCAAGAACACAGTGGTCACAAAAATCCAAAGATCGATTTTGTCACCACCCAAAAGATTTTGTTTGTGAAGGCAATGTAGTCCTTTTTCACTGATGTGGCCAATTCGACGGTGCCACAACAGAGTCTTTTTAGGAACAGTTTTTGAAACTAATGCAGATGCTTCGCAAACAGTTTTTCCAATTAAATGGTAAAGACCATCCCTTTTAAAACCTTTGAGCATGACCAGTACTCCTTTGCAAACTTTCATTATGCCATTTTCTGATTTGTAAGAAAAACCATTTGAGTCAAAAACACCAAGGGAGATTAGATTCCGACGAAGGTCGGGCACATATCTCACCTCAGTCAATTTCCTGGTCACACCATCATGCATTTTAATAAAAAAATTTCCAATTCCTTTAATTTCACAAACATGATTATTACCCATAAAAACTTTTCCATGTTCAAGGGGTTTAAAATCTGAAAACCAATGCTTGTTTGGAGTCATATGAAAAGTGCAGCTAGAATCAAGAATCCAATGATCAGAAACAGAAGAAGGGGAAGGGGATACACACAAAACCTCATAATACATGGAATTACCATCTGATTCAAAATCGTGGGTTTTGTCATTTTTTATCACTCCCTTTACCTTGTTTACGTTGTTTTTCATCTTTGATTCTCTTAAAACACTTGTTTTTCATATGACCTTCCTTGCCACAGTAAAAACACTTCACTTTCTTATCTCGTGATTTCGACCTCCCTTTACTTTTAGAACAGTGACTAGAAGATTCTCTCCGGTCAACCCTCCCTCTCACGTAAAGGTTCTCTCCGTTTGTTTTGTTTTCTTTTCTCAAATCAAGGTCCTTTGATTTTAAAGCATTTTTTCACATCAGCAAGAGTCAAATCATCTCTGCCATACTTGATAGCAGATTTAACATCATTAAAAGACTCAGGCAAGGAGTTTAATAAAATAACATCAACGTTTTCATCGGAGATCTTCTCTCCAACGTTTTGCAATTCCAAAACAATTTTGTTTAAATCATCAATATTTTCTGAAAGAGATTTCGACCCGCTCATTTTAAAACCGAAAAGTTGTTCCTTTAGATAAATCTTATTTGATAACGATTTTCCCAAATACAATTTTTCGAGTTTTGTCCAAATTTCAAAAGCGTCGTCCTTTTCGTCTATTTCTCGCAAAAGATTATCGGTTAAATGCAAGGTGAGGCAACTGTGGGCATCACCAAGTTTTTCAGAAAGCACTTCACCCTTCCAAGATTCCGGATACTTTTCAGTACTACAGATTATGGTGCGATTTTATTTTGGACTAAAATCGCTTTCATTTTTCTCCGCCACATTACAAAATCAGATTTGCCATCAAACTTGTCGGTTTCAATTTTTGGAACAGACATGATTAAAAATGGCAAATAAGAGTAATCAATGGCTAGAAAAATAAAAGATTAAAAAAAAAGTTTGTCACACAAATAAAATGCCCGGATTTTGCTTTGAAAGACGGCGCAATAAAATAGGTGAAACGCAAAGAATCTCACAACAGAGATAGGGCAGTTTGCACAATAATAACCGAGACAGAGAAATAAATGGTAAGGGCCGAGCAAATGACCCTTCCAACACAAATAACAATAAAATCAACAACCACGAATAATAACTACAATTTGTAATCAGTTACAGAAAATCACCAAGGCACAGCTACTTGAAGTCTCTTTGGACTCAAGCCAGGCTTGGGTTTTAGATTTTTCAGAAAAAATAAACTAGATTCACAAAATAGCAGATCTGTGATGGTAGATTTAAAGTAAATAAGCAGATCTAACAGAAAATAAACAGATCTAGCAAAATAGGCAAGAATAATAGTAACGATCTACCAAAAAGGCTGAAATAAACAGAGAAGGTTTAAGGATGCTTCCCTGAGCCAGATCCACGGAACTCAACAGTTCCCGTGGGTCCGGAAGGTCAACCCGAGGCAGCCGCCGGTCCACAAGAGCACCAGAAAGTTGAAGTCGTTTTCGGGCTCTGATACCACTGTTGTGTGGATTGTTAGATCGACAAACCTATTTACTATTACACATAACTTTTCTATTTACTATTACAGCCCTCAAAAATAAGGAATTGCAGAAAGGCCCCTAAACTATTACAGATTTGCAAACTGGTCCTCCATTTCTTCTTATTCCCAAACTAGTTCCTGTTTTTCTTCTTCTGAAAGGAATCTCCTTTCAGCTTCTTCTCTGGCTGCGGCTCACCGTAGATCGCCGAATCTGCAGGAGATGGTTAGCAAGAAGAAAAGAAAAGAACAAGAGAAGAAGACTTACCTGAAGCGGCTGATCCACGGTCGAAGCGGGAGCTCGCAGCGAGCTGGCTTGCTGCGGCGAGAGGTCTGATCCAACAGTAGCAGCAAGGTAAGGTCACCGGCAGGTTGAGATCGAGCTCTGGGAGCTGCGGCGAGCTCAAGGTGCGGAGCGGCCAGCGGCAGTCCCTCAGTCGGACTGAGCTTCACTAGAAATGGGGCTCTCTCACTCTCTATCTCTTTCTTCTCTCTCTCTCTCTCTCTCTCTCTCTCTCTCTCTCTCTCTCTCTCTCTCTCTCTCTCTCTCTCTCCCACAGCTCACTTTCTCTCTTTCTCTTTCTGTCACGGTCGCCCGACGGCAGTCAAGCAGTGACGCCGACTCGCTGCGTCGGCGACGGAGAAGTCATGGAGGTAGTGGCAGGGGCGGTAAGGCAGTGGAGGAGGAGGAAGAAGAGACTAAAGGGAAGAGCAAAAAAATGAACAAGAGAAAAACGGGGGCTGCCTTCTAAATTAGGGCAGCCTTCAAAAATAGAGAATATATATATAGAAATCCTAAGTCACCATGGGCGGGCCGGGCCCGGCCCGGCATCTTGGCCCAATAAAGTTCAACCCATACCTTTAGTGAACCCAGTCCATAATCATCATAGGGAGTATTGGGCTGAAAGATAAAAATGAAAAATGTGAGCAAACGAGGTCCACATGACCAACAATAATCATATTCAAAACCTTTAGATTGGGATTAAGAATAAAAAAACGTTTTCATTTTTTTATTTTTGACCTCATTTTTTATTTCATTTTTTATCTCATAGATAAATTACTTTTTATGAAACTCAATTTCATAGTGAACATTTCTCAAAACCGATCATTTGAAAATTGATCCTAAATATAAAAAGCAAAACACTAAATTTCTCAAAATCTATTTTTAAAAATTGTTCGTTAACATAAATTGGTCAATAGAAATTTATGGGTAATTTGAAAAAAAAAAACATAATTATTAATGAGCATATAATAATGATTTTCTCAATTCCAAAATTAAATTCTATCTCAGTTGCAAGTTGCAACCCCTCAATTGCATGTTCTTAAAAGAAACCCCTCAATTGCATAAAAACTAGCACTGTCAAAAAGGGCTCAAGCCCGCGGGCTGGCCCGGACCACCCGCGATATGGGCAGATATGGTTTTTAAAATTTAGGCCCGTACAAAATGAGTCCAGACCTGACCGGACCGTTTTTTATGCGGGTTTTTACGGGCTGGTCCGGTCCGGTTCGCGGGCTGGCCCGTTTGTTTAAGCTATTATTATATGAATTATTTTAGGACCTAATTTAAGTTATTTATTTTCTTAGGGACTTAAATGAAAATAAGGTGTTTGTTTGTTTGTAAACCCTACTGCCTCCCTTCCTTCCTCCCCTTTCTCACTCTCAGCCTCCCGCAGGCCGCAGCTCTCGGCTCTCTCTGTCTCTCTGCCTCCCGCAGCTCTCGCCGCCGCCTCCCGCAGCTCTCACCTCTCGCCGCCGCCTTCCGCCACCTCTCGCCGCTGCCTCTCGCCGCCGCCTCCCGCAGCTCTCACCTCTCGCCGCCACCTCTCACCTCCCGCAGGTTAACCTTTCAAGTCTCTTGATGTAGAAATCTATAAGCGAATTCTTTCACTCACATACTCGGTATTCCCTCTCTTCACCTCTTCGTTTCTCCTCACGATTTTCAAGTCTCTTAGTTAGAGGTTAAATGACTCATTCTTGTTTATCTTTACAATTAATTTATGAAAAAGGGAAAGCTTATGTACTAGTAAATTTATTTTGTGCGGCAGTAGCTTTTTCTTGTAAACTTTGATTTTATTTTTATATATGCTAACATTTTTTTTTTTTACGAATAAGCTTTCTCAATGGGGTCTTGAACAATAGCAGTAGAATCAGTGGCATTTGGCCGAAAATCACACTGAATAACAATTCAATCATGATTGCTTTTCTTCGTCTTTTGCTCCAATACAGAAGAAAATGGAGAAAAAAAAAACTGTATTTCAGAAGGGAATTTAAGTCCAAGATGTTCTAGTGAGTGTTTCGTTTAATGTTCCAGTGAGAATGGTTTTCGGAGATTAAACTTGAGAGGTCTTGAGTGGAGTGATCGGTGATTATAGGAGAAAGTTCAAGTAAACAGGGGTATTGGCAAAACGACTTAAAAAGAAAAATTGAAGTGTTATATTATGAAACTCTGAAAATGGAAATAGGATCTTATATTATGAAACCGAGGGAGTGTTATTTTATTTGTCTAACTCATAAGAATGTTTCTTATATGCTATTATGGTTTGAAAATGGATTTACATTTATAGCTAGAGTGGTACTTGTATAAGGACATGATGAACCATGCATAACCAGAATGAGGATATTAACATATTTCTGCCTTTGCACAAAGAAAAGTTTTGGCTTATTTTCTCATTGTTATTATCTCCAGATTGGAATGAAGAAAACTATGCTACATCTGGGTTTATTGTTTGGCTTTTTATGAGTTTATGACTTAATTGCTTGAAAATTGCTTGATTTTATGCCTGCAATTTTGTCTATTAACATTGTAAAGTCCATCTTCTTCATCCTTAAAAATAAAATAAACAAGAAGAAGAGAAAACACTAACAATTTTCTGGTATTTCTCTTGCAATTTGTCACTAACATTAATAATGGGAGATCTCAATCTTTGTAATGTTTATGTGATTGTGTTTGTGTAGTGTTCGCTATGTGAATGTGTTTGTGCATTGAAATACTGCAGAAAATGGATAAAAAATGTTGGTGATGATGAATCAATTGTCGAACAATTCATTAGGCCTATAATGTTCAACTCGTGAGCACTATCAGCTTTTTGGAATCTTTATCATTATAATCTTTAAGTGTTTCCTGTTTATAATCTTTATCGTCATTCATCAGATTAGTTAGTAAGTGCTTCAAATCATGAGTTATAAACATTTTATCCATTGCAGAAGATGGATAAAAATGTTGTTGATGATATTAGTGATAAATGTGATCAATCAAATGCTGCACAATATTTAAAGAAAGCGAAAAAATCCTATAAGTCAAATGTATGGATTCATACCAGAAAGCTTGATATTGTTGGTGAAGATGGAGAACCTAGGGTTGAATGTGTTCGTTGTGGGAAGGTGTATATTGCAGGAGGAAAATATGGAACATCTAGCATTTCACGTCATGTAAAAGTTTGCTTTGATATCAATGAAATGATATTTAGAGAGTAAGTACAACTTTTTCTTCATTTAATTTATGAATATATTTGCATTTTATAGGTAAAGATGATGAGGAGAGGATGTAATCAAGTTGAAGATGAGTCCTCAAGATGAAATGATGAAGAAGAAGAAGTTGGTGTATAATTTTTCGTATTGACTTTTTGTTAAATAATTATTAATTTGTTTTGTTGGATGATTATTGTTACTTATTAATTTTTTTATGTTGGTTTTTCTCTATTTTGATTGATTAGGTTCAGGATTAATGTATATTATTATAGTTAATAGGCAAGATTTTAAAAAAATCAGAAAATTAGCCAAAAAAAAAAAAGAGCAAAGCCCGCGGGCTGGCCCGTTTACCCGCGGGCTGACTACGGACGGATATAGATTTTCTTAATTTAGACCCGTCAAAAATAAACCTGAACCGGACCGGACCGTTTAGACGCAGACCGGTCCAGTCCGGTCCGGTTTGGCACGTTTGACAGTGTTAATAAAAACTGAGTGGGGGCGGGAGATCAGCTGAGATAAATAATAGCATAGGAACCAATTATTAAGAAAAGAAGAAATTGCAGGTTCTTCCAAGATCACCGATTCACCATCCAATTCCTGAGCATTTCTGGGAACTACAAGTTCAACGCTTTCCACGTGACCCCATCCCAGTGCTGATAAACGCCAAGAAGAAGAAGAAGCTAACTGTGGCTGGTGGGTGGGGTGGGTGTATGTATTTGGCACTTCCATAGACGGACAGCTGCAACTTTTCAGTTCTCACCCTGGGACTGGGAGTAGATATGTCGAGGGTAGGAATGGATTTGCCATGTATCCATAATTTAAGAATGTCCACGCAGATAGGTACTTATAATATCGCAATTTTCTCACTATTTAAGAGTTTTTCTTTGAACCTCGATTCTCCCCCCGCAAATTCTCAAAAATTTTAATGATTCTTCATTTTAATAGTGCTAGTTTTTGGCCATTCATTAATTATTTGTACTACTACAGAAGCAGCGGCAGAAACAACAGCAGAGGGTCGTTCGTCAGTGGAGCCCAAACCTAAGAATCAACGGAGAGTTCTTCTGCAGATATGGAAAACGGAATTGAAGACCCTTTGCTTGAGGAAACTCGAGGAAAAGGCGGAATTAAGGCTATTCCCACCATTTTAGGTACTGATTTCTTCCATAAATTTCTTACATTTTTTTGTTTGCTTCTTCACTTTAGCTTTCCTCTTTTCTTGAAATTATATTTGAGTGGGGATTTTTTCTTGTTTTGTGTTTGAGTATTTTAGCAATTGAGGCTGTTGAAGAAATAACAAGTTATGGGCTGCCACCAAACATGATATTGTATTTGACAAAGGATTATCACTTGGAAGTGGTTAAAGCAAACACAATACTTTATATATGGTCTTCAGCAACCAGTTTCTTCCCTTTGGTTGGGGCTCTTATCTCAGATTCTTATCTTGGCCGCTTCCTAACAATTACTATTGGGTCCATTTTCAGCTTGCTGGTAAAATTTTCATTTATTCAACTCAATTCTTTTCTTTTCAGTATTTCTCCATTCCTAGTTGAGAAAATCCACCAACTATTCTCTGCTTTCCTCCTTCTGTACTTGGTATATATGCATTGAATTTGCAACTCTTTTATAGCATCATGAAATTAACTACACTTCGTTGTTTTTTCTTTCTTTGAATAAATTGACTAAAATAGACACTTTAATAATTTGATGGATTATGATTGCTATTTTGGTAGTCTAAGTGCCCCAAAAGTATCATATAGAATTGCAAGAATACAAACCTAAAAAGAAAACCAAACGTTAAGTCTATTAGTTTTACAACGTAAACTAGCTTCCCTACATATTATTTTAATTTGGCAGTCTAAATGCCCAAAAATTACCTCTGAAATTTTAACAGTTATTATTGCAAGTTTAGTGCTTCATGCTATACAAGAAAAACCACATGAAGAAAAGCAACTTTAGTAGACTAGACTGCATTAAAAAGTGTGAATTGTGGGGGTCATGGTGATTTTGCTTATTTATTTCTCTTTTTTGAATGGTCTAAAATGCACTTGGAGTTTAACTAGCCACCATTATTTTGTTCAAATTATTTATTTATTTATTTATGGAAAAAATTAAGTGAGAGCTAAGTTGAGTTAATGGAACTAAAGTAAGAAAATTATAATTACACATGACGAATTAATAAAAATGCATTTCACTAGTTTATTATTATTATCTTTAATAAATTAAGTAAGTTTGGATTTACTTAGTTAAAAAATTAGAAAACCATATTTTATTAATAAGACCCATTTGAGATTTATATTAGTTAAAGAAGTATAAAAGGTTTTCTAATCCAAAGTTCAATGCAATAAAACGTAAAAATCAACTATCTAACCTCCATAAAATAGAATATATAGTTGAAAAAAGTATGACAGGAATGGCACATAATGCAAGATAGAACAAGTTTAGATTTTTCTTTTATTGTTTTGCATCTTTCTGTCCTATAAGTGCTGTACTTCAGATTTTGGCTAGATACCCTGATGTATCTACTGTTTACTGCATTCTAAAACTATTTTTTACTTTTCGAAACTTCTGCATTTTCCTTTCATTGATGCATTGTTAATTATTTTATCTTTTCTGTTGTTACTCATCAACTTAATGCAGAAAAGTAGATTTTAAAGAAACCCAAAATTGATAAAATCTCGTATAAGAAGCATAGTCATGTTCAGAAGACAATACAAATTCTTTGATGAAGTACGCAAATATTACTGTATTATGTGCATTGTAGAATATGAATGAAGTTTTGTTTTTTTTATAGAATTTTGATATAGTTTCTGGAGCTAAATTCTACCTTGTAGGGCTTGATTACTTTATGGATGACAAGTATAGTTCCAGGCGCACGACCTTCTCCATGCAGTACAGAGTATACATCTTGTAGCTCTGCGACAGGTTTCCAAATGTTTATCTTATGTGCTTCTTTTGCGCTTGTGTCCATTGGAACTGGTGGCGTCAGATCTTCATGCTTAGCCTTTGGTGCTGATCAGTTGAGGGGAAAAGGAGAAGGCCAGAGCAATTCAAGGGCCATGGAACGCTATTTCAGCGTGTACTATGGTTTGGTTACACTATCAATTTTCATTGCTTTAACTGGCATAGTTTATATTCAAGCCAAGCTGGGATGGAAGGTTGGTTTTGGTGTTCCTGCAGTTCTCATGCTCATTGTAGCTCCTGCCTTCTTACTGGCTTCTCCTCTGTATATTAAGTTAAAGGTGAAGTCTAACTTAATTGTTGGACTTCTTCAAGTCGTTGTAGTCTCTTTTAAAAGAAGACATCTTGAATTGCAATCACAGAGCATAAACACCATGTTTCATCGTCGCAGGAATTCTCTCCTATTGAAGCCAAGTGAAAACCTAAGGTGAGTTTGATTCCATCTTATTAGTTCATTTGACCACCGTGTTCCTGTGGCTATTTCCAGTAGTTTTGTTTTCAGACTTGCAGTGTGATATAATTGTCTTACATTTAGTCTTTCTGTTGCTAAAGTTTTTATTTCCATCATTAGGTGTCTAAATAAAGCTTGTGTCGTCATAGATCCTGATCGAGAACTGAGTTGTAGTGGAACAGCCAAAAATCCCTGGAGTCTTTGTAGCACCGATCAAGTGGAGGAACTGAAAATGCTAATTAGGGTGATCCCACTATGGTCAACGGGAATGCTGATGTTTATGTGTGTTAGCCAGGCGTCTATCACAGTACTTCAGGCACAAACCATGAATCGGAAACTCGGTTCTCTAAACATTCCACCTGGCTCGTTTAGCACATTCCAGCTTGCCGGTGTCATGTTGTGGATTTTTCTTTATCAATGTGTAATCCTTCGCATAGCATCAAAAGTCATGGGAAAACCAGTTACTCTACCTGCAAAACGTAAAATGGGATTGGGAATCATTGCATCTCTTTTTGGCATGACAGCAGCAGCAGCTATGGAAACTGTTAGGCGGAGACGTGCAATCACTGAAGGAGTTGCAGATAAACCAAATGCAGTGATTGACATGTCTGCTTTCTGGTTAATTCCACAACTAGCATTTATTGGTATTGCTGAAGCTGCTAATGCAATTGGACAAAATCATTTCTACTGTTCTGAGTTTCCCACAAGTATGTCCAGTATAGCTGCTTGTCTGGTATTATTAGGGATGTCCGTTTCAAATTTGCTAGCAAGTCTTGTCATGAACGTCATCAATGATATCACAAGCAAAGGAGGAAAACATAGTTGGATTTCAAGCAATATCAACGAAGGGCACTATGATCGCTACTATTGGTTTCTTTCAGCTTTAGCTCTGGCTAATGGTATCTACTACCTTATTTGTAGTAGGCACTATGGTCCTTCAAAGGAAGAAATGAACGAGATTTACGAAGATCAAGGTTGTTCTTAAGATTTGAGCACTGCACCACTGCCCCCGGACTAGGATGGGAAACGCAAAATATGTGATGAAATCCGATCTTCCCTTGTAGAAGGTTATATAGGTAAGTCTTGTACGAGGAGCTTAAAATGTGTAGAAGCAATACATAACAAGTACTTGGGACTTTTGGCATAGATAAATGACAGGTTTTTTAACTGGTTTAGCTTATGTTTTTTGCCTTACTGGGAAAAGAAGAAGTTATGTTGTATTGGAAGGTGTTTGAACAAATTTGGAAGAGCTCCAAATTGAGGGTCTAATGTTGAACAGTTATTGCAATATAGTAAGTTGTTATTCTTCTTGTTTTTCTATGTAGATTAGTTTTGTTATAAATGATGAGGTTTTGTGCTCTGTATTTCCCTTATTTCCTAAATTGTTTTGTATTCTCGTTTAGTTTCATTTTACTTGGGAAACAAACAGTAAAGAAAATAGGATTTAGAGTGTTGTGCTGGAGGGTAAAAGATTTTTGTTACGAGTGATGTGATGACCTTCCTTTCGAATTTTTTATCGTTAGAAGTAATCTATAGGTATGCATAACAAAATGTCACTATATATCATTAGAAGTAACTTATACCTATTCATAACAGAATGTCATTGTCTGCCATTTTTATTATGGTTAAAGCTTAGAAGTAACCTAAAATCATGTATCATAGAATAAACTTTGAGTAATATTTTTCATTCAATAAAAAGAATAAAAAGAAGAAATGGTGCTCTTTTTCTTAGTCTTGAGAAAATTAGATGGATCGATTAAATTTGGAATCCGACCTTAGACTAGTTTAATTTTCTTGAAAAAACTAGTAAGCAATCGAACTGATTAAATTTGGTTAAAAATCATATGAACTAACCTCTGGTTAGTTTGACTAGCCGGATTGATCATTTGAACCGATTTTTTATTTTTTTTTAAAATTATCATTAAAAATTTTATTTTTATGTATTTTTTGAGTTAATAAGATTATAATATTCTTTAATTATATTTTTAATTGTATTTAGTACAAATTGACGTGTATAACGTGTATGTAAATGAATTATACATATTTATAATTTTTATATATTTACATTATTTTCTGATTCGATTATTAATTTAACTAATTAAATTAATGAACCAATAAACTAACTAGTAACTTGATTAATTCAATCTTCCCTACAATTTTTTCAACATTGCTTTTTTTCTAAAGATGCTTAAGTGCAAAAACCATACAAAAAATGCACGAGAGTAGGTCTGATTGAAAACATTATAAAATGCAAAATAATGGCCTATTGCTGATCTAAAATGGGACAGCTATTGCACCAAAAGGGGGAATGAAATAAGCTCAACCCATTAGATTAGAGAGAGGGGCTGACTTAACCAGACTGAATTGGGTTTTGAAGGGAATGATTGCGATGGCTAACTACTCTGATTCCGCAAGCAAGGCCATTACCATGCGATGAATTCAGTGCCAACTGTAGCTCCACAACAATTTTTCAACTCTTCCTCTTGTGCACTTCTTTTGGAGCTGTTTCTGTTGGAGCTGGAGGTATCAGGTCTGCGTCACTAGCCTTTGGTGCTCATCAGCTCAAGCAAAGAGATGGCAGCGAAATTACCGGTTTTATCAAGCGTTACATTAGCTGGTATTATACTTTAGGGGCGTTTTCAGTGTTCATAGCTTTCAGTTGCATTGTTTATATTGAAGACAGTATGGGATGGATGGTTGGTTACGGTCAGGGCAACTTCATTCTATGTCAAAGTAAAGGCTAATTCTAGATTGGTTACTGAACTCATCCAAGTGATGGTTGCGGCTTATAGAAAAAGAAATATTAAACTATCTCCAAGTGCAAACTACATTTATCAACATGAGGAGGGTTCTGCACTGGTTCTTCTCAGTGAAAAACTAAGGTCAGGGAGTTTCCATCTTTTCATAGTATATTTTTGTCAGTCTTGTGACGAAAGAAGTTACTGAACTAATGTTCTTTTTTATTGGAGTCATTGGTTTTTAATTCTGTCCACATCTATTAGGCATTTTTTTAATTAATTAAATATGTGTGATCATAACCTCTCACTATTCTCTTCAGCCCCTTGACATAGGCATGCTGGCTTTGTGCTGGCTTAGTTAGCCTCGTTCATGGGATAGCCTTGCACTCTTGTTATTATTCACCGGCGAGATCATATATTTCATCTGTAACCATTTCTTCTGTCTGAAACAATTATTGCTTTTGTAGGTTTTTTAATAGAGCTTGCATTATATTAAATCCTCAGCTAGAGCTAAATCTGGATGGGACTACTAGAGATCCATGGCATCTTTGCAAAGTAGATCAAGTAGAAGATCTGAAATCAGTAATCAGGGTGATGCCTTTGTGGTTAACAACAATGTTAATGGCGTTATAATGGCCAAAAATGTGGTCTTAACACTTCATGTAAAATCTATGAACTGAAAGATTGAAATCCCAGCCGGGTCTTTTAGCATATTTACACTTCTTAGCATGTCTGGGTTCCCATATATGATCATGTTATTTTGCCTATTGTATCAAGAATCAAGGGGAAACTTGTTTACTTGGGCATGAAGCGAGGTTGGGACTTGGCATATTTCTCTCCTGTGTATCATTGATGGTGAAGGCAAGTATAGAGACGATCTGCCAGAATAGTGCCATCAGTGAAGGTCATTTGGATGATCCAAAACCAATTTTTGAATATGTCTGCTATGTGGCTAATTCCATGATTGATCTTATCTGACTTTGCTGATAGCTTATCTGCAACTGCTCAATTTGAGTTTTTCTAAACCGAGCTTCCCAAAAGCATGGCAAGTATTGCTTTATCCTTATTCCCGGTAGGAATTGATGTGGCGAATTTATTGTCAAGTTTGATTATGAGCACCGTTGATTATATAACAACAAGAGGCGGACATGATAGTTGGATTTCAAGAAATATTAACAAGGGACACTATGATTACTACTATTGGGTTAGTGCCAGTTTCTCCATGGTTGATGTGATATTATTTATAGTTTGCAGCAAGGCCTATCGTCCTTGCAAAGGAGAAACCAGAAAAACTCATGAAGGACTAAGATTGCTAGCAAGTTAATGCAATCAGTTCCTTTATGTTGGCCCAATGGCCCATTTTTCATATTATTTTCATTTTCTTATTTTTGGCCCAATTCTTTATCCCAATGAGGAACATATAACCTGGTGGGCTTGATAAGAGTGGGAGTTTGGGCTGGCTGGCTTTGATGACGGGCGAGCCTGGTTCAACTCGACCCGCCCAGGTGACTCGGCTTTATAAACGTCTTATTCTCCTCAGCAGCCCTAATCCTCTCATTTTCACTCTGTGTTGTGCCGCCTCTACCTCTTGCTCTCTGACCTTCTGTCTTCTCTCTCTCTCTCTCTTCCTTCGAGCAGTCTGTCTGTTCGTTTTTCTGTGAGACCCTTCGGAACTCCCACTCGCTCGTCGCTGCCGGCTAACCTTCGGGTTACCGTGTATGTGACTGCAGTGAGAGGAAAGGGCGTTCTTACTGAGAGAGACCGAGAGTTTTCTCCTTTGAGGCCACCGGTTAGCTGAGGGATTCTTTCTGTTCTTCACCGGAAGAACACTTCGGGCAGTCCTCCAGCGTGGATGCTAAGACCGAACTCGCAGAGCTCGTTCGGCTTCTACTGTAGGTGTCCAATCCTAGACCTGAAGGGTCTCGAGGTAAAAGATCGAACCTTTTCTGTTACTTGTTGTTTATTTCTAACTGTTTCTGTTTACTGGTTACTTGTATCGAAACCGGGAAGAAACTGAAGGCGAAGAAACCTTCTGTAATAGAATAGGTTTAAGTTTTTCGCTTCTTGCTTCCTTGATTCAGATTTGTAATAGTAAATAGGGTTTGTAATAGTACATAGGTTCCGTTTGCTTTCTGTTTGGTAGCTGGAAATCATAACAGTGGTATTAGAGCTACGGTTGTCGGAGCAACTGTCTGGCTACCACTCGGTTTCAGATCCACACGGGATCTGATAAAAAGGGAAATTTCTAAACCCATCTCCTTTTTCATTTCCTGTTTCTGTTTTTGATTATTATTTCTGTTAGATCTATTGTATAAATCTGTTAGATCTGCTGTTACTGCCATTTCTCTGTTGGTTAACTGCTCTCGGGTTTTCGCAACAGTTTCTGTTCATTGCTGTCGATTTCGTAAATCTGCTTCGGTGTTGTTCTATCTACTGTTACCGAATACGTTGTGTTTATTTTCTGGGTTAATGTCCTATTCATTATCATAACTGCAGTACTTCATGTTCTCTGTGTTCTGTTTCTGGAACTTTTTTTAAAATCTAAAACCCAAGCCTGGCTGGGGTCCAAGAGACTCCCAGTATCTGTGTCTTGGAGATTTTCATTGCCTGTTATAAACACTGCATCAATTGTGATTGATTCTGTGCTGTGGTTGTTTTAGTGTATTTTTCTCTGTTTCTGTTTCGGTTAAATATTGTGTACATTCGCACTGTTTTTAGTCATAAAACACTACTGCGTTTCACGTACTGAATTGTGCCGTTTTTCGTTAAAGCAAAATCCGGGCATTTTTATTTTTCGTGACAAAACTTCCTTTCAAATCTTTCATTTGTCTAGCTAGCGATTACTCCTATTTGCCAATTAATCATGTCTGTTCAAAAGATTGAAACTGATAAATTTGATGGCAAATCTGATTTTGTAATGTGGCGTAGAAAAATGAAAGCAGTTTTAGTCCAAAATAAAATCGCACCCGCAATTTGTAGCCCCGAAAAGTATCCGGAGTCTTGGAAGGGCGAAGTGCTTTCTGAAAAACTTGGTGATGCGCACAGTTGCCTCACGTTGCATTTAACCGATAACGTTTTAAGAGAAATAGGCGAAAAAGATAATGCTTTTGAAATATGGACAAAACTTGAAAAACTGTATTTGGGAAAATCTTTATCTAATAAGATTTATTTAAAAGAACTGCTTTTTGGTTTCAAAATGAGCGGGTCGAAATCACTTTCAGAAAACATCGACGATTTAAACAAAATTGTTTTGGAATTACAAAACGTCGGTGAAAAGATTTCTGATGAAAATGTTGCTGTAATTTTACTTTTTTCCTTGCCTGAATTGTTTAATGATGTTAAGTCTGCTATCAAATATGGTAGAGATGACTTGACTCTTGCTGATGTGAAAAACGCTTTAAAATCAAAAGACCTTGATTTGCAAAAACAAAACAAATCTAACGGAGAGAACCTTTACGTGAGAGGGAGGGTTGACCGGAGAGAATCTTTTAGTCACTGCTCTAAAAGTAAAGGGAGGTCGAAATCACGAGATAAGAAAGTGAAGTGTTTTTACTGTGGCAAGGAAGGTCATATGAAAAATAAGTGTTTTAAAAGGATCAAAGAGGAAAAACAACGTAAACAAGGTAAAGGGAGTGATAAAAATGACAAACCACACGATTTTGAATCAGATGGTAATTCAATGTATTTTGAAGTCTTGTGTGTATCCTCTTCCCTTTCCCCTGTTTCTGAACACTGGATCCTTGATTCAGGATGCACTTTTCATATGACACCCAGCAAACTTTGGTTTTCAGATTTGAAACCCCTTGAGCATGGAAAAGTTTTTATGGGCAACAATCATGTTTGTGAAATAAAAAGAATTGGAAATGTTTTCATTAAAATGCATGATGGTGTGACCAAAAAATTAACTGAGGTGAGATATGTGCCCGACCTCCGTCGGAATCTAATCTCCCTTGGTGTTTTTGATACTAATGGTTTTTCTTATAAATCTGAAAATGGCATTATGAAAGTTTGCAAAGGAGCACTGGTCATGCTCAAAGGTTTTAAAAGGGATGGTCTTTACCATTTAATTGGAAAAACTGTTTTCGAAGCATCTGCATTGGTTTCCAAAACTGTTCTTGAAAGGACTCTGTTGTGGCACCGAAGAATTGGCCACATCAGTGAAAAGGGACTACATTTCCTTCACAAACAAAATCTTTTGGGTGGTGACAAAATCGAATCTTTGGATTTTTGTGACCACTGTGTACTTGGAAAACAGCATAAAATCAGTTTTTCAGTTGGCACACACAAGTCCACTTCTGTCCTTGATTATGTGCACTGTGATTTGTGGGGGCCTGAAAAGGTTCCAACTTATGGTGGGAATGTTTATTTCTTATCTGTTGTTGATGATTTTTCTAGGCATGTATGGGTATTTCTTCTAAAATCAAAAGATCAAACTTTTGAAAAATTTTCTGAATGGAAACGCCTTGCCGAAAAACAAACTGGAAATAAACTAAAAACAATTAGGACAGATAATGGCCTTGAGTTTTGTAATAAAAGGTTTGCTGATTTTTGTGCACTGCATGGCATAGTACACCATAGGACTGTTAGGCACAATCCACAGCAAAATAGAGTTGTTGAAAGGATGAACCGTACTATAATGGATAAGTTTAGGTGCCTTATGGTGTCTTCAGGAATCCCAAAACCCTTTTGGGGAGATGCTGTAAGTACAGCTGTCTACCTCATTAATAGATCACCCTCAACAACCATAAACTTCAAAACTCCCTTAGAGTTATGGTCCGGAGAACCACCAAACCTGTCAAACCTTAGAATGTTTGGATGTGCTGCATTTGCACATCAAAAAGAGGGTAAGTTAGAACCAAGGTCAAGAGAGGGAGTGTTTTTAGGCTACCCTAGTGGGGTAAAGGGGTATAAAGTTTGGCTCAAAGGTGAGCCAGGAGTAAGGGTTATTGTGAGTAGGGATGTGGTCTTTAACGAACTTGATATGCCTTGCCTGAAGGCTAAAACCAATCCTGACAGCCCTAGTGACATTCCTGTAGATGGGAATATTCCCGTGGAGGTGGAGGACACCTCCAAACCTTCACAACCCCACGATCAACTTGAAACAAGTGGAGGGTCGGATATACCGACCAGTCAGCAGCCTGAATCTAAAAATTCAGATGAGGATGATGAGGATCATCCCGAGGCACAAGCCCAAGCTCTAAGAGACTACCAGCTGTCTAGAGATAGAGTTAGGAGAGAGATGAGAAAACCAGCTAGGTACGGTTATTCCTACATCGTCTCATATGCCTGTGCTGCTGCATCCTATATAGAAGAAAAAGAATCTTTGTGTTTTTCTGATGTGTTAAAGAGTCCTAACCGTTCTTTGTGGTTGCATGTTATGGAAGAAGAAATGTCTTCACTTCATAAAAACAAAACCTGGATTCTTGTTCAAAAAACCTCAAAGCAAAAATTAATTGATTGCAAATGGATTTTTAAAATCAAAGAGCCAGAATCTGCCAACGAACCCCCAAGGTTCAAGGCTAGGCTGGTTGCAAAAGGTTTTTCTCAAGTTGAGGGCATCGATTTTAATGAAATATTTTCTCCCGTTGTTAAATATTAAACAATTAGGATAATGCTTGCTATTGTTGCCTTTTATGACCTTGATCTTGAACAACTTGATGTGAAAACTGCATTTTTGCATGGGGAACTTGAAAAGACTATTTACATGCGTCAACCTCCAGGTTTTGAGGAAAAGGGTAAGGAGAACATGGCATGCTTGTTGAAAAAGTCCTTGTATGGACTTAAACAATCACCTAGGCAATGGTATAAACGTTTTGACTCCTTTATGCTTAAAGCTGGTTTTGTTAAAAGCAATTATGATAGCTGTTTGTATTTCTGTGGTGATAATGTTGAAACTTCTATTTATCTTTTGCTGTATGTGGATGATATACTAATTGCCCGTAAGCATAGAGATAAGATTACTCGCTTGAAATTTTTGCTGAAGTCCAAATTTGATATGAAGGACTTAGGTTCTGCGTCTAGAATCCTTGGGATGAACATTAGTAGGGATAGAGCTAATAGATCCTTATTCATATCCCAGAAATCCTTCTTGCAGAAAATTGTTTCCAAATTTTCGATGCATTTATGCAAACCAGTTTGTACACCACTTGCGAGCCACTTTCAGCTTTCTGAAAAATCTTGCCCCAAAACCGATAGAGAAAAGAATGACATGGCCTATATACCCTATAGAATGGATATAGGATCCGTCATGTATTTTATGATATCCACCCGACCTGATATTGCTTATTCCATAAGCCTTCTTAGCCGATTCATGTCTAACCCAGGTAGGGATCATTGGGCAGCTCTTAAGTGGTTGTTGCGTTATATTAATGGGACTATTGATAGGGGTCTTCTTTATCATAATTGGTCTGATAATTTTGAACTGGTTGGATATGTGGATTCTGACTTTGCAGGTGATAAAGATGGTAGGAAATCTACTACCTCTTATTTCTTCACTTTGGCAGGGAATTGCATATCTTGGAAATCACAACTGCAGCCTGTAGTCGCTTTATCGACTACGGAGGCTGAGTACATTGCTGCCACTGAGGCAATTAAGGAAGCCATTTGGCTTCAAGGCTTACTATCTGAATTGCATGTTTTAAATTCTAAAGCTGTGATTTATACTGATAGTCAAAGTTGTCTTCACTTGTGTAAAAACCCTGTTTGTCATGAGAGAACTAAATATATAGATGTTAAGTATCATTTCATAAGGGAAAAGGTTTCCAGTGGCTTAATTAATATTGAGAAAATTAGTACCAAAGATAATCGTGCAGGGATCTCCTTCATATAGATGAAGGTTGACTCACTTGGAGTCATTGTTGGCTGAAAATTAGATGAAAATAAGTTCAAGGTGGAGTTTGTTGGCCCAATGGCCCATTTTTCACATTATTTTCATTTTCTTATTTTTGGCCCAATTCTTTATCCCAATGATGAACATATAACCTGGTGGGCCTGATAAGAGTGGGAGTTTGGGCTGGCTGGCTTTGATGCCGGGCGGGCCGGGTTCAACCCGACCTGCCCAGGTGACTCGGCTATATAAACGTTTTATTCTCCTCAGCAGCCCTAATCCTCTCATTTTCACTCTGTGTTGTGCCGCCTCTGCCTCTTATTCTCTGACCTTCTGTCTTCTGTCTCTCTTCCTTCGAACAGTTTGTTTGTTTGTTTTTTTGTGCGACCCTTCGGGACTCCCACTCGCTTGTCGGTGCCGGCTAACCTTCGGGTTACCGTGTATGTGACTGCAGTGAGAGGAAAGGGCGTTCTTGCTGAGAGAGACCGAGAGTTTTCTCCTTTGAGGCCACCGGTTAGCTGAGGGATTCTTTCTGTTCTTCACCGGAGGAACACTTCGGGTAGTCCTCCAGCGTGGGTGCTAAGACCGAACTCGCAGAGCTCGTTCGGCTTTTGCTATAGGTGTCCAATCCGAGACCTGAAGGGTCTCGAGGTAAAAGATCGAACCTTTTCTGTTACTTGTTGTTTATTTCTAACTGTTTCTGTTTACTGGTTACTTGTATCGAAACCGGGAAGACACTGAAGGCGAAGAAACCTTCTGTAATAGAATAGGTTTAAGTTTTTCGCTTCTTGCTTCTTTGATTCAGATTTGTAATAGTAAATAGGGTTTGTAATAGTACATAGGTTCCGTTTGCTTTCTGTTTGGTAGCTGGAAATCATAACACTTTATTATATTATCTAAAAAGAAATTAGCCTCTAGTTGCCCTGTATTGATGAGAATATATTCTATAAGCGACTTGAGTTAGGAGCTACTATCTCCCGATTGCTTCCACTGATTGCTATTAGTTTTTTCATATTGAAGGTGTGAGTCATTCTTCAAAGTTTCCCAATTATTTACATTATATTCTTTTGTCTTTCTCATTTTTTGTCCTGGTGTAGTAATAAAGGAAATTTCACTGGGAATAGTGGCAATAGAATCGTTCTGGAGAAGATGATACTAGAGCTTCATCGCCGTACCACCTTAAATAATTATGAAGTGCCCCAAATGAGACTTATCATGATCCGACTCTGTTGAAATATGTTGGATTATAGTTAGGATTTGTAATTGTTGTGGATTGTAGTTTTGATATTATATTTGATATTGTGTAACTGCTTCCTGATTTGTAGGGAGACATCTATTGTACTATTGAGATACAAGCTATAAACAATAGACAGAAAATTCTGGGTATAGTTTTTCATTTTCCTATTGAAAACTTTATGGTATCAGAGCAATTTTCTTGGTTCCATCGGCATCATTTTGAATAGGCAGGAGATGATTTCTAATACCATTCTCTCCATATGTTTATGCGTAAATTGTATTAAAACACAAGATACTTGTAGTATTGGCAATAATTTTAGATAGCCATTCCCATTTACACATTTCAATCAGCCTCATTTAGGATGAGCGGCTAAGACAGATTGATAACGATAATTATAGATTATGATTATATTAACAATCATGTTCAAAAGGATGCCCATCATCTGGCATCCTCAGATAGTCCACACTTGATTCTTACTTAAGTGCAGCTTAAAGAGGATAATTACGACGAATGGGTGAAGCCAATGCGTTTAGCGTTGCGAGCAAAGAAAAACTCACTTTGTGGAAGGATTAATTCCAAAGCAAAAATCTGGCACTACTGAAGAGGAAGAATGGTGGACCATCAATACAATGGTGTGTTCATGGATTTTAAACACCATCGAACCTAACTTGAGAAACACAATGTCATATGCAGAAAGATGTGACGAGTTATGGACCGATTTAAAAGAATAGTTTATATCAGGTAATGCACCAAGAAAACATGAACTTAAGACAACATTGGTCAATTGCAAGCAATCTAGTATGTTTGTTTCAGCTTATTATACTAAACTAAAGAAAATATGGGATGAATTAATTAATTACCAACAATTACTTGACTGTACTTTTGGGATGATTAATGAAATAATTAACAAAGACAAGAGGATAAAGTACATCAATTTCTCATAGGCCTTGATGATTCAATGTTTGGAACTGTATGATCATGTATCTTGCAAATGGAATCAATTCCAAATATTAAGAAAATCTATGCTATGATCATCAAAGAAGAAGCTCATAGAAAATTAACAAGAACTGCAGAAATCGGAAGTGAAGCTGGTGTGTTTGCAGTTCCAAAATCAGCGCAAAATTTACTACAATGCACATACTACCTCAAGCAAGTGCACAAAGCAAAAAATTGCTACATTTTGGCGAGCTTTCTGGAACAATCATCAGAGCAGCGATGGATAGAACGGAGTTTGAAATTCAGCACCGGAGGTTGCTGGGGGCGAGGTAGAATGAACAGAGGCAGAGGACGCGACAGCAGAAGCGGGTTTGGCCGCATAGTAACTGCTTCTTCTCCGGCGAACCACGACTGGGCAGTCGCTGCAACAACGCATAGAATGGAGTGGAGGTCACCCAATTGTGGAGTCCGCCACAGCTTTGTAGATCCGGACAACACCGAAGAACAGAAGGGAGTTGCAGCTAATATTGCAACGAGCTCCTCTGTCGGCATTCCAGGACTCTCGCTGGAGCAGTGGAACTCCTTCCTTAATTTGCTGAACAGCTAGAAAGCTTATTCACCAGACTTTGATACTCTCTTTAGTAAGATAGAAAATGAGTGGATTTAGACAGTGGTTTGTTCACACCACATAATAGGAAGAAATGTTTCTTTTATCAGATACTAAACCATCTCCTCCTTATATTATTACACTTCCAAATAGGGCTAAAACTATTGGAGAAGAATTGGGTTCTATTTGTCTGAATTCCAAATTAAAAATTGAGAATGCGCTTTTTATACCACAACTTCGATGTAATCTTTTGTCTCTCTCTCTCTCTCTCTCTCTCAACTTTCCAAAGCAAATAATTATATTGTGATAATTACTGATTATGTGTTAATATTATAGGACCGTATCTCGGGGATGCTGATTGGAGCTGGTGAAGAGAGAGATAGGATATACTACTTTAGACCTTTATTTAACATGCTGAATCTTTCTTATTCTGCTCAACTTTCTGATATGGGTACTTTATGACATAACTGACTGTGACACCCTTTTAAATCTGTTATTATGAAATTTTTGGGACAGAACTTTAAATCTGATTCCTTGAATAATTGTTCGATTTGTTTACGTGCTAAGCAAACGCGTGAACCTTTTCCTGTTAGTTTAAATAATACAATTGCTTCATTTGATTTAGAACATTCTGATCTTTGGGGACCTTATAAAACTCCTTCGTCTTGTGGTGCAAGTTATTTTTTTACCATAGTAGATTACTATTCAAGATGTGTTTGGATTTTTTTCCTCACAGAAAAAGAGAGGTAGCACAAACACTAAAATATTTTTTTGCTAGGGTTCAAATTCAATTTCACAAACGAGTAAAAATGGTGTGTAAAGACAATGGAATAGAGTTTACTTGCTTGAAACTGTATTTTTTGGAGAATTCTATGTTGCATCAAACTTCTATGGTACATACACCCCAACAAAATGGCCATGTAGAGCGTAAGCATCGTCATATTCTGAATGAGGCTCGTGCTTTACTTTTCCAGGAAAATCTTCCAATTCAATTTTGGGGAGAAAGTGTAGTAACTGCTGGGTATTTGATAAATCATACTCGTTTATCTGTGTTGAAAGGAAAAACACCATTTGAACTTTTGTTTAATAAGGTTCCAGCATATTCTCATCTAAAAAGTTTCAGGTGTTCGGGTTGTGTACACGATCACGGGTTGACCAAAGATAAGCTTAGATCTCGGGGAAGGAAATTTGTATTCTTGGGATATCCGTATGGAAAAAAGGGTGAAAATTTTTTTATTTACAAACACATGAACTTATTACCTCTCAAGATGTAGTATTTGTTGAAAATAAATTTCCATTTTAATCTAGTCCCAGGTTGTTTTATCGCCTGAAAACAAATTGAGTTGTGATTTTGGAGAAATACTCAAGACTCGTTTAGCAGCTAGATGGTGCAACCTAGCATCTAGGAGGAGCAGCCCGTATCAGATTTCTGGTGAAGCACAACTGCAAGTTACTGTAGCTGCAATCTTCATCTCAACCCTCTGGCATGGCCCAGTCGCTATCTTCTGGCGCGGCCTAGTTTCTGTCTTTAGGTGCGGCCGATCTACTTGCTTCAACTTCTGGGCCACATGAACTCCTTGCAGATGGACCAGGCCAGAACAAAACAAATGGAATGGCCCAAGAAAAAATTGTCCAGCCATACTCTTCTTTATATGAAGGTGCAGCAGCCCACATGGAGGAAATGTTAGATAATTTTAAGTTTAACCATGCAAATAAGGAATGGGCTCAAGTGACTTCAAGCAGTTTTTCTAGTGGTGCAAGTAACCACTCAGTGTCGGGTGACTCCTCAGGCAGTGAACAATTAGTAGCAAATAATATTGAACCGTTGAATCTTCGTCAAAGTAACTGGCCACATCGGCCTCCTGGGAAATTGAAGGATTATATTTAGTGAACAATTAGTAGCAAATAATATTGAACCGTTGAATCTTCGTCAAAGTAACCGGCCACATCGGCCTCCTTGGAAATTGAAGGATTATATTTGTCATATGGTTTGGTCATCCCCTAGTATCTCTCTCTCTCTCTCTCTCTCTCTCTCTCTCTCTCTCTCTTGCTTCACCTTCTTCTTCGGGTCCTACAAGTACTTCTTTGTATCCATTAACCCATTATGTTTCTTATGACAAATTTTCATCCTCACATTAGAGTTTTGTAGCAGCTGTCATGCAGGCATAGAACCCACCAAATATTTCGAAGTAGCCTCCGTACTAGAATGGCGTCTTGCTATGAAGTAGGAGATAGATGCTCTTGAGAAAAATAATACCAGGACTATGACAAGGCTACCTCCTGGCAGACGAGTGCTTAGTAGCAATTGGGTTTACAGAATTAAGTATAAGTCTGATGGCTCCAAGGAACGGTACAAGACACGATTGGTATGTTTGCGAATACTCAGCAGGAAGGAGTTGATTACACTGAGATATTTGCTCCCGTGGCAAAAATGGTGACTGTACGAATGCTATTGTCCATAGCAGCTACCCGTAATTAGGACGTCCATCAAATGGATCTTCACAATGCTTTTATACATAGAGATTAGATCGAAGAAGTTTATATGAAACTTCCTCCAGGGTTCCGTGCTTCAGACGCACATCAGGTTTGTCGTCTCAATAAATCATTATATGGGCTCCGTCATGGGCCTCGGTGCTGGTTCTCAAAACTTACAGCCTCTCTTCGTCAGTGTGGGTTTTTGCAATTATATGTTGACTATTCTTTCTTCACATTTAGGAAAAATAATATTTTCCTCTGCATTCTAATTTATGTTGATGACCTATTAATTTCTGGTAATAATGCATCATGTATTAATCAATTTAAGTCCTACCTAGGATCGTGCTTTCATATGAAAGATCTAGGTAATCTCAAATATTTCTTAGGCATTAAAGTTACTCGTAGCCAAGTAGGGTTTTATTCAGCCAACAAAAATATGCTTTGGAAATTATTTCTGAAGCTGGAATGCTTGGATCTAAGCCTCTCCATTGGAACAATATCATCAATTAGCTAGAGCTTCTGGAGAATTTTATGATCTCCCGAGCCAGTATCGTCCTCTTGTTGGGAAATTGATCTATTTGTCTATAACTCGTCTAGACCTTGCTTATACTATACATGTCCTGTCTCAGTTTATGTAGAATCCTCGTAAGGAACATTAGGAAGCAGCTCTTCGTGTCATTCATTTTCTCGAAGGCACACCAAGCTAGGACATTCTACTCCGAGCCGATGTCCCTCTTTGATTACTTGCCTATTATGACTCTGATTGGGCTAGCTACCCGATTAACCATTCATTCCATAACCGAATATTTTATCTCTCTTGGTCATTCACCTATTTTTGGGAAGACAAAGAAACAACATACCATTTCTCGATCTTCCATAGAAGTTGAGTACTATTCCATGGCGATGGCACTATGTGAATTAAAATGGCTCAACTAACTTCTCATTGATTTTCTAGTTCCGGTGCAACATGCTATTCCACTTCATTGTGATAGTCAAGCAGCCATTTACATTGCAGCTAATCTTGTTTTCCACAAATGTACTAAGCACATTGAGATAGACTGTCACTTTGTGTGGGATGCATTTCAAGCACGTTTGATCACTCTTGTTTACATTCTAAGTGCTTCACAGCCTGCCTACCTTCTCACAAAGGCCTTACATCTCTCGCAATTCCGTAAGTTGTCTAACAATTTGGGTATTTGTAATCTTCATGCTCCAACTTGAGGGGGAGTGTTGAAATATGATGGATTATAGTTAGGATATGTAATTTTTCTAGATTGTAGTTGAGATATTATAGTTGTAGTTGAGATATTATAGCTGATATTGTGTAACTGCTTCCTAATTTGTAGGAAGACATCTGCTGTACATATTGTGATACAAACAATAAACAACATACAGAAAATTCTAGGTAAAGTTTTCCTACTGAAAATTTTAGACTCGAGCATAATTATGTAGGAAAATAGCAGCTCTTTTGCCAAACTTAGGCCATATACACTTCTCTCCCAATGACTCCAAGTCCCCTTTGCCCTTGAATAACAGAACAGGTGCAGAGCAGTTTCTGCATCACCTCTGCATCCGAGGGAAGACTGTGCCTCTTGTACCAGATTAAATTAAGTAGGGAGAATATTATGAACATCCCTCCACATTATGTGTTTCAGTTTCACCTTTGGTGGGACTTCAATTTCCCTTAAAGAGCTCCACATAGACTTAGCCAAGGAATTTGACGGACCAGTATCCTCTCGTCTCGCCTCGGCCCTTATCATCAAATCCATCCTCCCATATGGTAGGCTGACTTCACAGTAACTCACTGTCTCTAGTATAATGTCCAACTATGGTATCCTCGTTTGCTATCAGGCATATATCCCTTTCCACGAACAAATTCCCCACAAGATTTTACTTTCACACTTGTGTATTTGGGTATATAAGATCAAAACTCATGAGGGAGTATGTGTTAAAAAATTATTCATCGTCACCATCTTGAAATCAAACGGAGTGAGTAGCCTTGCATCTTTCCACACGTTAACTTTCTTACTGTCCGCTATCCTCCAACATATAACTTGGTTTAGGAAATTTTGGCTATCCAAAATGCTACGCCACATAAAGGATGTCCCTGACTGAATCTTAGTCTCTAAAAAGAAGAATTCTGAAAATACTTATGCTTAAGCACCTTGGTCACCAAAGGGTTCAGATTTGTTAAAATTCTCCATCTTTGCTTCACTAAAAGGGCAAAACTAAAGGCTTATAGCTCTCAAAACACCATCCCCCACATTAACTTTCGTCTTGCACATAAAATTCCAATCTTTCCAGCACATACTACAACTCATTCCATCCTTCCCCCATCAAAACTGTCGAATCATAGCTTCTATCTCCATTACACAAAGTTTTTGTTAGAAGAAAACACGCTATAACATAGGTTGCTATAACTTGCAATACTGATTTTATTAGCACCTTCTATCTTGTCTGAGAAAAAAAATTTTCCTTTCATCCCTGCAGTGTTTTCTATACTCATCCTTCAAAAATTGAAAATTTATTTCTTCGACCTTCCCATCATGTACGATAACCCCAAGTATTTCCCTTCGCACTTCGGCATGTTCAACACTCACCATATTTTCTACAGCTCGTGCCTCATCCATATTCTTACCAAAAAGTATAAATGATTTTTTGTAATTTATAGCATTGAAGATATTATAATTAAGGATATTGAAGATATTGTGAATATTTATATAATCACACAATCTCAATGATCGCTTTAATCACTAAGATTTCTTTCCTTTTACATTTTTACACATGTTTCTTATAATAACTATATACCAAGTTTAAGTAATTTCCATAGTTAGGACAATTGTAATTATGATAGAAAACTTTATATATTTTGGAACCAAAAGCAATGTACGGTAAGCATTGTAGCTTATTCAATACCATTGTATTATTTCTTTCTACATATTATCCGAGCCTAAACACTAAAATGACAGAAGAAACGTCTAAAACAGCTGAAAGTCGAGCAATTGCTGGTGACTGAGTTTTTGAAGAACAATTAGTCAAAACCATGAAATCTTCCATTCATCATACTTCAAACCTTAATCCCTATACTCTAATGTCACGTGACACATCGGCACAACTTCTCACACATGTCAAATTTCAAGAATGAAACTATGAACAATGGTCGATGGCATTCCAAAATACCATGAAAGGAAAACAAAAAATGTGTTCTTTTGATGGATCTCTGAAACAAACAAATGATGACTCTATGGAACTTGAAGATTGGATTACAATGAACTTATTAATCCAGTCATGGATATTGAATACCATAGACTCCAAAGTTAGCAAACAAATTTTTACATGAATAACGCCAAATATCTTTGGATGAAGTTAAGTCTCGTGTCTTTGCTGGAAATGACCAAGGATTCTCAAGTTAAAAATTGCATTATCAAACTGTTGCCAACAAGGCGATTCGGTGTTCAATTGCTATGGCAACCTCAAATAAATATGGGATGAACTCTCAAACTATGAACAAATTGGGGAATGCTGTTGCAAGGAAAGTATCTATACACGCATGGAAGGGACAAAACATTGTAACAGGAAGAAAAATTACATCAATTCCTCCTTGGCCTTGACAATTCCGCATATAGTATGGTAATTTCTCAAATTTTTACCATAGATACCCTTCCCAGTGTCAATAACACTTATTCAACTATCATCCGAGAAGAGAGACACAAGGTTGTTGCTAGGAGAAGAGATGAAAAAATAGAAGCAATAGCTTTGCGGCTCGAACAAACGAGCAGCAGTCTTTGCATTATTCTGTTTGCTAAAAAATTGGGCATCTCGCAGAGAACTGCTATCAAGTGGTTGGATACCCAGATCAGTACGGAAGAACACCAATTTCAGGGCAAGAGGAAGAGGACGTGGCAACGGTGGCAATTGGAATGGCCGTGGCTGCGAAAATGGTGTGAACAAAGAAGGAGGATCCGGAGGAGGGGCCACTTATGCTGCATTTGTCTTCACAAAGCAACAGCAACAGTCACAAGCAGTAGCAACGTCCTTCTTTGCAGGTTCGTTCTCTAGTAGAAACCAGTCTAGTGGAGGCTGGAATGGAGGAAACAATGGCTGGGTTGGACCAATCGAGACTAGAAGTCTATGGAACAATGCTCCAATCCCTTCGACAACCCCTTTTCTCGGTGGCACAATGAGCAGAACCAGTAGATAGAACACTCTTGCCGCCACTATGTTCGTCGATGCAGTTGAACAGTTCATCGTCTTGGCTAGATTAGGCAGACCATCGACTGGACTACTTGGGTAGTCGCCTGGAACAAACCATGATCGGTGGGATTCTTTGCAATGTACCACTCTTGCCCCCTCAAAATTATCTGGTAATATGCTTTGGCTTATTAAATTTGGTGCCTTTAGGTATATGACTGGACAAAGGAAGTATTTTTAACATTATTTCTATACCACCATGTTGTATTGGACAACCCAATAGATCTCAAATGGTGGCTGTGTGAGAAGGGAGTATTTTACTGGGACAAAATTTTATTCTAAAAAATGTATTATTTGTTTTGGGACTTGTAATTTAATTTCTATGTCCCAAATATTGTATTCTCAACCTTATTTCTTTGTGGGATTCGCTAAGAATGATTGTATGACAGGACCTTACTATGAGGACAGTGATTAGAGTGGGTAGACTATTTGATGGACTATTTTCACCAGTTTCACAAAATTCCTACAGTACAAGCCTTACACAGTGCTGTGGTTTCACCATACTTACTTCATCAGTGCTTTTGTCATCCTTCTTTTTCAGTTTTAAGACATCTTCGGGTTTTTCCCATTTACCTTCTAGTATTTCTTCAACATGTTCTGTTTGTTTTTTAGCCAAGCAGACTCGTAGTACTTTTTCAATAAGTAATACTATTGCTAATAATGTGTTTGATTTAATTCATTGTGACCTCTGGGGACCATATAAACCATCTTCCTCGTGTAGTTCATTTTATTTTCTTATTATCTTTGATGATTGTTCACGTGCTGTATGGATTCACCTATTGTCTACTAAAAATGAGGTCCCAAAATTTTTTTAACAATTCTATTATCTTATTCAAACACATTTCATACAAATATTAAATCTGTCCGCTCCGATAATGGAACGGAATTTACCTGTTTAAAACCCTTCTTTGCTATGCATGGTATTACCCATCAAACTTTTATTGTTTCCATCCCTCAACAAAATGGTAGAGTAGAATGGAAATATCGACATATTCTAAATATTGCTCGGGCACTTAGGTTTCAAGCCTCTTTACCAAAATATTTTTGGGGGGAATACGTACAAACTACCATTTATCTTATAAATTGCACACCCAATAACCTCTTGAAAGGAAAATCCCCTTATAAGATACTTTTTAAAACATCCTCCTACTTATTCCAACCTGCGTGTCTTCAGATGTTTGTATTATGCTCATACTCTTTCCCATGAAATTTACTTCCCGAAGTCGTGAATGTATCTTTGTTAGCTATCCTTTTGGAAAGAAAGGTTGGAAAGTTTTTTACTTATATACTAAAACAATTTTTTATTTCTCGAGACATTTCCTTTCAAGAAACTATCTTTCCTTTTCAAAAATCTCATTCTATTCACATTTTTGCCAACCTTTTATTTCCTAACATTTTTTTTTGGTTTGGACCCAGACTTGGGTAGTCCAACCCCACTCCCTATGTTCCCAGCATGCCCCTTCACGACTGGCCCAATTCCATAACCCCCTACCTAATCCACTAAACTGTCTCTCTCTTCCACTAGGCCTTTCTCTTTTTCTTCTCCCCTCGGCCAAACGTCTTCCTCTCTTTGGCCCATCTTTGCGGCATTCACGGCCTCGCCCATCTTCTCTTAAAAAATCCCAGACTCTTCTTTTTCCTATTCCCCCTTCAGAAACCCCTCCGCACACTTTTTCTCATTCCCATAAATCTCCTAATCTTCCTGATGATCTATGTCGTAGTACTCCCCATCATCATTCTCCACCAAAACTAACTGATTAATTTTGTGACTCTTAAAAATGTTCTTCTTTGTCCAATACACCTGTTTTATCATCACCCTCAAGTATGTGTACTTATCCAATTACCAACTATGTCTCCAATCATAAGTTCTCTCCCCCATACAAAGCCTTTATAGGTGCCATAAATGCTCATGCTTAACCTTCTCGTCTCTTTGAGGCCCTTACTCATCCTCATTGGCTGGCTGCCATGCAAAGTGAAATTGACGCCCTTGAATGCAATGACACCTGGACTCTTACTTCTCTTCCTTCTATTAAGAAAGCTCTTGGGTGCAAGTGGGTTTCTAAAATCAAAATTAAATCCGATGGCAGTATCGAACGGTACAAAGCTTACCTAGTTATTTTGGGTAATACTCAAGTGGAAGGCCTTTATTATCACTAAACCTTCGCCTCTATTGCCAAAATAGTAACTGTATGTATTTTGTTAATCGTCGCTAATGCCTGAAATTGAGAACTTCATCAAATGAACATGCATAACGCCTTTCTTCATAGTGATCTTTCTGAAGAGGTTTACATGAAACTTCCTCTTAGTTTCTCTTGAGGACATGAATCAAAGGTGTGCAAACTCCGAAAGTCTCTTTATGGTCCGAAAGAAGCTTCTCACTGCTGGTTTTCAAAATTGACCTCTTCTGTCAAGGCGAACGATTTTCGTCAGTCTTACTCTGACTATGCCTGCTTTACTTATTCTGTTTCCGATATTTTTCTTTGTGTTTTGGTGTATGTTGATGACCAAATTATCACTGGAAATAACTTTGCTACTTACATAAATTCAAAAGTTATTTAAACACATATTCCCACATGAAAGACCTTGGTTCCTTGAAATATTTTCTGGGAATTGAAGTGGCTCGAAATTCACAAGGGATGTATTTATGTCAGCACAAATATTCTCTTGATATTTTAACTGATAACAGCTAGCTAGGTACATAGCCATTGCATTTTCCTATGAATAGAATCATACATTAGGTAGGGCCACCAATCTACTCCTATCTTCTCTTGATACTTATCGTCGCCTTCTCGGACGCTTGATCTATCTTACTATTACTCGCCTTGTCTTAGCATATTCTGTCCATATTCTTTCGCAATTCATGCATCAATCTCTTCAAGAACACTGGGACGCGGCTATTCATATTCTTCAATATTTAAAAGGGGCCCCTGGATAAGGTATCTTTCTTCGATCCAATACTGATCTTCAGCTTTGTGCATACTGTGACTCTGATTGGGCCAATTGCCCTATTACTTGCCGTTCTCTCACTGGATTTTTTATTTCTCTCGGCCACTCCCCTATTTCTTGGAAGCCCATGAAACAACATAAAGTTTCTCAGTCTTCGGCTAAAGCTAAATATCGGTCCATGGCGGTTACCTATTGCAAATTAAAATGGCTTCGATATTTACTTTGTGATCTTCGTATTCCTATCACTTTATTTTGTGATAATCAAGCAGATTTTTATATTGCCTCCAATTGGTTTATCATGAGCGCACCAAACACATTGAAAATAGATTGACATTTGTCCGAGATGAACTACATGCCAACCATATTGTTCACACATATATCTCTACCTCAGAGTAACCTGCGGATATATTCCACAAGGCTTGGCGCTTCTGAGTTCCATTTGTTGCTTGACAAGTTGGGCATTCGGGGACTCCATGCTCCAACTGGAGAGAGTGTTGAAGATATTGTAATTAAAGATATTGAAGATACTGTGAATATTCATATGATCACACAATCTCAGTGATTGCTCTAATCATTGAGATTTCTTTCCTTGTACATTTTTGCACATGTCTCTTTAATAACTATATACCAAGTTTAGGTAATTTCCATAGTTAAGACAATTGTAATTGTGATAGGAAATTGTATATATTCTAGAACCAAAAGCAATATACAGCAAGTATTGTAGCTTAATTCAATACCATCGTATTATTTCTTTCTACATATAACTTGACTTACGATGACCTCATTTGTGCTAAGATATGCTTCGCCACTGTACATTCTGCCACTGTGCCTTTTGTAAAAATTAAGCTATGGAAAGATATGAAATTTCTGGCCCATATAATGGCTTTATAAATCCTCTTTGCTGCCACTTCTCTTCTAATCAATACTGATAGGCCCCCTTCACATATAGTAAATTGAAAAGGGATAGAAGATCCCCCCTATCTGAGTCCACACTCTAGATTTGAATCACTTTGATTGGAACCTAGAAAAAGACCAACTTTACACTGTGTAATTAGCACCCAGGATTGTTTGTAATATTTCCTATAATATTTATGGTGGATTTTTTAATAATATATTTTCTCATTAGGGTTTCAGTGCTTATACCGCCATGCACGATACACTTTAGTTAAGAAATGCGTCGTCCCACTAAAATATAAAAAAGCAAAAAAATCATCCTAGTCGACAACGAAAGCTAATGACGCACATGTGTGCGAGATGTTCTATAAGTTATGTATTAATATTCCTTGGGTGATATATTAATGTTTCATGAATATACTTCATGTTCCATCAATTATATGCAAGTCTTCATGAGTTTTGTGCTAAGTTTGCTTTGTTGTAATAATATTTTACGTTATTATGTGCTAGGTGGGACCAGTAATATATAACTTTATCACCCACATATGCTGAAAATAAAATGCATCAAGACTTAATATTGTATGAATGGTTACTTATGTAATCATAGAACTACAGTTATATTCTGATGGAACATTAGTAATTGAAACATGAAACTACAATTATATTTTTATGGAACATTAGTAATTGAAAAATATTAATTTCACAAGAAAAAATATCATTAAATATGAAAAAAAACTGCTACTTCCATTATGGAACATTAGAAATTAAAATATGGAATTTCGTAACTCCGGTGACATAGTATTGATGTTCCACAGAAATTGCACTATAATACATGAGAATATAATACATGTTCCGTAAGTTCTCTACAAGTTTTCATGTAACATTAGCAATTAAAATATGGAAGTATAGTTATACTCCACTAGAATATTAGAAATTGAAATATGGAACTCCGTAACTCCGGTGTCATAGTACTGATGTTCCATAGAAATAGTACTGATCGATGTTGCATGAATTATATGTTAATGTTCTATTAAAATATAATAAATGGGAGTATAATACATTTTCTATCAATTCTCTACGGGTTTCCATGGAACATTGGCAATTAAAATATGGAAGTATAGTTATATTCAAATGGAACATTAGAAATTGAAATATAGAACTCTGTAACTCTGGTGATATAGAACTAATGTTCCATAGAAATAATACTGATGTTCCATGGATTATGGGTTAATGTTCTATTAAAATATAATACATGAGAATATATAATAGATGTTCCATCAATTCTTTATGGATTTCCATGAGTTTTTTGCTAGGTTGATTTGTTGTAATAATGTTCATGGATTATTTATTAATTGTTCCATGGGTATAAAATATGTGTTCTATACGTTCTTTGGGGATTTTCATGAGTTTTCCACGTATAAAAAAGTGTAACTTTAACAACCAGAAACCCCATCAATTGCACAGAAAAAACGACCTTTCCCTCCTCATCTCCTCCAAAAACCAATTTCTTTATAATTCTGCGTACACAGATACACTTAATAAGATAAAAAAAATCAAATAATATGAAAACAAAGTCGCTACTGTCAATTATAGAACATTAGCAATTGAAATATGGACATATAGTTGTATTACAATTGAATATTAGCAATTGAAATACGGAAATTCGGTGACGTATAACTTTAACAATAGGAAAAACATCAATTACAGAAGAAAAAATAATTATTCCTCATCATCTTTTCAAATAATAAGAAGAAGGAACAAAGAACAAAGGAAAGGAGAAGGCGATGCGGAGACTACAAAAAATTTGAGCGAGGAGGAGGCACGTGAATGTATAAAATCCTAATATTTTGTAGCATATCCAAAGCAATCCCATTCCAATAAGAGAGTACCGTGCATGGTATATCTCGGGGTGTACGGTATAATTTACGTTAGGGTTCGTCTTTTCACTGCATATGTTTTATTAACAAAATATACCAAATTAGGAATGTTATAGAGAGTATTACCAGAGATATAGACCATCTAGACCCTAAGAGTTTTTATTATTGAGATGAAAAGAATTTAAATTTTTAAATTTCAGATTTGGAGGGAATACGTATTTTCTTTCTATAAAAGTTAAACCTTCAATTTTTTCAAAAATATTGTCCAAATGCTATCGACTTTTAACTAAAAAATCTTGGATAAAAAAATAGTCCAAAATACACCCTAAATACAACCGTTACTCACTCTTTTCTTTTTGAATTGCTTTTCACTTCCCATCTTCTTTCTTGGAACTTGTCTTGCTGTCTTTCATTTGTTTCCTTTTTGTTTCTTCTTTTTGATTGACTAGTATGTGTATGTATATTCGCATGTAACTAAATTTTGATAAAATTAAAATTTTTATTTATTTTAATAAATAATAAAACAATTCATAATTATTTATTTTTGTTTTAATTAATTGTTATTTATCTTAATAAATAATAAATAAAATAATTAATTTTGAAATTACTTTTTTATTTTTTTGAGAAATTAGTTATATATAACCTTAAACTATTCTTTTTATTTGTAGTTATGAACTTTTATTTTAGTCATTATAGGCATGAATTTTATTTTATCTTTTTTTAGCCATGAACTTTTTTAATATTGTAAATTTATAACAATCTCATGATTTCATGGTAACATTCGGTGCACTTTTTGCTCTTTTTTTTTTTTAATAACATAACTTAAGGATTTAGTTAATTTTTTACTATTCTATTGGATCCATGCGTTGAAATCTATCTAATTTCATCATGGAATCTTTAAATTGTTATACTTGTAATATTGAAATATAGTTCGTGCCTTAAAAGATAAAATAAAAGTTCGAAGATGTAAACGGAAAAATTAAAATAGCTTAAGGCTATATATAACGAACTTCTCTTATTTTTTTAATGTTATCTTTTCTAATATAGTTCTATTTAGTTTATTTTAAAGAATTTTCACTTTTCTCTTTCATATTTAGAATATTTTTTCCTATTAACTCATTAATATATGAAATTCTCCTTTTTCAAAACTTATTTGTTTATAATATTTGGAGTTGTCTCATTTTTATACACTATGTCAACTATGATATGTTCATGTGATTTAATGATTGCTTCAAAGTGTAAATGATTTTCATGCTCACTATATATGAAGAAATATAATTGAAAACAATTAATCACTAATATACTATTAAAAGTTTTCTTACATGTCAAGCTCTTAATACTTAATATATTTTTAGTGATGGTTTGTACTTAAGTTTCTTCGTAAGAGAGATAATGACTTTACCTTTTTATCCTTTTTACTCTCATTATTCAATTTTACTACCAGGGTTTATTAATATATTATTAGTTCACTAATAAATAATTATAGAAAGAAATAATGAATTTACCTTTTATCCTCCTTACTCGCATTTACCAGACTTTTATAATAATAGTTTGTACTTAATACTTAAATATAATTAATATATATTCATTTTTGGAAGTTACAAACTTCTTTTATTACTCATTTTTTTAGTATTTAGTAGTTACGAACTTTTTTTCTCTTCTTATTAAAGCATGTGAGGATTATTATTTTCATTAATATTATGTGCCAAAATAATTATTGAAAGAGGTAATGAATTTACCTTTTTATCCACTTTAATCTCATTATTCAATTTTAATATCAAGATTAAATTTTATCCATTAAAGAAAGGAAGAAACCAAAAAGTGTAAGTCAAAATGATCCCTTACCACACCTTGTGTTTATAGGATCGTTTTAATGATCACTTTCATGGTTTAAATGATTTTCATAGTCATTATATATAAAAAAATAACTGAAAATTATCAATCATTAATATGTTATTAGAAGCTTCTTATATGTTAAGCTCTTAATACTCAATGTATTTTTAGTGAAGATTTGTACTTAAGTTTCTTAAGAAGAGATAATGAACTTACCTTTTTATCCTCTTTACTCTCATTATTCATTTTTACTACCAAGGTTTACTAATACATTATTAGGCTTACTAATTTTACTAATATTTTATTATGTTATTTTACAATTTTTTTATTTATCGTTCTTTTAATATTTGGTAGTTAAAAACTTTTTTTCTCTTCTTCTTGAAGTATGTGAGGATTATTGTTTTTATTAATATCATGTGCCAAAATAATTATTGAAAGACATAATGAATTTACCGTTTTATTCTCTTTACTCTCTTTAACTAGACTTTTATAGTGATGGTTTGTACTTAATACTTAAATATAACGAATATATATTCATTCTTTTAATATTTGGAAGTTGCAAATTTTTTTATTACTCATTTTTTTTAATATTTGGTAGTTTCAAACTTTTTTCTTCTTCTTTATAAAGCAGTTATGGTTTGTACTTAAGTTTCTTCATAAGAGGAGATAATTAATTTACCTTTTTATCCTCTTTACTCTCTTCAGTTTTACTATCAATGTTAAATTTGTAAATTCAAAAAAGGAAGAAATCAAAAAGTGTAAATCACCATGACCCCTTACCACAATTTTATATGGCATGTTCTTCGTTGCTTATACTCTTTTTAAGCAATTAAAGATAAGTACTTTTAAAAAAAATTGTTTTAAATAAATTAATATAAAAATTTTCTTATTAATAATATCACTAAATAGATCAGTTTTAAAAAGTACCCCTATCGTGACTTTTTAAAAGTAATTTTTTTAATTTTTTAAACTAAAAGCGTACATAATAAGCAATAGAGAATAATCCCGAAATATTTTGTAGTTTAAAATAAGCTAAAAATAGTTGAGTTTAAGTAATTGAGAATAGGACCATAATAGTAGAGATTACTTTCGACTAAAAATCATATCTTTTTTGTTTTCATGGTTTTTTTTTTTTTAATAAATGAAATCATATGTTCTTTGAGTGCACTTGATATGGCCAAATCTTTGGTTCTATTTACTTGTAATATAAAATAAAATAAAAGGCTAATATGTTCAGAAAAAGATATATATTTTTATTCTTGAAGTAAAACGGAATTATATGCTACTAAAACCTGGCATAATAGCCTAAGTTACATCATGGGGATATTCCTACATATAAGCCGCATTTGCTAGAAGATGGGATTTGTTGTTTCCTGTCTTATGCACATGGCAACTAGAAATGAGTGACTTACAATAAATAATCTTGTCACACGGAGAAGAGTCCGTGATATATCTTTAAATGATGGCCAAAAATTCTCCATAATCAAATATAATTAACCTATTAATGATAAATAATTAATATTAACTTTTATTTTGACAACCAAACATAGAACTATTTTATTCAGAAACTTGAGTCAGCAGCAAAATCTGCAGAATACAATCGGGCATCTCCTCAATCCAATATTGAGGAGGTAAAGAAATATGCTTCAAACTAGCCAACACATGAGCTACATTATTAGCCTCCCTGTGTGCAAACAAAATTTACTCACTACTTAAACATATATTTAATCTCATCACGGATTTCCTCAATCAACCTCCCTAAATCTGAAAAATCCATATCTGGGATATTTACATCCTCCAAAAGTGCCTTACAATCCATTTCCAACACCACATTCTTGAGCCCCAAATCTTTTGCCAATTTTAACCCCTCTAACACATCAACAACCTTCGCATGTTTTTGATCACTAAGCTGAAAAATGGGAATACTTGCATAGGCCACTAAAGCTCCAATATCTTCTTGGATCACACATCCAGCTCTCCCAACACCACTCTTTAATGCTGTATCCACATTCACTGTGAAACTTCCCATCTCCGATGCACTCCACCTCTTCCTTCCCCTCGCGGCAACACCCTCCATCACCTTTCCTTTTCCAGTAGCTACACCAACCCTGTCCCACCCCTTAACTCCAAACCAGAAGCCTTTCCATATTCCTAAAATAAAAACAAACAACCCAAGAATCAAATTCGTTTCCCTCATGCACCAAGCATTCCTCGCCCTCATATACTCCAACACACCATAGCAACCCTCTCCTTATCCAGACCATCTCTATTACCTCCTCTACCGCCTTGGGATAGAAAACATCACCCCAAGAACCCCACTCACATGCCTTTGTATAAAGCTATATATTTTCCACCTTCGAGACCTATCTCACCACTTTGCATGCACCAAAGAAGAAAATGAGTATCAGTTTCCTCCCCCTTCCCACATAGAGAACAACAGATATCCACTCCCTGAATCTTTCTCCCTACATTCTACTTCGTGGCTAAAATTCCGGAGCAAAGCCGCCAAACAAAATGCCTCAACTTTGGTGGAACTTGACTCCAAATTCCCCTCCATAACACCTGCCTCGCACAAGATCTAGCACTTGCTTGCCTTCTCCCCCTGTCCATAAATTGCTTCCCTACCCAATACCCTGACTTTACCTAATATTGCCCCTTTTTGCTTCATGTGAAACAATAGCATCTCCTCCTCCTTGCCTACTCATAGGGAATTTCTAAATCAGCTCCACATCTCTTTGACAAAAAGAGAGAATTCAATATCCCCTCTTTATATTGCACTATTCCATGATCGATTAAATCCCCAACTTTCAGCGAATGCTCGAGAAACATGTTGTGTCTATTGGTTTGAAATCAAACAGACCTGGCAACCACGGATCCTGCTACACATTTATATTTCAACCATCCCTACCCTCCACTGTAGGCCCTCTTTCAGTAACCCCCTACCCTCCATAATTGTGCTCTATACATAAAAAAAGTTTGTCCTTTTTGTTGCCTCTAGAAAGGATACATTTGGGAAATATTGTGCTTTTAAAGTTCTAGCCACCAAAGAGTCCGGATTTATTAGTGATCTCCATCCTTGCTTTGCTAAAATTAGAAAACTAAACTCCTCTGCATCTCTGAAACCCAACCAGCCCTCAATCTTTACTCCACACATATCCCTCCAATTTTTCCATGCCAACCCCTCCCTCCACTCCATTCCTCTACCAAAAAATCCTACAAATACTCATTAACTCATCACACAAACCTTTAACCAATAAAAAAGAGACATAGCATAAGTTGGCATTGCCTGCAAAATAGACTTTACCAAAATCTCTTTTCTAGTCATTGGCAAAAAATTTTCCTTTCATCCACTATTCTTATTCCACATGCGATCCTTCAAATAAGAAAAAATTCCTTTTTGGGAGCGACTGACAAGGCAAGGTAGGCCAAGATACTTACCTCTCCCATTTGACACCTCCATTTCAAACATTTGCTTCAACTCTATACACCTCCCTTCGCCTAAACCTTTATTGAAAAAGACAAAAGACTTCTGGATATTCACTTTCTTCCCTAAACCTTTCTGATAAGAGTCTAAAACAGTCTGTAAATCAAGAAACAGCTCCCTCCAAATTTTTCTGCAGAAACAACAAACTATCATCTGCAAAAAAGAGATGCTTTAGACATGGAGCCTCGGGCATAGTCAGATTCCAGCCCATAGGCCTTGAACAGACATCCTTTGAATGAGGCCAGAGAAACCTTCTGAGCAAATAACAAACAAGAAAGATACAGGATCAACCTGTCGTATGCCTCTACTCGGCTGGAAACTCTTGGTTAGAATGCCATTCAATTATATTTGGAAAGAAACTGAAGACACACATTCCATCACAAGGGAAATCCACCACTCTGGAAGCTTTACTCATATCCAACTCGACCGCCATATGCTCCTTCTAAGAAAAGAGACGCCTATAAATAAGTTGCCTTAGTTTAGGTTTTTCGTCTAAATTGTGAGCACCCAACTCATACAATGGGTTGAAATTATTCCATTTTATATATGTCAACCTTTAAAAATTAATTTTTTATTCAATACCACTACAATTTCATTAATCACAATTAATTATTTTTAACAGATATAACAATTCTAATAGGATCCTTCAACTTGAGATGAGGGTGTGCAGGTGCAGGCAACTTCCAACGTAAAGGGGCACTAGAAGATGAAGATATCTATGCGGACAACTAACTTTTTTTTTTTTTTTTTTTTTCAATTTAAAGTAGTGTTTTGTATTGGACCCAAAAAAACAGTATAGTTTTGTCATTCACAAAAAAATAAATAAAGAAGAAGTGCATGGCCATAGTGTGATTCCTCATTTAGGTTCCTCCACTAAGTATTAAATAGAGGTTTTGAATTCCGATTATTTAAGAAGCGACTATATGCCAACTTTTTGCTAGTGTTTGGAGCATTATATTCTTCGATTCTTTTCAAATTAGTTGATGATCTCGAATACCGAGTTACTAGAAAACAAATTTAAAAATGCTTTTGAACTATTTACATTTAGCTAGTCATGCCCTTATACATTTTACCTCTAAATTATTTACGGAGTACCGTTTATATTTTTTTACTATTGAAATTTTATCATTTCGATCAACTAATTGACACGTGCATGTGCTTAAAAAAGAAGTAAATATAGAATTTTACTCCTCAACAATATGCCATACGCCAAATACATGTAAATATTTACAATATATAGTTTATTTGAAGAGTAACAGAGGTGTGCAAATGTGTATATATATGTATGTTTGTGTCAATTATTTTACCAAACTAGTCGAATTTCGGAGGTCAAAGACATAAACGACACTTTGTAATATTATTAGGGCATTTTTTGTTATTTACCCCCCCCTCCCCCCCCGGTCTTCTCCCCTCCCAAAAAGAAAAAAGAAAAAAAAAACAACATCAACGAGTTTTTAAAAAGAAAAAAAGCTCGACCGCCAAATATGATCTAATAGAAAAACCTTGGCGTGCTCCAGTTTTCTAATCTTAATGATTCCTTTGCATATGATATTTATATATTAATGAAGGGACATTACAAAATGTTACTGCTACTGATCAAGCACATATGCTCAGTGGGAGTAGCAGTTAGAAAAAAATATATGGAAAATTCCATTCCAAACAGAGCACCATTAGACAAAAAAAGTGATGGAATGGATTCTTTGGAGCATCTGCCATGAAAAAATTATTCCCATTGTCAAATTGCAGGTTTTAAAATATGGTGCTTCATTAAACAAATCGCTAACTTCCCCATCGTTTTTCCTTTTTTACACAATGAACACTTGGGGAATGATTCGTCCATTCTCAGTCAGAGCTCTGATTGTAAAGAAAAAGAAGAAGAAAAAGAGGGTATAGAGTTTCTCTAATGGAGTGTTCTTCGCAAGAAAAGGAAAAGATTAAAGAAGAGCCTATCTTCTTGAATGGTTCACAAAAGGGTGGCTTCAGAACAATTCCGTTTATCATTGGTGAGTGGATTTAGTAAGTATTTTTGCATGAATGCAATTCTTGAAATTCTACCATAACTTTATCCTATTGGGCTACTTGTAATTTTGATGTTGCTGTTGTTTTGAGTCAGCTAATGAGATACTATTGGGAGTTGCAACAACTGGGTTACCCCCAAACATGATCCTGTATTTGATGAGCGAATATCACTTGGAGATGGCAAGAGGTTCCAACATCATATTCCTTTGGGCAGCAGCTACAAGTTTTATGCCTCTTCTTGGAGCTATCATTGCTGATTCATTTCTGGGTCGATTTTGGATGATTTGTTTTGGTTGCACTGTTACCTTTCTGGTAAATTTCATCCCTGAATTCGAGTAAAAAATGTCCAAAAGCATTAGATTTTGAGTACTTGCTATTTACTAGTAAGAATATTTCATCTTTTTGCTTTTCAATTGGGTAGCTAGAAAGTACCTCTAAGAATATTTTCTTACTTCAAGATAAAGAGTAATGGATGTTTTGAGTGTGTCAACTATGTCTGTCTCTTACTATTGGTATATATTTAAGTAGTTTGCATTTTCTGTTTAAAATTTGACTTAGGATATAAGAGGCTTGGCTGAAAATTCTTGCTCAAAATATAGCTGATTTTCGGCACTGGAAATTATAGTTCTGCAGATTTTTTCCTTACTGCAACAGAGGACTTATAGAGTTTATTCCATAGTTTACTTTCAGTGGCATATGATACATAAAGAACAGTTAAAAGTTTACATATTTTTCTGCTCACATGATCCGTAATTAAAAGCAGTAACATTAGTAGATAATTTTCATTTGCACGGAAGAATTGGGGAAACAAAAGGGTAAAGTAAAATACAGCTTTTAGTTCCTGCTCTAATATGCCTATCTAAGACTGAATTTTGATTTTGAAGGGGCTGATTGCGTTATGGCTAACTAGTCTGCTTCCACGAGCCAGGCCATTACCATGCGATGAATTCACTGGACACTGTAATTCTGCAACAAAGTTCCAACTCTTCCTCTTGTGCACTTCTCTTGGACTTATTGCTATTGGAGCCGGAGGCGTCAGGTCTGCCTCGTTAGCTTTTGGTGCTGATCAGCTTAAGAAAAGAGATGGGAGTGAAAATACTGGTCTTATAAAGCGCTATATTAACTGGTATTATGCTTTAGGGACATTTTCTGTGTTCATAGCTTTCAGTTGCATTGTTTATATTCAAGACAGATTCGGATGGATTGTTGGTTTTGGGGTTCCTGCTGTGCTCATGTTCTTTTCGGCTCTTTCCTTCTTCCTAGCATCTTCACTATATGTGAAGGTAAAGGCTCACAAAAGTTTGGTTACTGAACTTATACAAGTGATTGTTGCAGCTTATAGAAAAAGAAATATTAAACCATCTCCAAGTGCAAACTATGCGTATCATCATAAGGAGGGTTCATCTCTTGTCCTTCCCAGTGAAAAACTAAGGTCAGACATTTTCCATCCTTTCATAGTTCATTTTTTACAGTGTTCTGCCTAATTTGCATCATTCATGGTACAAAAGATGTGCCTGAACTAATGTTCTTGGCATAGGCATGCTGGCTTAGCTAGCCTCGGTCATGGGATAGCCTTGCAATTTTTGTATGACTATATGGGATCAAGACATTCTTGTTATTCACCGGCAAAATCAATCTTTTTCGCCTGTCTGAAACAATTATTGCTTTTGTAGGTTTTTCAGTAGAGCTTGCATTATACTAAATGCTCAACAAGAGCTAAATCCTGATGGGACTGCTAGAGATCCATGGCGTCTTTGCAAAGTAGATCAAGTAGAAGATCTGAAATCGTTAATCAGGGTAATTCCTTTGTGGTTAACAGCAATGTTAATGGCATTATCAATGGCCCAAGGTGCTGTCTTAACACTTCAGGCAAAATCCATGAACCGGAAGATTGGTTCAAGCTTTGAAATCCCAGCCGGGTCCTTTGGTGTGTTTACGCTTCTTAGCATGACACTCTGGATTCCTCTATATGATCATATTATTCTGCCAATTGCATCAAAAATCAAAGGGAAACATGTTTACTTAGGCATGAAGCTAAGATTGGGACTTGGCATATTTCTGTCTTCTGTATCCTTGATGGTCAAGGCCACCATAGAGACTATCCGCAGGAAACGGGCAATCAGTGAAGGACATTCGGATGATCCAAAAGCAATTGTGCATATGTCAGCAATGTGGCTAATTCCAGGACTAATCTTATCTGGCTTTGCTGATAGTTTATCTGCAACTGCACAATACGAGTTTTTCTACACGGAGCTTGCCAAAAGCATGGCAAGTATTGCTTCATCCTTATTCCTTGTAGGATTTGCTATGGCAAATTTACTGTCAAGTTTGATTATGAGCATCATTGATGATATAACAAAAAGAGGTGGGCATGATAGTTGGATTTCAAGCAATATTAACAAGGGACACTATGACTACTACTATTGGGTTACTGCCGGTTTTTGCATGGTTGATGTCATATTATTCCTAATTTGCAGCAAGGCTTATGGTCCTTGCAAAGGAGAAACCAGGGAAACTACTGAGGAACAAAGATTGGTTAACTAGCAAAGTAAGTTAGCCCAGTCAGTGTTTGATATATTATCTAAAGGCAATTAGCCTCTAGCCACAGATTGCTATTAGTTTCATTTTTTTATATTGAAGGTTTGAAAGTTCTCTGGTACTTGAGGAAATTAGCGTATTATAATAATTTGTTAAGTTTATTTGGTGGAAGAGTAATTACGTTACAAGATTATTGTTCAAAGTGTCCAAAACACGGGAGTGAAGAAGATAAGATTTCATTTTATGGAGTTTTAATACTTATAACAACGTCAAAAATGTCCAAATTGAACCAGATGATATCAGCCTGCACTCAAACGGTTTGATCTGACATTTTTGAGGATGGATATTTCTCTATTTCATATCCGTTTGCACCTAACCACCAATAAAAACGAGCTGACTTGCGGGCTATGCATTTTTTTATAAAAGTAAATAAATAAAACTTATTTTTTAACTTAAAAGATATAATAAATATAAAAATATTTAACTAATCATAAAATTTCCTAAAATCTAAATAATAGAAAAAATACACCTAGTCATAGTTTAGTTTGTGTATGATGTATTGAAATAAATGTCGGCGTCTTTTATAAAATTTCAAAGAAAATGGGATAGTTGACGGACCAAAATGGATAGCACTAGCTCACACTCAAGCTGTCCGGCCGGTCCAGTCCAGTCCGTATTTTTGTGAATCTATATTTCTCTCATCCATATCCATTTATTTTGCAGATGGTCCCGATTAGCCCCCGGAACTAAGCCAGTTTTGACAGTTGTACTATAGCTAAAGTTATAAACCCTACGAAGAGAAATCAAATAAACTATCTACAACCAACAAACCTTGAAGAACCAAGCAACAAGAATGATTGAATTAGTAGTTAATTTCTGCTCCAAATTTTAGACTAGGAACCCAAAAACAACTATGGAACTTGAATCCCAGAACTAGAAATTGAAGGCACCCACTAAACACATCCCAAATAAGAACCCTAAGACAAAAAAGGAATTAAAATCGTTAAATGAGAGTGGACTAGATTATCCAATAGTTTAGAGATAACAATCAAGGGAGGAATAAACCCACACAGGAGTCTTGAAAGAAGAAAGGAAAACCTCTACACTCTTTGATTTTTCATTCAAATATCCAAAACTGAAATTCTCTTGAGAAAGCGAGTATTTATAATATAATTCTACCCTAAAAACATCAAGAAACTAACTACGAATGCTAGGAACTTTAATTCTATTAGTTACACATCATAATAGTAAAAATAGTAAAAATAAGGGTTTAGAACGCTTAAAATCTGACCAAAACCTAGAGAGAAACAAAAATAGGACATTGATGCCCAGTGGTGGTCTAGCATCCAATTTCGCCATGACAAGTCCTTTACGTCCTTTGTTGTCCTAGCCGTCTTCATTAAAGTTTTAGCTCTTTCCCTTAATTTTTCATAGGAATTGAAATCACCTCATTTAGAAAGTATTTCTCTTAAGTTATGACTCATTCACTAAAATGTATCAAAACTGGAACAAAATCCAAATATGCTTAACTGCAACCCATGATTTGAAGTACCAAATGAACTCGAATTTGAATATACTTCATTACAGATTCTTTTCTTCCTTCATAAACTTTGTGATAGTGAAGATGACAAGCTCTGCAAATGCCAAGTACGTATGTATTCCGTAATATGCATGATGAGCCATTTACAGTTGCATCAAATGCTATATACATCTATAAAAATAGTAAAGAAACATATGATACTTGAGTCTGTGTTTATGTAACCAAATATCAGGAGCACTAATATCACATCTTCACAGTCAAGTTGGGACGCATATACATGTAAGAAAAGAGTAACAAAATAAGTGATACATGTGTCTGTAAAGATATTGAAATTGTGTCTAATTTATTTATTGATTGTTGGAGTAATTACAATTTATGGAAGAATATTACATGAGTATAGGAGATATAGTTACAACAAAAATATTGAGAAAGTGAGTTGTATAATCTAAGTTGCATTAGATTGGAACATTAGATGATTTAGGAACCAATTCTCAAGTACCATTATATAACGAGGCATTAAATTCAACATCCATAGCTATACGCCAGAGATGATCTTTCATTGCTTTTGCAGCAGTGGTAGGTTCAAGTGGCGGAGGGAGTGGATGTTTGGTGGTGAGATTCACAAATTTATCATTAGAGCATTTAGGATTGAGCTTTCATATGCAAGCTAGACGTGGCGAACTAGGTGGTGAATGTGGTGGTGATGGAGAAATATGTGGAGAAGAGATGTCAAAGCTAGATGTGAATGAGGAAGAGTGTATAGGAGATGGTTATTCAATAGTGGAAAGTGACTCAATGGTGTTTGGAATGGGGGGTGAAGAAGGAAAAATCAAAGAAATGTTTTGTGATATTGGTGCGACTAACAGGAATGGAGGATTGTCCACTGCTGGATTAATCGAACGTTGTTTCTTCTCTTAATGTTATAGGTAGCTTCAGGATGAAGATATATTGTAAATAAGTCAAAACGAAGGCCTTTGGAGCAAAAACGAAGCAAAAAAGGAGAAGAAATGACAAGCTGCCCAAAAACGGGATTTACAGCCAAGCAATGTAGCTTCCGGTGGATTCTTGACCTCCTTAATGACCTTAATTGGGACTTATCCTCTTAAATGTTTTAGAGGACTCCATGAGGTTTCTAGAAAGCTAAATTCTGTCTCAATCGTAGTTCATTTGGTCATCTAAAATATTGTGCAAAGATTCGGTTTCTCACATGACGTTCCAATTTGACACCTTTCGGTAAAACGATCATAACTAGATATACAACTCCAATCGATATGATTCAAGATGTTTTAAAAATCTAGGAAAATTATATACAAAGAATATGAAGATTCCAAGACCTGAATTTTCCATTAAATGGCTCAAAAAGACTCAAGCAGCACAACATACGTACTTGATCCGAAAAACAAAACAAATAAAGAAATTTTTGTGCTGAAGCTATCAAGATCCAAATAGTCCCACTATCCTAATCTGGATAGTAACAGAGGGTCTGATTTGTAATTTTTTGTAAATTTTTCTTTTTTCAATTTGATTCCTTTTTGGGGTTGGGGGGAGGGGGGGAGGGGGGGCGGGGAGAGGTGGGGGGAATTTAAGTCCAAACCATTTTAGAAAAGGATTAGAGTAATTTTATAATAGGATTTGAAGATTTTTCTTCTATATAAACCCTATTAAACACATTAATTCAGTAGTTAGGGTTTTAGATTCAATTCCATATTTTGTAAGAAGACTTTGAACACCCGAATTTCGGAAGTTCTTTAGGCGACTCAAGAGATGAGCTCGTACGTTCACCAAAACCTTGGAATCTTCAAGACTTCCCCTAAACTCCTCTAAACTCTTTCTATTTCATGAATTTGTTTATGAGTTTATATTTTAGAAACATGTTTAATGATTAATTTTATTTGTGTTTGAATGGGGATGAACTCTAGAATTCTTGATTAATAGTTTATATGAATTTCTTGTTTTAATTAGTTACATTTTGTTTGGTTGTTATTAAATTGTTGTGTTTGTTTACCGATTTTTGCCATATTGATAATTTCATAAGATTAATTGGAATTGATAAAGGAAGGTTAATCTAGGGTATAAATTAAATAATAGGAAATGGTAATTAAGTACACATACTAATTACGGTTCTTAGATCATTAATTAATTACTATAATTTGTTCATAATCGGGTTAGGGTTAGAAGGCATTCTTCTCTAAAAGGCTAAGTTGAGCAGGAGGATATTCGCTTAAACATAGGGTTTATCCGATTTTTGAGAGAGATCCAACACACAGGTTTTAATAATTAATTACAACGATTTTTCGAACTTGTATTAAAAATCTTTTTAATTGTTTTTTCTTGGTTTTTAATTATTTATTTATTTTAAAACATCTTTTCAAAATTGTTTTATTCGATGAAAAAGTAGAGACGTAGTTAGTACTAGTGTTTGGCCATCTCGAGAGTTCGACAATTCGAGGACTTTCCTTACCATATTAGACCAATATGTACACTTGCCTAAAAGTAGAATTTTAATAGAATTAGTAACCACACATCAATTAGAGAATGTGTCGGAATTATTGTCAACTTGACGAGGAAACACATGTTCAACAAATCAGACATGACGAGATAAATATACATGATTAGTGATGGGATTAAAACATTTATAGGCAAATTGTGAAGTGGTGTAGCCAAGAAAATGGCAAGAGGTGGACCTTGGCTGAAGTTTAAAGGCATTATATAGGCGTAACCAAAAGGAAAATACAAACATTTAAAAGGTTTAAGACGTTAATAATTTGGAGAATGTTGAAAAAGCATTTCATAGGGAATCTTGAAGGACAAAATTGATGAAGGAAGACGATTGATCAAGTGTACATCAGCTGCATGGGACCAAAAATATAAGGGAAGTGATACAAAGTGTAATAAAGAAATATTAGTTTCTACAGGGTGTTGATGGCACCGTTCAACAGTGCCATTTTGCTCAGGTGTGTGTGGAAAGTTGTGAAATGAGAAATCCCACAAGAGCAGAAAGTGGGTATAGGCTTTTGGTACTCTCCTCATTGCCAGAGAAAATAGAGATAATTTTAGTTTGAAAATAACGTTTTACCAGTTGTTGAAACTGAAGGAATAGAATAAAAGTGTCAGATTTTCTATTTTTTCATAAGATAAAACTAAATATGCTTAGTAAAATGATCCACAAAAATTATATAATATTCATAACCATCAATATATTTTTTTGTTGGAGTCCAAACATCAGTATGAATAAGTTTCAAAGGATTTTGACTGACTAGAGAATCGGCTGAGAAAGATAGTTTTTCACTCTTATTAAAAAGAACAAGAAGTACAATAAAAATCAGAAATTGACATAAGTGGAAATCTGTTATGCTTTAGAACCAAAAGAAGGACTTTATTTCAAGGATGACCAAGTTTGCGATGCCGAGAAGACAGCGGAACTTTGGTGGTAATATTGACTTGAGGTTGACATGGAAAAGTTGCACGATAAACATCATCATTGTTCTCTCCTTCACAAGAAGATAAGATGAGAAAATTTCAATTGAAACTAGGTTAGATATGCTATAGAAATCAGATTTTTTCGTAAACATAGAAGACACAAAACATTTGATAGTTTAATTAGCTTGGATGGTGCATGAATTTGTGTGTGGCTAGTGTGAGAAATTCAAAGACCATTACCATCACCTAAATGTATATCATCTGGAGCCCCATAGTCAGAATAAGTCTGCAAAGCGATAAATTTGACGCCTCATGATGCGAAGCTTCACTATCGAATAACCAAGGTTGTTGTGAAATAGTTGCATAGGTATTGGAGGTGGTGGCATTGGCTACTGGACTGGTCGACTTTTGGGAAGACTGAAAACTAGTAACATGAATGTTGTTCTCTTTAAAAAATCTAGCAGTTTCCTACCGTCAGGAGTATCATGTCTTGCAATTTCACAAAAATGGAAAAATATTTTTTTTTTATATGATCGATGGCCATTCTGATTTTATCGAGGATAATATCCTGCATAGTTGCCTTGGCACCGACAAGAACTTTGACTGGATCTGTTGGAATATTGAATTGGAGCAATTTTCTTTTGAGCAACATTTGTTATGACCAGAGTAGGGGGAGAATTCAAGCCTTTGTCTTTCAATGATCTTTCAAAGTAACTTATCAAATAACTCTGAAAAATCAATAGAAAATTCACGAACTTTTAGGGCTATTACAATAGGATGTATTCATCCCCAATTTGAGTGACGACGTAGATAATAAGATCCTCATCACTTGTTGGATTTTGAATGATAGGTAGTTCATCTGCAATAGGCCGCACTTCATTGAGGAATTCAGTCACTAGTTTGGTTCCCGTTGAAGTTTGAGCAAGTTTGGTTTTGATAGAAACGATTCTGGACTGTGAAAAATTTGCATAGCTGTTAAGTAGCCTCTCCCAAGCTTCTTTGAAAGATATGGCTAAGGAAATGATTAGTTGAATGCTCTCTGAACAGCTGTCAAGAATTATACTAATAAGAATATGATCTTACCGATACCAGAGATTGTAGGCTGGATTACGAGTTTGTCTCTTGCTATCGAGAAACTTAGTTGGTACCATCAATGTGTCCAAACAAATTGTAACCAATAAGAGTTGATTGAATTTGTCTTCTCCAAATAAGAAAGTTGGTCAAAGTAAGTTCGATAAGAAAATTGGTTAGTGCATTTAACTGCACAATTCATGTTGTTGAGCTAGACATAGTTGGATCGAAAAAAAAAAACTTGTGGAGTGTTTAAAGCTGATACCATATAAAAGATATTGAAATTGTGCCTAACTTTTTTTTATAGAAGAATATTACATGAGTATAGAAGATATAGTCATAACAAGAAGATTGAAAAAGTGAGTTGTATATCTAAGTTGTTATAACTAATTACAATAACTAGCTTAGGTGAGATTAATTTCAATCAGAGTATGAAAGAATTGACTTAGTCTTTACAGTGTCAACCTTTATGTAACCAAATACCAAGAGTAGCATGTGTAAGCCCTGAAGACGTCAATTTTATATTTTGATTATGACATATGTTGATATATGCTAATTGGTTTATCTTAATATGATAGGAAGTTTTAAATTGAAAGGAGTCTTCACACTTGAGCTAATTAAGTGTCAAAGGCAAGAAGATTCAATGATATAATTCAAGCATACCAACTTGGTGAGTGTTGAATACAATAGATTAGGATTTGTGTCTATAGGTACATCTTTGTAAACCCTTATTTATTTAGTACTACTCTTTGTTAGTAGTGCCTTGAAGTTTGGCTATGATCAAGATAATGGTCTTATGGAATTGACCACTAAGTTAATGGGTCACCATGATGTTTGTCAAGGATGGTTTGAGACGTATTTTTTTACCACCACTCTTCCCATTATTACCATTTTTCCCTCAGTTCCACTAATTCATAAAGTGGCCTTACTTTTAGGTCACATGAATAGTTTTGCTATCTATAAATAATGATTCATAGAGAGGTAAAAAATGTGGAGAGAGATTTTTGTGAAGCCATTTGTGTTATAGGCTTTTGAGAGAGTTTAGAGAGCCATTTGTGTTGTTGGCTTTTTGATATAGTGAGTTGAGATTCTTTTGTGTTGTTGGCTTTTGTGAGATTTTGTTCACTTTTGTAATCTCCTTCGATTTAGAAAAGTTCTTTCATATTCGCCCGTAGACGTAGGCTTTAAGGCAAACCACGTAAACTCTTGAGTATATATTGTTTCTCTCTTTTATTTTTTAATCTTCTTTGTCATAAACTTGTAAATTCATTTAAGTAGGACTTTTCCCTAACAAACTAGTATCATAGCAAGGTTGGGTATTCAGTTTAGTGTTTCTATGTTTACCAAAAAGATTAAAATTGAGAGATTTTATAAATCCAAGAGTTTTAGTTTATGGAAGGTGAGAATACTTGGCACTCTTTCCCAAAATAATTGAAAAAAGCTTTGGACGAGAAAGAGAACAAGCCTGCAGGTATGTCTAAAGAATGTCGAAAGGAGTTCGATGAAGACACCATTTCCATCATAGAGTCTGGTTTGGATGATTTTGTCCTCCAAGAAGTTTTATTGGAGGAAATTGCAACTGATTTTTGGAAGAAGTTGAACAAGTTATACCGGACCAAGTCAATTGCAAACAGACTTATTTTGAAGCAATGGATATACACATTTTGTATGTCAGAAGATCCATCTTTTAGGTCTCACATTAATGAATTTAATTTCCTAATTACTGAGTAAAGAAATATTGATGTGAAGATAGAGGACGAAGATCAAGCTATTATGATATTATTTTCCTTACCAACTTCATATAAAGGTTTTAGGGAGGGCATGATACAGTGGTAGAGAATCTCTTTCTTTGGAAGCGGTTAAGACAAACTTTTCAAGTAAAAGAAAAGGTTGAAAAGGAATTAACTAATAGTATTAATAATCAAGCAACAGTCTTTAGCGTGAGAATAAGGGAAATAGAAAATGATTCTAAAGGAAACAAATATATATATATATATATATGAATCTTAGTCTTAAAATAGAGATAAAGTCTCTGATTACTGTCATAAAAAGGAGCACAACAAATTTGAATGCTTTAAGTTAAAGAGAAAGTTAGAAGAATCAAAAACAGAAGTTGAAGAAAATTCAGCAAAAGCTAGTATTGTAGAAGAATGGGGTGATGTTTTAATGGTTTTTTAGTCTCATTCTAAATTTAAGAACGAATGGATACTTGATTTGGATTGTCCGTTTCATGTCTTCTAATCGGGATTGATTGTTCTACTTATGATACTATTGATGGTGGTGTCATGATGATGGAAAATGATGCACCATACGATGTTGTAGGGATTGGTACAATTCGAATCAAGATGTTTGATGGTCTTGTTTATACATTAACTAATGTTCAACATGTGCCTTATCTGAAAAATAACATCATTTCCTTAGGCACTTTTGATGAAAATGGCTACAAATAGTTAGTTGAAGGTGGAGCTTTGAAAATTTGTAAAGGTGCTCTCATAATACTAAAGGCAAAAGAATTGATAGTTCTTATGTTTTGAAGAGTTTTACTCTTACAAGTGTTGCTGCAATTGCTTTTCATCATCTTTGGCAGATTCTGATATCACAAAATTATGTCACACGAGATTAGACCATATCAATAAAAAGCGGCTTGCAATTTTAAGCAAAAGAGGACTTTTGTGTGATCAAATTACTAAAAAATTGGAGTTTTGTCAGCACTGTGTTTGGTCATGTTGTTTTCAAGTTCAAGCATTAATTAATTTACTTAGCATTTGCAGAATTTGAGTAGCCCTCCAAGGCTTTTGTGAAGAGGATTTCAAACTTCAAGTCAAGTTGGAGATTTGTTAGTGGTGCCTTGAAGTTTGTCCATGATCAATATAATGGTCTCATGACCACTAAGTGGGTGACTATGATGTTTGTGACGGATGGTTTAAAACGCGTGTTTTTACCACTCTTTTCATTATTACCACTTCTGCCTCACTTCCACTACTTCATGAAGGGCCTTATTTTTAGGTTACATGGACGATTTTGTTATTTATTAATATTGAGTTGTATAGAGGTAAAAAAGGCAAAGAGTTGATTTTGTGAAGCTATTTGTGTTACAAGCTTTTGAGAGCTTTTAGAGTCATTTGTGCTGTTGGCTTTTTGATATAGTGTGTTGAGAGTTTTGTGTTGGCTCTTGTGAGATTTTGTTCACTTTTGTAATCTCCTTTGGTTTAGTAAAGTTCTTTCATCTTCGCCCGTGGACGTAGGCTTTAGCAGAACCGCGTAAATTCTTGAGTCTATATTTTCTCTCTTTTATTTTTTAATCTTCTTTGTTATACACTTGTTGAATTCATTTAAGTAGGAGTTTTCCCTAACACCTTTAATTTTATGTGCATTGATAAAACTCAAGTCTTAAAATAATTTTCAAAAAAAATGGAAAAATTGTTTTCAAAAACCATTAAACTTGAAAAAATATTATTTCAAACTTAATACAAGTTGTTCGCAATAAATTATAACTATAGATTAAAATATCAACTTAATTGATTTCTCATCAAACTTTAAGAAATTTTTTTCAACAAATCTTTATTTTTAATTTTTTTAGAAAAATATTTTGTTTCATGATCAGTGAATTTATAAAACTTTCAAAAAGCATTTTATTATTTTTTTCCAACTTTATCACTCTCTCCTTATTTATTTCTTCGTCCTTCTTTCGTTTATGTTTCTTTCCATATTAATGAAGGATATATAAGTAAAATATTTCATTAAATTCAAACTCATTAATATATGTGCCACAAGTTAAAAATCCACTTATTTTAAAATAGATGGAGTACTTTTTTTTTTTAAAAAAAAAAAACTTTTGAGGGCAAATGTTTCTATTCTTTAACTTTAGAGAGTATTTTTCTATAGATTGTAAAGAAAAAAAAAACATACTCTTCTTTTTTATTAGTTCTCATATTTTGGACATTTCATATTGTTTAAGAATAATAAGAAATTTTATATATATATATATATATATATATTTTGGTGCGGAGAACCTCCCTTGCCAGAATTAGGTGAGAAATTTTGCATGTTAGCTTTGAAGATCGCGCCAAACACTATGAGAAAACCATTTAATTCTAATGTTAAAGAGTACTCGTTTTGATCTAATTAAGTAAAAGGATTACTCGTTTCGAATTCATTATTATTGTCAAGTTGCCGCTTTTAAAAATTGTTGTGCTTCCTTAATGAAATCGATATTACTAGTATGTTATTTCTAGTTTTCTTCTACACGTGAATTTTTGGGGTTGTTCTTCCATTCTCAGTCAAAGCCTGAGGGAGGGTGTGCTCTCTTCTCTCTGATTGTGAAGAAGAAGAGAGCACACAGTATTATCCATGGAGGGTTCTTCAGAAGAAAAAGAAACAATTATAGAAGAGCCTCTCTTGGAAGAAGGTTCATAAAAGGGTGGTTTCAGAACAATTCCATTCATAATTGGTGAGTGGATTCAAGTGTTTTACTATTTGATTTGCTTCTTCTGTCATTAGCCCTTTGTTTGATTCAAATGCGCCCACATGCATAAATTCTTGAATTTCTACCGCAATTTCATCCTATTGGACTTTTTATTTTTTGTATTATTATTCTGAATCAGCAAATGAGGTACTTTGGGGGTTGCAACTACTGGGATATCGCCAAACATCCTGTATTTGATGACAGAATATCACTTGGAGATGGCAGCTGGTTCCAACATCATATTCCTTTGGAATGCAGCTACAAGTCTAATGCCTCTTCTCGGGGCTATCATTGTAGATTCATTTATGGGTCGATTTTGGATGATTGGTTTTGGTTGCATTGTTACCTTTCTGGTAAATTTCATCCCTCATTTACTTAATTTGAGTTAAATTTCCAAGAATATTAGATTTTGAGTCCTCGACATATGAGAAATAGAAGAATTGTTAATTGCTAGTATTCTTCCATATCTTATATTTGTGTTTTTAAATTGGGTAGCTAAGAAATCCAATTTTTCTTATCTTTGTAAGTATATTTTCTTACTTCTCAATATCATAGTAACAGATGTCATCAATTTGTCATCTATGTTTGTCGCTTACTGTTGGTGGATATCCAGGGGCTTTAGTTTTTCAAGGTAGTTTCTATTTTGTGTGAAGCAATAACGGTTATTGTCGCCAACATATTCATGATATGTGGGAAATTTTGAGTATAGCTGAGATTAGATTGATTGAAGCATTTTTTGTTTCAGATATAAAAGGTTGTTCTGATATTTTTGAACTTTTTATGCATTATACTAGTGATCTTCTGAGTGCTGGTTGGGTGTGTTTTGCTGAACATTCTACTTCAAATATAGCCAGCCGATCTTCAGCACTAAAAATTGTTGTTCCGCAGATTTTCTCTTTACACAACAGAGGAAGTATAGAGTTTCTATAATTTACTTTCAACAGCAGTAATCTTGGATATCCATTGTACATATGGTACTTAAAAATACAGTAAAAAATTATTGCACATTTTTCTGTTCTTATGATCCCCAATTAACTGCAGTAATCTTGGCTTTGTGCTTTAGTATATAATTTCATTTGCACTGAGAAATTGGGAAAAGAGAAAGGTAAGGTAAAATAGAGCTTTACTTCAGAAAAGAAAAGGAGTAAAATAGAGCTTGTAGTTTCATGTATATCTCGGACTAAATTTGGGTTTTGAAGGGGACGATTGTGTTATGGCTAACTAACTAGTCTGATTCCACAAGCAAGACCATTACCATGTGATGAATTCAGTGACCACTGTAGCTCTGCAACAAAGGTCCAACTCTTCCTTTTGTGCACTTCTCTTGGACTTATTGCTAGTGGAGCCGGAGGCGTCAAGTCTGCATCATTAGCCTTTGGTGCTGATCAGCTTAAGGAAAGAGAAAGCAGTATAGTAACTGGTATTATGCCTTTGGGACGTTTTCTTTGTTCATAGCTTTTAGTTGCGTTGTTTATATTCAAGAAAGATTGGGATGGATGGGGTTGGGTTTTGGGGTTCCTGCAGTCTTCATCATATGTGAAGGTAAAGGCTAACAAAAGTTTGGTAAGTGAACTCATCCAAGTGATTGTTGCAGCTTATAGAGAAAGAAATATAAAACTATCTCCAAGTGCAAACTACACGTATCATCATAAAGAGGGTTCATCTCTTGTTCTTCCTAGTGAAAAAACTAAGGTAAGACGTTTTTCATCCTTTCATATTACATTTATTACAGTGTTCTGCCTAAGTTTCATCATATATGGCACAAAAGCGGTTACTGAATTCATGTTCTTTTCTATTAGAGTCACATTAGTTTTTATATTTCTGGTGTTGGATAATGAAAGTTCAATTCACCTATTAGGCACTTTTTTTCCCCCCTAAAATTAAGTACGTATAAAAGGCTTTAAGTGGTTTTAACCCAATTGAAGATGGTAACAACATAAAAGGAGTTTAGTAACTTTCAATAAATATTTATTAAACTGTTCTATCTTTGCCCATCTTTGTAATAATTTATTTTACTCTCACTATCTATTTTTTTTCTCATTTATGAAGAGTAAAAGGGGTATTATAATTCGAAAATTATCTTATTTTTTTATTGGAGGTAATACATTTTGAGACTGGAGTAAAGATATACTTGGATAACGTTTGATCTTGAGAATTTTGTCTTAAATTCTGTAAAAGTTGAATTATTTGTAAGAAAATATATAAATGTGTCAAAATTGAAATTTGACATTTGAGACACAATCCAATCCTACCTGTAGTTAAACTAAAAAGAAAAAGAAATATTACCTCCAGTCACAAAGATAAGTCCTTTTAAAGTATTAAGAATGATAAAATGTATTAGTCCTTTTTTGTATTTATCTATGAGCATTTATTTTTATTTTTCTAAATATACCCCCATTTATTTCATTGGAATTGGATAGTTTTTTACTCTTGAGAAGGGGTGAGAAGGGTGAAAAAAGAGAGAACGGTAATTTAGGTTTTTGATATTGAAAACATCTTGAATCAGGAATATTAATGTGTGCATAAATTCCAAAGGATTTGTATTTCCAATCAGAGATAGTAGTGTTTAAGTAAAGGTTTAACATAAAAGTTTTGCCCCATTCATTCTCGTTACTAACTTTGTAACTCAATAACTAATTGAACTACGTTCATGCGGCTTGCCTCATTCATTCTCTTCTTTGAAGAGTAGGGATGTATGTTCATTGGTAGGAGAGTCAATCGGACCTAATGGACATGTATGTCTTAGCTCAAGTTCGATACGAATTATGAACATACTATCTTAAAAGGATGATCTCGAGCTTAGTTCACATTTGTTTGGGTCAATCCAGTCGAAATTATAACTTTTAAAAAAATATATATTTAAAACAAAAATTTGAAAGACCATGAAAGAATTTTAATTTCAAACTATTTTAATTAATTAAATCTATTTCATTATACGTTTATAAATTACATATTCAAATAATTATATGTATATATATATAGTTTACGCTCATATTTGTTACAAAACAATAAAAAATTTTCTTTCAAATGAATCAAATTTTATTTTATATTTATTAATTTATTTTTTATTTTTTAATTATTAATAAATAATTACAACATAATATATTTAATTATAATGTATACCATAATATAATATAATATAATATAAATTATAAATAATAATATATATGAACATGTCGAATTTATCTAAATTTAAATTCAGTACGAATTATTTTCCAAATTAAAAAATAAATTCAAATATTAAAAGAAGAATAGACTTGAGTTTTGAATTAGTTGGAACTCAATGACATTGTATTTTCATATTAAACTATGAGAAATTCTGTACACTAAACATTTAGCCCTTCAAAATTGAGAATACAAATAAGAAAGTATTCCATGTTTCTCTAAAAGTTATACCTCAAATTTAAATGAATTTGTTATACCTTTTTAGACATAAAAAATGACTATATATATATATATATAGCATCACCCATTAATTAAACTATATGACACATGTAATTCATGCAAGCAATCATGGGGCGTAATATAAGATAAGAGATTCGTAGTCTTGAATATGAATTGGTCCATAAATAAATTTTTCGTGATGATACTAATTGTATTAGGTTGACTTTGCACCCTCTTTAAAGCACATTTTGTGAATTGTGTAACTATTTGCATCCTTTGCCTTTGCAAAAAATTTTGATATAGGTCCGGTCAATCTCCACTTAAATGTAAATTGTACGTTCCATTTGTATGCACATATTGCAAGGCATATTTTAAATGATGTAACACAAAAGTTTAATTTGAAAGAAGAATGAAATGGTATCGTACTATTTTTTTTTTTTTTTTGAAAGGAGAATTTATAGGATTTTTTTCTCACACGTCCTCTTCTCCTTTTCCTTCTTCAACCGTTTTTCCTTTTTATTTTCTTCGTTTCTTCTTCTTCATTGTCACCATCTGATTCTTCTTCGTAAGGACAATTTTTATAGTACCAATGGGTCTTAACGGCATTAACAGTTTTCTTATCATATTTTATCATCGACGATAGCAACAACAGTAGTTATTAATTATTTTGTTGTGAAAAAATCATTATTTTGGAATAGATGAGGAGGAAGAATTATAAGGAAATTGTTATTAGAGAAGATGAGGAGTAAGAACTGTTTTTTGTGCAATTGATGTTTTTACTACGTGTTAAAATTATGTCATTAAAATTACGAATTTTTATATTTCAATTACTAATGTTCTATGGGAATATAACATAGTTCTATTTTGTAATTGCTAATATTTCATAATATCAGTATCAACTTTATTTCATATTATTTTGATTTTTTTATCTTATTTAGTGTATTGTGTATGAAGGATCATAGAAAAATCGTTATTTTGGAGAAGATGAAGACAAAGAATCATTTTTTCTGTGTGGTTGATGAATTTTCTGATTGTTAAGTTATACCATGTATATGTGGAGAATTCATGGACATACTAATGCGACATGTATTATATTCCACTGGAACATTAATACATAATTCATGGAATATTATTACAACAAATAAACCTATCACAAACTTATGGAAACTCGTAGATAACTGATGAAATATGTGTTACATTCTAATGAAATATTAACGCATAATCCATGGAACATCAATACTATTTTCATGAAACATCAGTACTATGTTTCCGGAGTTACGGAGTTCCATATTTCAATTGCTAATTTTCCATTTTAATCTAATTATAATTTCATTTTTCAATTGCTAATATTCTATAATGACAATAGTAAATTTGTTTTCATGTTAATGATGTTTTTTACTTTGCAATTAATTTTTTCAATTGTTAATGTTCCATTGGAATATAACTATAATTCTAATTTTCAATTGCTAATATTACATGAGAATAATTGTAGCTTCATAATTACATAAGTAACCGACTATGAAATATTAGTATTTTATCTGCAGTATATATAGATGATAAAGTTACATCTTATTAGTTCCACCTAATACATAATACGTGGAACATTATTACAAATAAAACAAACTTAGCACAAAACTCATGGAGACCTGCATATAACTAGTGGAACATATAATGTATTTTTATGTAATAATAACATCATCAATGGATCATTAATACTATTTTTCATAAAACACTAACATAAGCTTATTAAATATGCATTATATTAATTGTTATGCAATGAAAACCTGGTGATCAGCCCTCTAACCTAACAAACCTCCCACAAAATATTATAAGAACAGCGGAAGGACAGAATATAAATAATCTAATCTATTACAATAACCGGATGATGGAACCGGATAATGACTCTTAAAAATGGCTCTTCAAAATCGGATGAGTGGTCCGAAAAACGGACTGGTGATTCTTTTTCAATCAAAAGTACCTGCAAAACAGATAAAGGGATGAAACTGGTAAAAATAGGACGTCCGATTTTTGCCCCAACAGACAGAATCGGACGTCCGGTTATAAAAACTGGTCGATCGTTTTAAAAAATGGACGAGCAATACAGAAAACCGAACGACCCGTTTCTATACAAAAGAGGGGAACAGAGATATTTGGTTTTTTTCTTTATTGGGCCCATTTTTAAAAAATGGGTACTAAATAGGCCCAATTTTTTTTTAAAATCCTGAAGAGGCCATAACGCACAATCGTTGTGCGTTATCAAATGAGATAATGCACAATAGTTGTGCATTATAGCTAATCACCGCCTTAATCCGCGTTAAGTGTTGAGGTGGATGATAACGCACAACCATTGTGCGTATTGTTCATGTTGATTAGGAAGAAATAATTTTTGTAGGTATTTGGAAAACTTTAAACATGAATAACTCTGCGATCGGATGTCCGTTTCACGCGTATGACCACTCGTTTTGATGGTTCTCGTAAAGAGGAACACAACATCATTGTCGAAAAAGTGATTCGGACGCGTTTCGGGGCAAAAACATCATTTCGTATAGTCAAAAACTTTGAGGGGCATAACTTTGCGTTCGGACGTCCGATTGAGGCGATTCTTGTGGGCATTTCGGGTATTCTTTTTGGTTTTAACGGTTTTCCACCGACCGTTTCCACAAAAACCTCCTATTTTCTTTTTAATTTACATTTTTGTAATTTTCTAATACTTTCTCTCTTGTTAACTAAAAAATTACGCCACCAATTTGAAAATTAAACAGAGGAATAGTCTTCTTTTTGCTCTAATTAAAAATTCAAATGATTGAAGTTGTTAAATATTGAAATACGTAAATAAGTTATTATTAAATAAAATCTTATCCACTTGTTGAGTAAGATCCAATGGTGGTCTATTGGTAAGTCTTTTATGTTATTTCTCATGAGGTCAAGGGTTCAAAAGACTCGTTCAACAACAGATAAGTCACTTGGAAAACTCATTCAAAACAGAATAGCCAAATCACCTGAAAAGACACAATCAAGATTGGGCCATTGTCAGCCCGGTGTTTTGGATTAAAAATAAACTCAGTCTTATTTGTGTTGGGAGGCCCAATCCATCTCATCATCGAGTCATAGAATATGGGTTGGAAGAAAATAGAACTAATCGGCCTCGTAGGCCTACATTAATATTAATACCTTTTTGGTCAAAACCGGATTCAATACTCATTACATAATCAAATATAATATTCCCATAAAAATATAATGCATGTGTCATGAAAAAATATTGAAATTCAGAAAGAAAAATAGGAAAAATACATGAAACATTAACACATTACAAATGAAACATTAACGCAGAATTATAAACTCACATGTATATTCTTCACTCACTTTTACTGTGATTGAAAAATTTTTTTTCTGCTTTTTTCTGGGCACACTTTGCATTGTGTACTTGGTGCAACATATAACTACTACTATTCATTGACCTATTTAGTTTGTAATATTAAGTTAGATTACTTTGTTATATAAGGCAATAAATTTATAAGTAGGAACATATGCTTGGTCCACAATTGAATTTTTGTGTATCCAAGGATCGTTGTTTATAAATAAAAGTGAAATTTGTTGGATTTTTAAAGGAGGCGAAGTGAAAGGAAAAAAAGAGAGTAAAAAAGCATATTGATTTTTCATGTTGAGAATCCAAATACATATTCAATTTTTCGAAGGCTTTCTGCCATTTCTTTTCCTGACTTAAATAATCTTCCATCGTCAAGGGCTTGAAATTTTTTTTTTTTCTCCCTTTACTGCCCTTTTTTTTTTTTTTTTATTTCAAGATCAATTGATAGAGAAGTTTTCTTCGCCAATTCTTGCGTTTTCAGAAGTCTGTCTCACATCAGTGATCGCTTGAAAAAAGATCTTTTTCTTCCACCGAGTGGAAATCTTTTCTGTTGGGAAAAATGTATATACTCTGCCTCTTTCCTCGTTTGCCACGTCCAGAAAAAGCCACCTTTTAGTTGGCGGATTTAGTGGGGCCATTTTCTCAAGGTCACATCATTGTTTCCATTCTGCCGTTCTTTCTCAAATTGCTCTTTTTGATCTCTTACTGAGGCAATTGAGTGACAAATTTTCCCCTACGCTAATTTCTTCGTTGGGCTGTCTGTTTTGTGTCTCTGGGCGGTGGAGGGTGTACTGAATTCGGCTTCGGATTACAAAGCCCATAAAAAAATGGAGGGTTCTTTCGACGAAGAAAGGGAGATGATCAAAGAGCCTCTCTTGAAGAATTCACCCAAGGGTGGTATCAGAACCATGCCATTCATCTTTGGTAAATTCCAAATCACTATTTCCTGTTTAAATTGAAAGGGGATTTCAGTATTTTATTTGTTTCAATCTGCCTTCTGTATGAGAAAATAGTTTCTGATGAATTTAGAGATTATGGGTTGTAGGCTTTCTTGTTTCTGAGTTTGTCTTTTTTCTGCTCTAATATTTGATAGCAAATGGGATGCTTGAGAAAGTGGCCAATTATGGGCTAACTCCCAATATGGCGATGTATTTGATGAAAAAATATCATATGAAGATGACAACGGCATCCAATATTCTGTTCTACTGGTCAGCAGCTACCAATTTCATGCCTGTCATCGGAGCTATTATTGCAGATTCTTATGTTGGTCGGTTTACCATGATCGGATTTGGCTCTGTTGTTAGTCTTCTGGTAATAACTTCACCAGTCTTGGAAATTTATTTTCTTGCTTATTTGAGTTATCTACATACAACTTATGGGGCTGCTGTATTAGTAGCTAGTAGTTGAATTTCTTGTGAAAGGTGAAGGATTTTCTTGTTTTCGGGATTGAATCAGAAGGGATGGAATGATCTTTTTCCTGGGAAACATAGAGAAACTGAGGTTGTTAGAAATTAGAAGTGACATTTGTTATCTGCTAGAGATTGCAGTTACTGCTCAGTTAATTGTATTTTCTGGATTTTGAGTCATTTTCATTGCTAGTGCAAGATGATGACTGTTTTGGGACTTTCCCATCAATATTTTAACACAAAGCAATCGTGTGAGTTTAAGAAAAGGTTGGCTATTGGTTCTCTTTTTATTTTCTTTGTTTGTTATGCCTTGTGAAAAAGACACTCAACCAAGAAATTGGATGTCAATATCAATGACCTTTCTGAAGTATTCTGGTTTTTTATTAGTTTGACTAGCAAACAAGTAACAAGAAAACAAAACGGTTAAAACCAATAAAGTTCTAGACAGAGAGGAATATGCATAGATTTTTGCTACTTGTACAAAATAACTTCTAAAATTGTAAACTCTAGCAATGTATCAAGTTCAAAAGCCGTAGCACTAGGGATAATAATTTGTCTAATATATATACCAGGGTATGAGTAATAGTTTTAACTAATTAACTTCTTTTGTAAGTTTGCTATTGAGATGAAAAATGAGTCAATCATGGAAATTTGATCTAATTCCACTTATATAGCTGAAAAGTTTAAAAAAGTGTTTCAATTGTTTACTAGACTAAAAGTTTGTTATAGATATATTTTTGAGAGAATTCTTTTGTTTTGAAGGGGATGACCCTTTTGTGGTTAACAGCTTTGCTTCCAGGATTAAGGCCTCTGCCCTGCAATGACTCGGTTAACAATTGTAGTTCTACGACTATTCCCCAACTGTTTCTGCTATGTACCTCTTTTGCAGTCATTGCCATTGGATCAGGGTGTCTCAGGTCCTGTTCCTTGGCATTTGGTGCTGATCAGCTGGAAACTGAAGATTGCCACAGAAAGGGAGGATTTCTTGAGAAATACTTCGGCTGGTACTATGCTACATACACGTTCTCCATTTTTATTGCTTTAACCTGTGTTGTTTACATTCAAGACAAACTTGGATGGGGATATGGCTTTGGAGTTCCGGTGGTGCTGATGATCTTGGCAACTCTTTTGTTCTTTCTTGGTACCCCATTCTATGTGAGGGTTAAGGCTAAAGCAAGCCTAATCACTGAGATAATTCAAGTTATTGTTGCTTCCTGTAGAAAGCGACAAATTGGGACATCTTTTCATAATGTAAATATGATCTTCCATCGTAAGAAGGGCTCGGCATTGCTCTTTCCTACTGAAAAATTAAGGTAAAATGCTTTTCCAAACATCACACCGGTGATCCATTTCTCAGATTATGAGATTTTTTTATTTGCATTATGTCATCTAATCTTTATTGAACTTTTATTTTTTACCTTTTCAGGTTTTTAAACAGAGCCTGTGTCATTCAAGATGCTCGGCAAGAATTGACTCCAGAAGGGAGAGCAAGAAACCCCTGGAGTCTTTGTACAGTAGATCAAGTTGAGGATCTAAAAGCACTGCTGAAGGTGATCCCATTATGGTCAACTGGCATGATAACATTTATCAATGCAAGCCAGAGCTCTTTTGCAGTACTTCAAGCAACTTCCATGAACCGTAAGATCACTGCAAATTTTGAAATTCCGGCTGGTTCTTTTGGTATATTTTCTGTGGTTGCTATAATATTATGGGTTCCCCTTTACGATCGAGTAATTCTTCCAATAGTATCAAGAATCAGGGGAAAACCTACATATTTTAGTACCAAACAAAGAATGGGAGCCGGAATATTTCTTTCTTGTGTATGCATGATAGTAACAGCAGTTGTGGAGAGTATCCGACATAGCCTTGCAAATAAGGAAGGGTCATCAGATTTTCCACAGGCAATGGTGCAGATGTCGGCCTTATGGCTCGTGCCACAATATTGTTTACTGGGGATTTCTGAGGGCTTGAACGCAATTGCTCAAAATGAGTTCTACATTTCAGAGTTGCCTAAAAGCATGTCAAGTATAGCTTCTACTCTTTGTTCTGTTGGGATGGCAGTGGCAAATATGTTAGCAAGTTTCCTGATGAACACCATTGATGATATGACAAAAGGAGGAGGCCATGAGAGTTGGGTTTCTACAAACATTAACAAGGGTCATTATGACTACTATTTTTGGGTCCTTTCTGGCTTGAGTATGGTAAATTTCTTGTATTTCCTACTCTGTTGCTGGACTTATGGTCCTTTACGAGGCGAAGAGGAGAAGGCTAGAGATGAAGATGTGTTGAGTTAGTAGAACAAATTAGTTAGATTTGTATGTACATAGCGTAGAATGTCCACACCTTTTTATGTTAAAAGAAAGTGAACATTCAACTTCGAATAATTGATCTTACACCACAATGCTTTGTTTTTTATTTTTATCTAATATATATTATCTTCTCTATATTTTCAGTATATTGAAAATAGCATATTGAGTTTATGTTACTCTTAGCTAGATACAAATGAGGTAGGTCTAACTGTACTTCTTCTGCCTTCAGCTTATCTATACCTGTTTGGTTTGACTTAGAGATTCAAATGAGGATGGAGATAAATTTTGTAACCAAACTAAGGAATTGGTTAGAGGCGAGAATCACGTCCTCCCCATTCCCACTTGCCCCCACCATCTTTACCCATCCCTATTCATCTCCATTATTTTATATATAAATAAATATATATATATATAGATATACATAATTCTTTTAGTAAAATACTAAAATAAAAAAGATATTACCCTATTGCTCAATCTCAATCTCGATTCTCATTCCATTAGTAATTGGACCTTTATTACGTATTATTTAGATTGAAGATTATTGAACTTTTTTTTGAAAGAATTATTACTTGTATTATTTTTTAAAGTTTTAATTTGTTTGATTTTATGATATGCATATTAATATTTTGTGTTTAATATGGTTATTGAAAATAGTATATCTAGTTCTTCATTTGGATCCCCAATTCTCCAGTGGGTTTGGTAGGGATGGACTGGGGATCAATGTTGAAAAAACCGGATCAGAGATCGAATCAGTCAAACTACTGGTCCACTGGTTTATTGGTTCAACCATTAAATTAGTGGTCAACCCGAAAAATCATATAAATATATAAAAAAAATTATATGCATATTAATAATTCATTCACATACACATTATACATCAATTAGCATAAAATATAATAAAAAATATAATCAAAGAATATTATAAACTTATTAACTCAAAAAATATACAAAAAAATAAAAATTTTAGTGAGAAAATTTAAAAATAAAAAGCATTCAAATGACCGGTCCGACCTGGCTGGTTCAACAAATTTTTGACCAAGTTTGACCAGTTCAATTTTCTACTATTTTTTTTAGAAAATCAGACCGATCTAATATCCGATTCCTAGTTCAACCGGTCAGACGGGCCAATCCAGTCCGGTCACATTGTCTCAACACCGTTGGGGATGGGATTAGATTTCATCCCCAAGCACGAGAATGTGTTGAAGATGGGGATTAATTAGGGGATTTAGGCTAGAGATGGGGATGATTTTCATAACCAAACATAGGGATAAGTTGGGGATGGAGACAAGGTGGGGATGGGGCCAAGGGATGAGGTCCTCGCCCCCACCTGCCGCTATTGCCATCCTTACTCTTAGCCCTAATTGTTTCACAGAGGGGGAAGGGGAAGGGGGAGGAAAAGTGATACCATTTACTTCAATTAGGAAAGTATATTCATTTACTTCAAAATTGTTTGGTATGAGTGGGAGGGAAGTAAATTACATTTACTCCCCTCCGTTAGGTTGGGGAGAAAAGTATAAAGCCAATAGTTTTTATTGTATATAATTTACTATTACATTCATTGCTCAAAGGTAGGAATGTTATACATATGGGATAGGAGTTTATTTTATGATAAATTTGTAGTAAACTAATTTATAATAGGATAAAATAAACTGTTTAACGTCATTTACGTTCCAATCTGTCCATTTTGGGAGGGGCTAATTTGTTGACGTGGAGGGTCAGAGCTCCACTTTTACATTGCAACTAAACGACGTAAATATAATATTTATATCATGATTTATATCCTCTCTTATTCCCCTCCCTGATTTCACCCCAACCAAACTAAGGCTTTAATTCTTTGTTACATGTAATATATAAACCACATTTTTGAAAACACCTGTTTATATATTATTCAAAAGATCAGTTACAATATTGAGCACGTCAAAATATACTACAATATAACAATTTTCAACTTAACAAACTATCTCAACAAAACCACAAAAAAGGTTTAGCCCACTAAAAGATGCACCAACCCCAATCGGAAGAAACAAACCCAAGGACACAGGCAATGAAGGTCCAACTGTCTCCCCTTCCTATCCCATTAGATCTTCGGCAAAGATAATCACCCAACACCGTACCACTTCTAAAACCAAAACTAGAGATGGAAAAGTCATTTGCTGTCATAATTTAAAGAAAAAAGAACGATACAATGGTATTATAGAAGCTACAATGCTTGCTTTGTATTTCCTTTGTCCCACAATATATACAATATCTTAACTTTGTTACAATATGCCTAACTATGGTAATTACTTAATCTTGTTATCAAAGTATTACAAGAAATATGTGCAAATATTGTTTTAGGAAAGAAATGCGCAGTGAGAGGAAATTTGTGGGTGGAGGGGAAGGGACAACTGTGGGCTAAGGGAAGAGGAGTTTGGTCTAAGAGAAGGAAGTGAGGAGGTCAACCTGGGAGGAGATAGTGGGCTGGGAGGAGAGGGGAATTGGGTTTGTGGTGGTGGAGTCAGTGGGCTGGAGAGATTAGGTTGGGTGAGAAGGTGTTGCTGGTCCATCCGAGAGTGGGCCAGTTGGAAGCACAATTAGGTTGTCCAGAATAGAAGAGGATTCAGCCAAAAGTGGGGTAGTAGAAGAAGAATGTTGAAAGGGAAAAAGTGTTTCTTGAAACGAGACATCACGAGAAATAAAAAAATTGCTAAGTATGAAAGTCAAATACTTTCCACCCTATTTTTCCAAATGGATATCCCACAAATGTACATTCACGACTTCAGGACTTAAATTTATCACGAGGTGAATATGAACATGGCACAAACATCTAAAACAGTAAGTTAGAGTAGTTAGGAGGAGTGTGAAAAAGAATTTCATAAGGAGACTTTCCATGTAAAAGTTTATTCGAGGTGCGATTTATGAGGTACACGGCAATTTGAATAAATTCTCCCCAAAAATATTTTGGTAAAGAGGCTTGAAACATAAGGGCACGGGCAACATTTAAAATGTGGCAATGTTTCTTTTTTACTCGTCCATTTTTTGAGAAGTAGAAAAATGGAGGTCTAATGAAAAATACCATGCATGGAGAAAAAAGACTTAAGGCAGAGAAATTCCGGTCCGTTATCAAAACGGACAACTTTGATTTCTAATTGAATTGGGTTTGAACAAGGTTATAAAATTGTTCAAAAATTTTGGGAACTTCACTTTTAGCAAAAAATAGGTAAACCCAAACAATATGTGAGCAATCATCCACTAAGTTAAGAAAATAAAAAGAATCACATGAAGAAGTTTGTTTATATGGTCCCCAGATATCAGAATGAATTAAATCAAACACATTCTTAGTTATTTTATTACTTATGGGAAAAGTACAACGAGTCTATTTAGCTCGAAAACAAATAGAACATGAGGAATTAATACTAGATAAATTTGAAAATTTTGGAAAATACCGTAAAATAGAAAAATATGGATGTCCAAGGCGTTGATGAAGTAATTGTGGAGAAACCACAATATTATGTAAAGCTTGCATTGATGAGGGTGAGACTGTTGAAAAGAGTAAAGTCCATCGAATAGTCTACCCGCTCAAATCACCGTCCTGAAAATAAGGTCCTTTATTAAGAAACCATTTTTAGCAAAACCAACAAAGAAATTGGGTTGAAAATATAATATTTGGGACACAAAGATTAAATTGTAAGTAAGTCCCGAAACAAATAAAACATATTTTAGAAGGAAATTTCGTTCCAATGAAACACTCCCTTCTAATACCTCCATAATCTGAGAGCCATTCGGTAGTCCAATATAGCATGGCGGTATCGATATGATATTGAAAGGATACTTCCTTTGTCCAGTCATGTGTCGTGAAGCACATCAATCAATAAGCCAAAAAATATTACCGGATAATTTGGAGAGGTTAAATTTAGAATTTTGCAAAAATTTCCACTTATCTGTTTCAGCTCAAGGTGATGGTTTCACAGTCTGCTCATCGTCCCGCCTAGTCCAGCAACCCCGAGAAAGATATTAGTAGCAAAGGATTTCTGGCCGCTGTTTTCTGCTGCTGCGCCACCAAGGGAAGGAGTGGCTAGAATCGGATTGTTGTTCTAGAGGTTGTCGGTGTCGATTTGACCGACTGACCCTGTGCTTCCTCCATTCCAACTGGAGCTTCCACCACCTTTGGACTGATCTCTACCAAAGAAGAGAGCAGAAACCAACAAAGAAATTGGGTTGAAAATATAATATTTGGGACACAAAGATTAAATTGTAAGTAAGTCCCGAAACAAATAAAACATATTTTAGAAGGAAATTTCGTTCCAACGAAACACTCCCTTCTAATACCTCCACACTCTGAGAGCCATTCGGTAGTCCAATATAGCATGGCGGTATCGATATGATATTGAAAAGATACTTCCTTTGTCCAGTCATGTGTCGTGAAGCACATCAATCAATAAGCCAAAAAATATTACCGGATAATTTGGAGAGGTTAAATTTAGAATTTTGCAAAAATTCCCACTTATCTGTTTCAGCTCAAGGTGATGGTTTCACAGTCTGCTCATCGTCCCGCCTAGTCCAGCAACCCCGACAAAGATATTAGCAGCAAAGGATTTCTGGCCGCTGTTTTCTGCTGCGCCGCCAAGGGAAGGAGTGGCTAGAATCGGATTGTTGTTCTAGAGGTTGTCGGTGTCGATTTGACCGACTGACCCTATGTTTCCTCCATTCCAACCGGAGCTTCCACCACCTTTGGACTGATCTCTACCAAAGAAGAGAGCAGCGGAGAAAGTTGATGTGGTTACTGCGGTCAGTGGCTGCTGTTGCTACGTAAACATGGAAGTTGCAAAGGCGGATATTCCTCCTCCCCTGTTCATGCCGTGTCCACGGGGCCGTGCCCTCATCCTCCTCTGGTGAAGGTGATACTCTTTCCCCACCAGTCCGAGTACCGGTAGCAGTTTTCTGCAAGGTGACCATTTCTGGAACAGACAGAACAAAATAGAGAGCTTTTCTCTGTAGTTTTAGCTGCAAAGGTCACTGCTTGTGTGTTGTCATCTCTTCCTCTAGTCGAAATTTTGTGTCTTTCTTCGATTATAACGATTGAATAAGAATTGTTAATACTAGGAAGAGGATCCATAGTAAAATTTTAAATATGATGGTACTGTATACAGAATTGTCAAGACCAACAAGAAATTGGTGCAATTTTTCTTCTTGTTGATGCCATTTCGTGCCTTTCATGCGTGCGCAAGTGCGTCCCTTAGAACAATAATCCTCAATTTGTTCGTAGTTTGATAATTCATTCCATATTTGTTTGAGTTTTTCGTTATAGTTGAATACAGAATCCCCCTACTATCGGCAGTTCGATAACTCAATTTTTAACTCAAGGATCCTTGGTCTGTTTCCAGCAAAGAAACGTGATTTGACTTCGTCCCAAATATCTTTGGCATTATCTATATACGAAATATGTTTGCTGACTTTATGATCTATCGTGTTGAAAATCCATGACTGGATTATCGAATTCATCATAATCTAATAATCAAGCGTCAGGAAATCATCGTCTGGTCGTTTCAAAGATACATCAAGGAAGCACATCTTCCGTTTTCCTTTCATGGCATTTTGGAATGTCATTGACCACTGTTCGTAACTATCCTCTTGAAGTTTTATGTGTGTCAATAGTTGTGGTGAGGTATCACATGATCTTAAAATATACGGATTAAGATCCGAGTGTGGTGGAAGGAAGTTTTCATGCTTGAGGTTGGTTGTCTTTCAAAAACTCCGTCAAAAGACGTTCTACTCTCAGTTATTTTGGATGATTCTTCTGTCATTTTAGTATTTTGGCTTTGATACCATGAAGAAAAAGAATGATACAGTGATATTGTAAAAGCTACAATGCTTGCTTTGTATTTCCTTTGACCCACAATATATACAATTTCCTAACTTTGTTACAATAGGTTTAACTATGGTAATATCTAATCTTGTTATGGAAGTATTAAACAAAACATGTTGTAAATATTATTTTAGGAAAGAAATCCCAGTGATTATAGTAATCACTGGGATTGTGTGATCATAGAAGTATCTCAGAATATTTGCATAATATTTTCAATATCTTCAACGTAATCAGTCGTGACCAGTTATCGCCTAGACTGACAAGCTTCCACCGTGACAGTCGATTGCCAAAAATCATGGCTACCAAATGCTAACAGCCGACGCACCAAAACCGAGAAGAAAGTGGCTACAAAGGTGAAGCCCAACAATACATAAGTACAGACACCTCTGCCTTTGTCCCAAACCATCCCGAACAAACTAGTCACGACTATTAAAAAATTCCCGTCAAACCAAGATGATGACTGAAGAACATAACAATAGAGATAAGGGCACACTACCCAAACCCACAAAAAAAACTAACGTGCACAAAAAGAACATATACAAACCAATATCTGAAAACTAAAAAAAACGTAAAACTATAAATACTAAAGGGATCAGGTCCAAATTAGAAAGAGGACCTCAACTTGTCGAAATTGGAGAGTCTGTATCAATGTGGGGACAAGTCGACGATGCGACCCTTCCCGAACCTTGGAGAGAGAAGCCCTCGCCCCTACACGAGGATTGAGGTATAGCTTGGGTAGAGCCATTTTTTTTCTTTAAAAAATTTATATATGAGTTTCTTAGGTAGGATTTGACATAATTTAAGATTTGAAAAAAAAATATTTAGATATAATATATATATATATATATATGAAAATAAGCCCATAAGATAAGATATATTATGTTTTTCTTTTAAAACCTTTTGTTGCTTTTCACTTGTTTTATAATTAAAATCTATTTTATAGTTATTTCATAGCAAGATGAAAGTTACATTTATATCTAATAATTTATTAACATGTATTGCAAAAGATATTGTTAATATTTAATATAAAATTATTATAAATAATTTTAATTACTTTTTGTTAATTAATAATTACGTCAAAATTTGATTAGTTATGAATTATATGATATTATTGACTTCTAAGTATGAGCTCATTTAACCTTTTGAACACCATGAGGAATTCTAAAAATACAAAAACTAAAAATAAATACTTTTTATACGTTTAATATATATATATATATATATGTATATGAATTAGGTTATGTGTCCGCTTCTGCTCTCCCCCTTCTTTCTCCAACAAGAAACAATTCCACGTAAATGATAAACCACAATGGATGGTGGCGGTGAACAAAAAGGAAATGAGTTTGAGTCTTGGCTGTGATTAGTATTTTAAAGTATTGACCGTTATGGATTCTGTTCATCTGTAATATTTTCGGTAGCTACTCTCTATAACATCACTAATTTAATATATTTTATTAATAAAATCTAACGATTAAAAGATAAAACTTAAAATAAAAACATAAAATTTAAAAGAAAAAATATTATAAAAAGAAATATTATAAAAGATGTCATAAGAAATTTTACAAACGATCTTGGTGGACTATTAACTCATCCTCCTCTGCCTATGCAAATTATATCGTATATCTTGTGAATATTTTGAATGGTAATCTTTTAGTGCAACGGTGTCATTTGATTTTATATAAATTATTAAGATTTTATACATTCACTCTCCTCTTTTCTCTCAAACTTTTTGTACCCCCGCATCTCTTTCTTTCTCCTTTCCTCTAATCTTCGTTTCTTCTCCTTCTCTTCACCAATATTCTCCAAATTTCTCCAATCAAAGCTTTGTTTTCATATTATTTGATGTTAATTTTTTTTATCTTATTCAGTGTAAATCTATGAAGAATTATGAGAAAATCATTGTTGGAGAAGATAAGGAGGAATAATTTGTTTTCCCTGTGTACTTGATATTTTTTTTGGGCGTTAAAGTTATATGTCATCGGAGTTATTGAGTTTCATATTTCAATTGCTAATGTTTCATGAAAATATAATTATAGTTCCATATTTCAATTGCTAATGTTGCATAATGGCAATAGCAACTTTGTTTTTATATTATTTGATATTTTTTATCTTATTCAGTGTATTGCGTATGGAGAATTATAAGAAAATCGTTATTTTGAAGAGATGAGGAGGAAAATCGTTTTTTTCTGTGAAATTAATGGGTTTTCTGGTTGCTAAAATTATATTGTGCTATATGTGAAAAGCTCATAAAAACTCTCAGAGAATGTACGGAACATATATTTTATTCCCTTGGAACATTAACATATAATGCATGGAATATTATTAAAATTAAGCAAACCTAACACAAAACTCATGGAAATCCATAGAGAACTGATAGAACATTTATTATATTCTCATGGAACATTAACACATAATATAGGGAACATTATTACAATAAAGAAAACTTAGCACAAAACTCATGGAAACCCGTAAAGAACTGATAAAATATGCATTACATTTTAATGGAATATTAACATAAAATCTATAGCACGTTGGTATTATAATATTTCCAGGGAATATTCGTACTATGGCACTGGAGTTACTTTAAGTTCAATATTTTAATTGCTAATATTCCATTAAAATATAACTATAGTTAGTGGCGGAACCAGGACTCCAGGTCTGGAGGGGCTGAATTTTAAAATAACAATGGTGAATTGACGGTGACCGCTTGAGAGAAAATGATCTACATTGTTAGTGAGGGTGGTTCGAAAGACTTTTTTTAAGTAAGAAAAATAAAATAAAAATACTTCATTTTGAAACTTTTTTTTAAAAAAATTATATTTTACGAAGGTCCAGTGATAAACTGCTAGACCCCTTTGTTTACTCATTTGTATATGATATTTTTAAATAATGGAAAAAGGCTTTTAAAAGAACTAATACCGTACACGCGCATTCGCAAGTAATAAAAATTTTGTATTTTATATCCTACAAATCAGTATATTCTCATTTGTTATAATTTTTATTTATTTTTGTGATCTTTTTTTATCATAATAAATTACTAACTAATTTCACATTAATAAGGTTTGAATTTAGTACTTTATTCCAATGAATATACTCAATACTCTTATTCTCTTCCTATTAAAGCATGGGAGGACTACTTTTATTAATATTAGCAAAAAAAATATTAAAAGATAATGAGTTTACCTTTTTATTCTCCCTAACTACCCTCATTACTCATTTTTACTACAAAAAGTAAAATATCAAAAGGTGTAAATCAAACATGAATCGTTAGGGCACTTTTAGGAGGGAATCCTGTACTACTTTGTATACCACTCTCTTACCACTTTCTAATCTAGTATATTTTATTAATAAATCTAATATATAAGAGATAAGCCCTAAAGGGAAAGATAAACCCTAGAGGGAAAATATATTATAAAATAAAAGTGGTACATTATGTGGTACACCAAGTGGTACAAAGAATCCTGTGTCTTTTAGGATAGTAGAGAAAAAAATATAGAGATAGAGATTGAAGAATTGAAATTTGAAAATAAATGGAAGAGATAAAGAAAATAGAACTATAGGATTTTTTTTTTAAAAAAAATTATTTGGGGGCTTAACCTAAAATTACAGAAAATTTATAAAGGGGACAAAAACGGTCGGCCCCCCTAACGTGGTTCTACCAGTGACTACATTTCTATATTTCAATTGCTAATATTTTATAATGACAATAGTAGTTTTGTTTTCGTAATATGATATTTTATCTTGTGAGATTGATATTTTTATTACTAATGTTCAATAAAAATATAATTGTAGTTCTATTTTTAATTATTAATGTTTCATGGGAATATAACCGTAATTCCATGATTACATAAGTAACCGTTCATAAAATATTAAGTCAGGATGTATTTTATTTTCAGTATATGTTGATGATAAAAAGTTATATATATGTTACTGGTTTGAACTAACACATAATGCGTAAAATCTAACACAAAACTCATGGAAACCTATATATAGAACATATAATATATTTCATAAAATATTAACACATCATCCATGAAACATTACCACATAATTTATGGTGCATCTCACACGCGAGTGCGTCACTTGCTTTCGTTACAACTGAAATGATTTATTTTTTACTTTTTTAACGTTTTAGTGGGACGATACCATTTTCTCACTAGAATACACCTTACACAATACACGAGAGTGTATAATATAAGCACTGCCTTTGCTTAAACAAGATTACAAATTAATTTCTCATTTGAATCTCATCTTTTATTTCTTAAATATAATTTATCTTTTACGTGATTTGTAATTGCAAAATATTATTTTTATCACTAAGCTATTTTGACTTCTAGTCAATACCTAAATTAAAATTAGTAGGGATATTAAAAACATTTATATACTTCATATGAAAATATTCATTTTCATTCTAGTTTTGCAATTTCTAACTTTGGTCCCAACAATTAATGTTATCTCTTTTCTTTTCGATCATCAACATATAAGTACCTCTCTTTTCTAAAAAAATAATAATAATAATAATACATACGTACCTCTGTTAGTCTCTTTTTTTCTTTGGTGGGGGGGGGGTTAAATAACACCTGAGCTCAGTGTAGGGGTTTAGGAACCAATTAATGCATATATGTATTAATTCTTTAATTTGTTTTTTCTGATTCTCTTTTCTTAGTTGGTGAAAATACCTTCATAAGGGTATAATCCGGCTCATAAGAATAAGAACCCCTCCCTCCACGCGCTTCCATTTTTCATTTTAAAAAATCAAGATGAGATCCTGAAATTCATGACCAACCTGAGAATTGCTGTGCCTAAATTAAGCTCCAAATTAATTAAACATATATAGTTGGGCTTTGCTTGCATCAATTTATCCTACTTTTATGTATACAAAGGTTACTTTGAGCCTGACTTGCTTAATCTTAGATAAATTAATGGATTGATTGACTTGCAATAATATCACTAGTATTAACTTCTTGGTTTATAAGTTGACATTTTGGCATCTTTTGGACATTCTTAAAGGAAAACCATGTGGAACTTTTTAAGCAGCATAAAGTGAAAGATAATTATGCACATTCAAAGTGCTAAATTGAAGGTCACAAAACTTGAAATGCAAATTTGTTTTTTCCCCCTACACTTTTAGAACCCCTATATATAGCAAACAGAGGTACTCAACTTGCATATTGTCTAATCATAAACTCTTTTTATCTTGGAGTGACTATAGTTAAAGATAGTGTTTTTGAATTATCATGGCTAGTTTTTCAGCCATGAAAGTAATTAGTGTTGTTGCATGCATGCTTCTCCTCATTTCGGCTACCTTGGCTGATGAGAAACCTATTGAGAAACCAAATGAGAAACCAAATGAGAAACCTATTGAGAAACCAAATGAGAAACCAAATGAGAAACCTATTGAGAAACCAAATGACAAACCTAATGAGAAACCAAATGAGAAACCTAATGAGAAACCTATTGAGAAACCAAATGAGAAACCTAATGAGAAACCAAATGAGAAACCAAATGGTCCAAAACCTAAGAAGGTGAAATGCCAAGATAAGAGCTATCCTCAGTGTTACCATATCAAACAGTTGTGTCCTCCTGCCTGTCCTCGTACTTGTTACGTCGACTGTGCTTCCTGTCAACCCGTCTGCGGCCCATCAGAGCCTTCGCCTCCAACTTACACTCCTCCGCCTGCTGAAATTCCTCCACCATCTCCGCCTGCAATTTCAACTCCACCACCTTACACTCCACCCACATTGACACCTCCGCCCGCTTCAGTTCCTCCACCATCTCCACCTGAAGTTTCAACCCCGCCACCTTCTCCACCAACATTGACTCCTCCTCCTGTAGTTTCAACTCCACCACCATCTCCTCCAACATTGACTCCACCTGCTGCCTCAACTCCACCACCATCTCCTCCTGCAGTTTCAACTCCACCGCCGTCTCCTCCTGCTGCCTCGACTCCACCACCATCTCCTCCTGCAGTTTCAACTCCACCACCGTCTCCTCCAACATTGACTCCACCTGCTGCCTCAACTCCTCCACCATCTACGCCCCCTAAAGTTTCACCCCCAACTTACACTCCACCACCAACTTCCACCTCTCCTCCAGCTGTTCCAACCCCACCGATTAACCCGCCTCCGGAGGTATCTGGAAAGAGAGTATATTGCAAGAACAGGAACTACCCACAATGCTACCGCATGGAGCAAAGGTGTCCTAGTGCTTGTCCTGGCCAATGTGAGGTTGATTGTGTCACCTGCAGCCCTGTTTGCAGTAAGTTTCCTCTTTTTTCAACAATATTTTAAAAGTTGAATCATATATGGCATAGTATTTACTCGTTCCCTTTCATATTAAATGTTGTCTCAATATATTTTTTTCATTTTAAAAATATTTGTTACTATAATAAATATAAATTAAGAGAGTATTAAATGAAAATTTCACACAAATACTCTTAGTTAATATTATGGATACGATACAATATAATAAATGTTTAGAAACAATTCAAATAAAATCATATTTTCAAAGAATGACAATTTAGTCCATTTAATTTAAATTAAGACAATACAATCACTAATTTCATAATACTTGTGTCATGTCTTCGATAATATGAAACGAAGAAGGATGTAGTTAAAAATCTTATTAAACTTAACATAATAACTAAAAACATCTGTGCATATACAGACTGCAACAGGCCAGGAGCAGTGTGCCAAGATCCACGATTCGTCGGTGCTGATGGAATTACATTTTACTTCCATGGCAAGAAGGACAAAGACTTCTGCATAGTTTCTGATTCCAATCTACACATCAATGCACATTTCATAGGAAGAAGAAACGAGAACATGAAGAGAGACTTCACTTGGGTCCAATCTCTTGGAATCCTCTTCGACAACAACCAACTCCTTATTGGTGCCAAGAAGACATCAATTTGGAACAATGAAATAGACCGTCTAGACTTAGCCTTCAACGGACAACCCATTTCTCTCTCTGAAGGCGAAGGTGCTAAATGGGAACCAATTTCCTCAGCTGGTGTTTCAATCACTAGGTCACGTGACACTAATTCTGTAGTGATACAAGTTGAAGGAAACTTCCAGATTAAGGCCACTGTGGTGCCAATCACACAGAAGGAATCAAGAATACATAAATATGGAATAACAGAAGAAGATTGCTTTGCACATCTTGATTTGAGCTTTAAGTTTTATTCATTGAGTGGTGATGTGAATGGAGTTTTGGGACAAACATATGGAAGTAATTACACGAGTAGGGTAAAGATGGGAGTTGATATGCCAGTTTTGGGAGGAGATAAAGAGTTTTCTTCATCAAGTATTTTTTCAACAGATTGTGAAGTTGCTAAATTCAGTGGAACTGCCATTATTAACTCTTCAATCAATTATGAGTATGCTAACCTGAGGTGTATTAGTGGGCTCAATGGCAGGGGAGTGGTTTGCAAGAGATAAATTAATCATTGGTTGATTCTGTTTTTCTGATTTTTTATTGTTTAATTTGCATAGTTGATTGTAAAAATAAGGCCAAATATAAATCATAATGGTAAATCATATCTGGCCAAATTCCAATAATGTATGGAATTTCTAAACTTGATTAAGATCATACTGAGTTATTAAAATATTATATATTTCTCTATAATTTATAGAGTTGTAATCATATTTTCAGAGAAATTGGATATTCATATAATTATCATAATTAATTATGTGTGTCTTCTTAATTTATACTTAAATACTTTTAATTAGTTTTTTTTATATCCGTAAATAATTTTTTGACTTTGTAATTTTGATAAATTTTGTAACTTGCATCTCAATCTGGCCATATTTTTCTCATGTTGTGAACTTGTTACTGAATTCTAATGGGGTTGACAAATTTATAACAATTGACAGTCCAAGATTGTTTGTATATTCGAAGATAAAATAAACGTTTTTTTAATATAATTAATTTCAAAAGTAAAAACAGTTCCTATTTACGAATAGCTAATTTTTTTAAAGAGAAAATAATATTTACAATTATAAATTAGTTTACTTTTTCAATTATCTATATATATATATATATATATATTAGATTTCTCCACTTTTAATTTTTTTTTTCTTTTCAATCGTTTTGTTCATTCAATAATTTACTTTGATCGTTTTTTGTCCTTTAAAAACAAATGTAGTCCAGTATTTGCTTTGTAAAACTATATATTAGTATCAAATTAGAATTTTAATTATAATATTTAAAAAAAGAATTACACATGAACAATTCCAAAATATTTTTAAAAATATTGTTAGTGATCTATATAGAATCGATTTTGTGGGGCATAAGTAAAGTGTAATGTGTTTGTCTATTTATTAATAAAATATATTATATTAGAAATATCACAAAAATGTTATGTGTGATTCCACCCCTTCCTTAATTAGGATTTTGTTTGTTTTTTAATTGAACCGAAAGTGGTAGCTTATAAAGAGGAATAGGTTACTTAATAGCCATTAAACCATTTTGCTAATTCAAATCATGGCCTTCAATTAATTAATAGTTCTAACATTTTCTTAACCTTCTTGAACCTGATTGATTAGTTGCATGGAAACTTTGGCGTAGATCATGCCTTCTTTAATTTGAGAAATGAAATTCTTAATTAGAACAAGGGAGAAAATAAAAACTCAGCCAAAACAAATATATGTATATATATATATATATATATCGGCACCACGACAAGTTAAGACACGATAACATAGTAGTTCAGTGTTCAAACCATACCCCTCCCTGATGTATCAATTGTTTGGTAAAAATGCTTCTCATGCAAAAGATAAATTAGCATCCCTTAATCCTAAATGTGTAAGCGCACTTATTCTTAGTAATGGAAACAAAAGCTCTTTAAGGAGAAATTTTAGTTAATGAGGAGATCCAAAGTCCAAACTATACAGGGTACTTAATGAGTTATTGGGAACCAGGGATGGTAATGGGGGCAGGGCACCAATCCCCGACTCCATTCCCACCTCTCTATTTTGTCTTTATTTTTAATTTATTTATGTTCTTGAGTATGAAATTTCTCATCTCTCATAATTAAATCTCATTCATAACTCATCTCAAAACTTGAATACAAAATTCAAGCCCATCCCACTCGAATCTCCAATCAAACTGAAACTAAACAGATAAAAATTAATTAGGAGCAAATAGGTACCCGATTAGACTTGTCTCGTTACAATATCTATTAAGAACAAAGATCAACAAGTACACACAAGCCTACAAACTAATATTGGAAACCACCGCCTACCGACCTCTATAGCCTATTGGGACTGCACCGCAGGCTAATTACAAAAGAAAATTTTGCTGCATTTTTCAGTCAAGTCTTGAATTCAATGCTAATTGGCAAGTAGTGTATTAATTAATTAACTGCATTCACAGCAAAAAGCGTAGGCTTCACTGTTTGCGAGAACCTAAAGGCCTCAAGTCAAGGCAAAGGCACTAATACTAGCGGCCGTACACGAATCAATAACACTAAAAATGAACCACATATATACAGCAGAGCGTTGACAAGGGGAATAACACAACACCAATATATATACACATCAAATTGCCAAATGGTTTTGTACATCTTTGCGTACCCAAAGCAAAGGGTGAAGAATGAATATTAATGATCTGAGGAAGGCTTCAACTCAATAGCCGTTTCCATGCATGCTAAATTCAAGGTCACTCAACTTCAAATTCAATTATATTCCACTTTCAGGAAAGTATATAAAGAGCCAGCCATTCAAACCATGATAGTCAAAATCACAAACAAATTCTTCACTTTACTTCTTTTGTAAAGCCAACAACATTTTTATCTGCATTTATACAAACATGGCTGGATATTCTTCAGCCATGAGAACCCTTCAGCTTCTTGCTGCTATTGTCATTCTAATGGCGATGGCAGGGGAGGCTGCAACTGCCACACCTAGTAAGGTGGTGTGTAAAGATCGCCGGTTTTATGATTGTTATAATGTGACAAAGTATTGTCCTGCTACTTGTCCGCGTTCATGTGCTGTTAATTGTTTTACCTGTGAGCCTCAATGTCTTCCAAACCAACCTCCTCCTCCTCCTCCAAAGAAGAAATCAGCACCACCACCACCTCCGAAGAAGAAGAAATCACCACCGCCTCCTAAACCAAAGAAGTCACCACCGCCTCCTAAACCAAAGAAGAAGTCACCACCACCAAAGAAGTCGGCTCCACCACCTCCTCCTTCAGCCTACACTCCACCACCAACTTGGAACCCTCCTCCTCCACCAGCAGCTTTGAGTCCACCATTGCCTCCGACAACCAACTCCACACCACCATCTCCGGTACCTAATCCACCTCCTGAAGTATCAGGAAAGAGAGTGTTCTGCAAGAACAGGATGTACCCTCAATGCTACCGAATGGAGCAACGCTGCCCTAATGCTTGTCCAGACAGTTGTGAAGTTGACTGTGTTACCTGCAGCCCTGTTTGCAGTAAGTTTCTAATTCTTGTAGAACTAATTTGCCATGTATATATGTCTCTCCAAAATTGCATACTTCAACAATTTTATAGCTATTAGTATTTCAAGATATAATTACTCTTATCAATATACCTGAGCAGATTGCAATAGACCTGGAGCTGTATGCCAAGATCCACGATTCGTTGGTGCTGATGGAATAGCTTTCTACTTCCACGGCAAGAAGGACCAAGACTTCTGCATAGTTTCTGATTCTAATATACACATCAATGCACATTTCATTGGAAGAAGAAACGAGAACATGAAGAGAGACTTCACTTGGGTACAGTCTCTTGGTATCCTCTTTGACAACAATCAAATATTCATTGGAGCTAAGAAAACTGCAACTTGGAATAATGCCTTAGATCGTCTAGACCTATCCTTCAATGGACAACCCATCTTCCTCCTTGAAGGTGAAGGTGCTAAATGGGAACCAATTACAGCACCCGGTGTCTCCATCACACGGTCCCATGACACCAATGCCGTGGTGATTGAAGTAGAAGGCAACTTTCAAATTAAAGCAACAGTGGTTCCTATCACAAAACAGGAATCACAGATTCACAAGTATGGTATTACTGAGGAAGATTGCTTTGCACATCTGGATATGAGCTTCAAGTTCTACTCATTGACTGGATCTGTCACTGGAGTTTTGGGTCAGACATATGCAAGCAATTACAACAGTAGAGTGAAGATGGGAATTGACATGCCTGTTCTGGGAGGTGATAAGGAATTCTCTTCCTCAGGTCTCTTTTCAACAGACTGTGCTGTTGCTAGATTCAATGGAACTCCTTTTGCCTCATCAAAGAATGTTGAGTATGCTGATTTAGAGTGTGCCAGCGGACTGGATGGCCGTGGAGTAGTATGCAAGAGATAACTCCGACCTTGTTTGATTTTATAACTAGATATTCTTATAAATTTATAATATGGAAAGAAGATAAATAAATAAGGCCAATCTAGTGAATGTGCTATTTGGCCAATTGAAAAGCTGTATGCTAGTAAACTTGATTAACATATAAAAGAAAAGAAAAGAACATCACTAAATTATCATCTATAGTTCTTGGCCTTGGCTTATAAATTTGGAAGTATTATCTGTATTTGAGATGCCTCCAAGAAGAGTTAGAGATGGAAATTGGAGGTTCAGCGAGAACACTTTTTAATCTTCATTTAAATTCTCTCATTAGTGTCCAGCACAATAAAAGAATAAGATGAAATCAGAGAAATACAATAGCAAGTTCAATGTAGAAAAAAGCATCTGAAAGACAAAAAGTTGATGATCTAAAGAGAAACATGAAAATCTTGACACTGAACAAAAATGCTTCAATGATTCAAATAGTAGCACATGTGCGATACTCATGTAAGTATACAAGTCTGTCCAGGTTATATTGCCGAGAAAGTCTGAGGAAATCACCAAATGAGAAAACAAAATCAATGGCTACAAATCAGATACTCAAAAGGAATAAATTACAATAAAATTATTACAAAAAGCTGCCTTCATCATGATGACCTTCCTGAGTTATAGTAACAAGCAATTTTACCAGGAAAATTAATTTTGTATGACATACAGCGGTTTATGCTAATCATAACTAAATAGCTCAAACCAACTCTAGGCCATGGTCTCATTCTTGAATAGAGTAAGTTAAACCTTTTATCAGATTGAAATACATAAGCCAAATGGTGCCTTTTGATGATCCTTGTTTTCCCTGCATCTGAAGTGTCTTTCATGTTGAGCAGAGTTTATGGTGAAGTGAATTCTCATCACTTGACATTCCTCTATATAGAACATTAATATACAGACAAGAAAGAAAACTGAAAGCCAAAAAGGCTAGTGATTATCTTATACACCAGAATATATTTACAACTCCACTCTATCTTTATTCATCTCTTTAGTATATCCTCAAAATAGAATATGCAATTAAACAAGGTGTGTGATCAAAGAAAAAATAATAATGTTGTCAAACACGTACTGACCTGTAGATACCTGTAGAAAAGAAAAATATTTGGGAGGTCACAAATCCCAGCAAGTATGGCATTCTAAAACCTTCTAACGTACCGTAGATTTAGAATTTAAGCACTCTCTAATCAATTCTTGTATCCTCTTCTTCATGATTTTGTCCTTCACACCAGCAAGCATGTTACGATAGAACATCTCCAATCTGGCTAGCTTGCCAGGATCTGATGCCTCCAACATGTTCTCCCACTCTTTAGCAACGTCAAATGTACCTGAGTTCTGCAGGGAGACCGGAATATCTTGCTCTTCAAAAGGCTTCCCAAATATTGAGCCATGAAGTATGCTGGTATACCTCTCCATTGTAGAGAATTTGGAGCGAAGGAGATTCAATTCCTCTATTGCAAGAGATAGTCTTTTTTCCATATCTAGAATTTCTTCAGGAGTCTTTTCTTCAATCTTCCTGTGTTCAGCAGTACCTTTTGAGTCTTCTTTTCTGAAGTCCTCCACTAATGGAGGCCATAATACAAGTGTTGGAGCAAAATAATCAATCGTCTTACCGTTTCCAAGGGCTCCACTTCTTCCCCTGCCCCAAGACCAGAGTTTATAACCTTTATCTCCCACAAGAACAGTATGGGCAGCACCACAGGCAACCTGAACAGGTTCTGGGAATTTAGGTCCATTGAAACCATCGGACATAATGTGCAATGGAGAAAGCGCATCACCAGGATCAGATCCAGTAAAACTAGCATCAGGGCACAGACCAAGCCCCTTCTCCATTCCCCAAGACCACACATCTCCAGCTGACGAGACAACACTGGTATGAAATAACCCACAATCAACGGATATAAAAAAAGCATTCTGTGGCAATTCTTTTATAGGTTCAGGGGAGAGGAAACTTTTGGTCATTCCATGACCAAGCTGCCCATTATCCCCCAAGCCAAAGGTCCAGCAAACGCTTTCTAACGTGTCACTTGGCCTTTTCTTGTTGGTCAGCACAGCTGTATGGAAAGCTCCACATGCTAGCTCATAGACTTCCCAGGGAGATTCCAAATCAAATGTTTTAATGACTTCAGGATTTAACCTGCTCTCCTTATCTCCCAAGCCTAACTGTCCGTGATTATTGGAGCCCCAAGAATAGCATAAAAGGTTACCTCCTGTATATGTTTCATCAGCACTCACTAACGCCACAACATGCTCATTCCCACAGGCTACTTTAACAACAGTGTGGCCATGAAAACTCCATACAGGAATTGGGGCCGAGCTACTAGCAAGTGTGAATTCCCCTTCACTAGGCATACTCCGCTGAGGATCAGGGCAGTTTCCCCACATCCATAGAGCCCCGAAGTCATCAATTGCCAGAGACATCATACCTCCGGCTTTGATAGAAGAAACCTGGAATACAAAGTCATACTGTCTAAGTTCATACTGAGTGCACAGAGCAGGCCAAATTGAAAACAGTGTCGCTTGTCTAATACCTTTAGCGGAGTTGTCTTTCTACTTGAGTCATCCTTTGCAGAGTTAGGTGAGCCCAATCCAAGAAGCCCCTCAACCATGCAAGGCACCAAGGAATTCTCTCCATGGCTACCAATTTGGCCATCCATGTAGAAGTCAAGGACAGACAACTCCAGATGAATATTTCCATAAGATACAGGTAAAATGTTCATACTTTCAAGATGCATTGTTAAAAATACCATTAAACATTTCAAAATCACTAAGAAAAGGAAATTTCGAGAGGATACATGTATTATAACCCCAGCCCCAAACTGATCCATCCTCTGCAACATAGTATATCATTGTTAATTCTAATACATAACTCATATCAAAACCAAAAGCAACACACAGCGGTTGAATGCAAAGGATCAAATAGCGGTTATTAATCATAGGCCACAATCAAAAGAAAAAGTAGGGGGGAAAATAATAAAGAACCTGCAAGAGCAAGGCTATGATAAGCTCCAGCAGCAATGCCCATAATTTTAAGCCTATTTTCACCAACAGCTCCACCATTGGAAACGGAATCAAAGAAGTCCAACGGAACAGGGAAGAGCTGGTCATCCTCTGAACCGGTGCCAAGTCTTCCAAAGGTGCCTCTACCCCAAGAATACACTCTCCCATCCCCTAAAATTTCAGGATTTGAAGATGATACATGAATTCAATGAAACCCAGTAACCAAATAAACCAAAAATTCAACTTTAAATGATATGAGTACGCAATTAAGCAGTAAGAATTAATTTTCTTGATTACCAGTAAGAGCCAAAGTGTGAGCTTCCCCAGCAGCAATGGAGATGGCTTTGTGAGACAAATTGCCTGAATCTACGAATGGAATTCCAGCCTCCTCTTCCATTTTAATAGCAGATAAAACGACTAGTGCTCTGCTAGAGTTGATTGCTATAGATGAAATAAGAAGTTTCTGATGGGTTAAGAACCAAGAAGGCAAGAACTTACCGCGGAATGAGAAGTTTTCTTGGGGAGAGCAGAATCAGAATCATTATCTACTTGTACAGTGGACTGAAGATTGGAATTTGTACCAAGAGAAAGCGTGTACGACTTTGGAGCCTTAGCGAGAAGTTGCTGAAAAACTCTTTCATTAATATTTCTATAATAAATTTTCATCTTGGAAAAGTAAAAAAATTGTTGAAATTATTCATGAAAAGGTATAATAAAAGAAATTTATTAAATATTTTATTATTTTATAATGTTACAAATTAAAATATTAAAATTAATATAATATGACAAGTAAAATGCATATAAAGTACAAAAAATTACTTCAAAATATTCATGGGCGGTTTATTTGTGAAATATATAAGAAGATGTCTTTTATTTTTTTTATATACCCTGAATTAAAGTACAGTATCTCAAACTTATATGTCATTATTACATGAAAATGAATTGGGTATAAAGGGACAGATGCCATTTGTATGTTACCAATTTCAGAGATATAGTTATAGAAATATATTATTTTCTCCAAAATATTAATCACCGAATTAAATAATTTATCCTAACTCATTTGTCCAAACCAACTATTTACTCTGAAAGTTGGGGGAATAATATGTTTAAAAAATTTTATCCTTTGAGTTTAGTTTAGGCATGTCGCATGTGCTCTTCTTCAATGTTCAATTAACCTTGTCCAATGATAATGTACCTAATTAAGGTACGTAACTCTAGTGTGTAGGTTTTAGATATTTTACGATTTAAATAAATAATTGATAGATAATTTGAAAAAAAATTTTAAAAATAATAATGAAGTATAATTATTTATATGGATAATTAGAATTTTATTTGAGAAATAAAACTAATGTGAATTAAAAGAAAAAGCGATTATTTATCTAAATTTTAGTGTAGATGGTTTTTTTAACTTCTTCTTGAAATGGACTTTTTTGGGACCAACTCTGCAGTCCCAGAACTAACTGAGATACGCTCATACGGGCTTGAAATGGACTTTCTTATGAAAAGGTTATTCTTACTTCTAATTTAAATATTAAATAATAAAATAGACAAGTTAAAAGAAAGTCATTGTATTCTATTCTATCTTCAGGTATCAAATATATCACGTATTAACTAAGTATTGAGTTTTTTAAAAGATATATGAATATTGATTTGTGAATAACTGTTTATATCACTAATCATTACCATTTGATACTTTCTTATTGCTATTATCCGGTATAAGTCAAGCATGGAGGCTTGATATCCATCAAATCTTTGGATTTTGATTGCGTGAAGGAAAAGCTAACGTTGGCTTCATATTATTGGAGATTTTAAATTTGCGCACAAACAAAATAAGGTGAGACTTCTACCCAAAAGTAACAAAGAAGAAAAGAATTAAAGCAAGAATTTTATAATAATAGTAATGATATCGGAAATTAAAGTAAGAGAAAAAGGAGAGAAGAGCAAATTCTTAAAAGGATTATAGATGTTTTTATGTGGAATTACATATTGTATTATTTAACCTTCTTATAAAGATGGATAAAGTAATTCCCATTAGTTAACTTGACAGATTTTTTATTTTTTTTTTCCCAGAGGGATTCGCAGCTAAAACTGAAGACATCATATTAGACATGGATAATGTTATTTAGCTGAAATGGTGTGAAGATTCAATATCCAATAAGGGGTAAAATGGTTATTCAATGTGAAAGATAATAAGAGAAATCAAAATTATGATTAAACTTGACAGAATTATTGATTCATGATTTGTTTATTTAACTTTAATCAAATAATCATTTTTTGTTTGGACATTAAATTGTATATTAAGTCATAACAGACAAGTTTATGTAAGAAATTCATTGAATAAATCATATAAATCTGTGTACCAACGGAAACAACACCACTATATGACAAAATAGGATAAGTTTTAATTCACTGGCCAAACTTGATAGAATTAAAGTGCGGCTAAGAATAATTTCTGATACATTACTTACTACACACGTTTTAATATACATTATTAATAGTAATTTTATTAATAAAAATTTTATATAGTAAAAAATAAATCTTACATATTAAAGGATAAAATTTTTAAAAAAATAATTAATAAAGAAAATGTATTAAAATGTGTATTAGATAATGTATTAGAGAATATGAGTGAGATAAGACATAATAGAGATGTATGTCCTCATTCATTGGGTAAACTTATAAAATAGTTTTTTTTTTAATAAGAAAAATGAAGTTCATCGAGAAATTTCAGTTCAGCTAAGTAATACCACTGAAGTCAAGCTATGTCTACAGATTAACTATTTTTGTTTTCTTTTGTACATTCTAGATAAAGAATATAGTTGGAACTTAGAATCTCTAGCGTAATAAAGAGTGTTTTTATTTCTAAACGGCAAAAATTAAAACTCTAATTAAAACAAAGCTAATAATCAAAGACACCAGTTTGGTGTTAACACAGGTCAATTGTAGTAATAGTCATTATTTAACATGATTTAATAATCATGATTATTATAATTGTAATTTTAAAAAATTGAAATATAGAAATTTTTACAAACCTGTTTGACAATTTTTATTTTAAAAGTGATTTTATGTTACAATGATGTGATGTCTATGTAATATATTGTACTCTATATTAATCTTATATTTTCTTAGTATTAGTTCGTTTTTTAGGCCCAAATAGTAGCTTAACTGAATTTTTTGTGTAATTCAAAACATTTAGATAGCGTGTTGCAGACATATATATATATATATATATATATATATATATATGAAACAGAATACATGAATCGCAAGATAGCAGCATTTGATAACACAGTTCAGCCACTTTGGCGGTGCTTAAAATTTCAAGAAAAGAATATTGTTTTATGAATTTTTATTTATTTATTTACCTTTTAGAATTAATGTCTGGAACTTCGGCCTCACTAATCCAATTCGAGATTGATTACATATCGCGAATTTAAAACCTCTCCAGAACAAGAGGATCTAGAGCTATTATTTTATGTAAAAGAAAACATTATGAATAAAAGAATTCTCATATATTAACATTTCTTGAAGCAAATATAACAAATCAAATCCAAAACAGTTCTAATTAGGAATTAAATAAAAGAAAATTTTATAATTGCCATTCACTTTTTCCTTTATTAAGGAAACAATATATAGTATATTTTAAATTTTTTATCTTTGCAAGTAAATATAGTCCAAGAGTTTTGCATAATTTTGATCTGCATGCATTAATCTGAATTCAATAAGAAACATGAATAATTTTTTATTGTGTCAAGACTCGGGAGGAGGCAAATATATGCACCTTGATGGCTTTTATCACTTTGTTTAAAAAAATAGAAGCATGTGGTGCACAGTGACGGAGTCAAGATCTTAAGGGTGAATGTATTTTAATAATTCTTTGTTCGACTTTTTCTGTTTTTACGTTGATGGCTTGAACTCGCAAGAATATAAATTGATAAAAAAAAAAAAGTTTAATTTTAGGAAGTTAAATTAGTGAGTGGTTGGGTAGAGAGAATTAGGAAGGTGATATATAAAAGTAATATATGAAGAACGAAAGAAAAAGTAGAGTATATGGTTAAACTAAACTAACTAGGGTGTATTTTGATTAGATTTAACTTTTGAGAATTTTTTCTTCAGATTTAAAGAAGGTTAATTATTTGTGAGAGAAGATGTGTTGTTCAAATTAAAATTGTTTTTTTTTTTTAAATTCAATATTCAAATGCACCTATAGTGCATAGTGTAATTCATGAGTTAGCATTGACATAAAAAAAATTATAAAACATTGATTGGGTTGTCAATATTTTTTAGAGTATATGGGATCACAATTAAAATAGAAGTGAATGCATATTTTATTTAATGCATTACATTATATTATTTCATTGGGGTCCTGTGCTCCCGCCTTCGGTGATACATAGATCTGTCACCTTGAACGGTGGTTAACAATTTTTCTCAAAATATATTAAATTTTTTGTCTACTTTTACATTATATTTTAATATATATATATATATATATAATAATCCACCTATAAAATATATTGAAAACATTCAAAAGTCTAAACAAGTACTCGTAATTAGCATACATAACAAAAATAAAATTAATAATTAGAGACTAATTAAACATTGTATAATTTCGGCTCATTTGATAAAATTAAAAATAAAGACTGAAATTTGAATTGCTTAAATTCTGAATTTTGAATCTTACGTTTAAATACTAAATCTGAAAATTGAAGTCTAAATCTAAATATTGAATAATTAATAAGTGTTAATTATATGCAAAACGTTATAATAATTTGACAAACAATCTATATATTAAAACTTCAGACTTCAGAATTAAGTAAAAAATTTTTACTTAAAATTTATAACTACAACTCAGCACATTTTAAACAATTAAGTGATTTAAAAAAAAAATTGTTATCAAACACACTTAAATATTAAGCATTTAATAATGTATATTATCAAATACACTTAATTTAATAAACTCTTTTAACAAACTCTTAAGTAATTAATTTTAAAAAAAAAATTAATTTAACAAATACGGTCGAATTATATATAGGGGACAACAATTAACATTTACTTCACAAGAAAACTGCCCAAAAGATCAGTCCTTGAAGGCGAATTGTTAGTTTGAATCCACCAAATTTAGGCTTGTTTTGATAAATTAATTTACCTTTTAAAATGAATCAGTTAAGAATTTATTAAGTTATGTATGTTTGATAACGGATAAATTTTAAGCGTGCATTTAATAATAATTTTTACAAATCACTTAATTGTTAAAGATGTACTTAATTGTAATTATAAATTTTCAAAGAAAAATTTATCTTAATTCTCAACTTGCAAATTTAAAAATATGTATTGTTTGCAAATATTATAATATTTTTTATATAAATAATTAACGTTAATTAATTAATTTAGTATTCAGATTCAAAATTTCATTTTCAAATTTAAAATTTAAATTAAGATTCAAAGTTTAAAAATTTGGAACTTCAATTTTCAATTTTATGAAAAAACTTTAGTCAAGTTGATGCTTGCTCAAGGGAGGGAAAAAACAGAAGAAATGGTTCGAGCCATGATGAGCAACACTCGTGCAAACTTCATTCAATTAGTGCGAGCCACTTCTGCATTCCAACAACGACCGGCCTGGCCGGCCGGTCCGGACAGAAAGCGCAGCGTCTTCAGTTCACGAGCTACGTGCACTCCATGTTTTGAGGATGATGATCCCTTTCCACTCGGAATTACATTTTTTATATTATTTTATAATATATTTTTTATTAAAATTTATTTTTTTTAAATTTTGTTTTTTAATAAATTTTATTAATAAAATATATTAATTTAAAAAATGATACATTTTACTAATACACAAAATAATACATACGATTCGAACTGATCCTTCTCGCCTCTTTTTTATTATAAGTTATTTATTTGCTTCCTAATTATCTATTTCTCTTAGAGATACAAGGTTATCATTTTTCTTTTAATTTTGATACACTACTAATTCAATTATGCAACTGTATATGATCTACGATTAATCTGTTATATTTTAGTAATCCTTCTTTAAGATAATTGATATTAAATCTAATAAATTTTGGCAAATAACTGTTATTAAATTGAAAAATATGATACTGAGTATATATAATATATTATATTCTTTTGAGGGATAATATGTTATATTTTATATATAATATAAATTGATGAGTAATGTGAATAGAGAAATAAACTTACTTATTATACTTACAATAAACTTACAATAAGAATGAAATACAAAAGTTTATTTGATTATAAAAAAAATGAATTTTTTATGGTTGTATGTATTTTTTTAATTTCAATGTTAATGGATGTATTTGATGTGGTTAGCTTTATTTATGTATTTTTTTTAGGGGAAGTAAAAGCTAAGAGTTCTAATTTGAATTTATATTGTTTAAATAATAAAAAAATATTAATGCATTTAGACAAATTTTTTAATAAATTTTCAAAAAACAGTAAAAATAATAACAAATAAATTTTTAATAGACAATCAATAAGCGGTCAATTTTGATATTAGTTATAAAAATTTTAACAAAATAATATCATATCAATATCACTAAAATCGGATTGATTATCGATATTGAATTCCAATATTCTTAATTAATTGTGTATCAACTCCTTTGTCATTCTTACTTTCTTTTCAACTTTGTATGTGTGTGTGGGGAGGGAGGAATATGTGACTGCATTAAAAACCTAAAGTAAATTTTATTTTCAATCCAAATGCACATTCGTCTTTTTGTTTTTTTATTATTATCATTAAAACAAGATTTATTTTAATCAATAGTAAATAAGATTTATTATTAGCTTAAACACTTTGATATTGGACCACAGCTAAGAACTCGAAAAGCAATGGAGACCCTTATTCAGTGGAACTGGGTCTGCTTGACGTCATGTATAGCTCACACACAATTAATTAGGTTCTCTAATTAATTAATTAAACCACACGAGAAAAAAAATATTAAGAATATCTTAAAAGGGATGAAACAAAAGGTTTAAGTCAATTAGTTTTAAGTACAATTAATATATTAACTTAGTCCGTCCAAGACTACGGATTCTGCCTCTCTTTTCATGAAAATGGTGCATATCCACTTTTTCAATAATACTAATTATCCAAAAGGGGATGCATATATACTGGATTAGTATTAATCGTCATTCCACTAATTACTATTTTAATTAGTTTAAAGGATAGCTTAATTAAAATGACGGTTACACCCTAACGAACTGAATCAGGAGGAAGGTAAGGGTCGGGTTACATAGACTAAGTGTCAATTTGCCAAGTTAAGGGCCGGGCGACTTAGAATTCATTGATTAGGCGGAATTGAATTTTAACATTCTCCCAGTCATCCTTTGAAGTGAAATCAATCTCTAATTTATTTTTAGCACATTATTATATTATTCACTTCAAACTTGAAAATGCGGGTTGGAAGATGTCGAGAGAAATTAGGAAATGAGAAATGATTAGAAAAATATAAGAGACACTCAAGAGTAGGATACATACATTAATTATGACCATAGTTCCCACATGTGCAATAATATATATACATACATTAATATATATACATATATATACATATATATATATACACATCTACATATATATATATATATACACATATATATATTTAAATTTAAAATATAAAGCGCAAAAAATAAAAAATTGAAATTATCGATCGAAATTACCGACTGAAAATAATCCGTCGGTAATTAACGACCGAATTCAAAATGGGAAGGTAACTTTTAAATGTTACTGATCGATTTTCTTTTGGCCGCTAATCGGTCGTAATTACCGATCGACTAATTACCGTTAGTCAGTAGTTTCGGTCGGTAAATTCAATGTTTCTGGTAGTAAAAAAGGGTACTCATTTTATATCACCAGTGATACGGAATCTCCCTTGCTTGATTGAGGACTTCAAACACTAAAAATTACCTCATTTGAATAACATGTTTTTACCTTCAACTCAAACGGGAAAATTAAGGTATAAAACTCCTAACCCTTTTGGTGAGAGAATTCATTCTTGTCCTTAGACTAAGACAACATTGAGTATTCAAACCTCAAGACCTTTTTAACACTAAGAAGACCTAACCCAAGCAACATGAATGACCAATCCAAGAACATAGGAATTTTGGTAATCATCTAGAACCCTTAAATAGCAATCCAAGGTCCTAATTTCAAGTCTGGCTAAGGATGACCAATGCCAAGAAGTAGAAGAAAAGGAGGCTCCAAGAACCTAGGAGTGACTCTCAAATCCGAAAATCCGATTTCATTTATATCTCCTTGTAAATAAATACAAAAGAAAGTGAGGATATTTATTGCCTTAATCCTAACCCTAGGTATTAAATATAGTATTAGGAAGTCAAAATCAAGACACTTATTTACAATAAAAGTCAATAAATGCCACCTAAACTCACTAAAATTCTACGAAAGTGCTTTTGTGGCACTTCATAACTACCATATTCCCAGCACTTCTTATAACACTTATTTGATGCTACAAATATATCGAAAAATAAGACATTTTTTGCGGTACCTTTTTTTTTTTTTTTTTTATAAATGTCGTAACAATATTTGAACTACGTAAAATAAAATAAAGCATAAATAAATTTTAATTTATTAAAAATTAGATTCCCTACCAATGCCGAATAAATGACCTAACTCAAACTCACATATTAGCTCTAGTTTATTAGTTGCATTAAGTATGATTTGAACACATTACCTCCCATATTAATTTATTATGATATTTATATGATAGTTTATTAAAAAAATTTATTTATATTGTACATTCATAAACTAAAATCGAATTAGTTTAATTATTAGCATGTTTATATAAATAACTTGTTTTACTAAATAATAAAAAAATAATTTTGTTAGATAAATACTAAGTTTCTTATATTATAGAGATTTTTAATAAATATATGCAAATCTTAAGTAAAAAATTTTCTATCTCTATGATAACTTATAAATTAATATTTTTCCGTTCTTATTTTAATTAATATATTGATGTCTTAGATTTTGTAAATATAGAAAATATTTTTGACTAAGCTACCATTAATACAGTTATTTTTAAATTTTAAAAGTTTTGAGGGAGATCAAGAAATTGAAAATATTAAGTTTTTCATACAAAATATAAGACGTAAAAATATGAAAAATATTACTATATTCTTTTCATCTTTTTTTTTATCTGAAAGATTATTTTTCATAAATTTTAAATAGCATATGAGCCTCAGTAAATTTTTTAATCATGTAAAGTTCAATATCTTGTTAAAATCAATATTTAATAAAATAATACTTAAAATTTTCTATGTTTCGTTTTTTATGAATACATTTATTAATACAAACTTATAGAGTATGTGTTATTGAATTGTAACTTCTATATGTAAAATTTAGTTATACATATTTATTATTGCTCACACACACACACACACTATGTATGTATCACAAGTTAGTAGCATTAGAGCTTGTGTCATACTTTGGTGGCATTATTTTACGTTTGAGCTTGCCATATTTGAGTTAAATTATTTGTCATTTGAGCTTGTCTCACATTTTGGCGGTATATTTTATGGCAACTTGATACCATAATTTGCTGACTTTTGCATTTGTGCTATATTTTTGTGGCACTATTTGTGGTTTATGTCATAGTGCCATAATTTTATGACACTTTACGTGGCAATTGTAAAAATTGTTATAAGTATAATTGTGGCAAAAAATGACATTTTACATAAATGTCACTATTCAGTGAAATATCTACAAAGGGCAACGACTGTCGTTTTTGTTTTTTTGTCATTGTTTCCTCAGGTACATCGACTCATGCGACCACGGTGACGTTGAGGAATGCTGACAAAAAAAATCTACCAAATGTTATAATCTAAGTGTCACCAAAAGTCAAAATTACCATAGCGTGATGTGTTAATTAATTGTCTTTTGTGCAAGTGGACATTTATTGGTTTTATATTCTATAAAACAAATTAATTTAAGAATTAGATAATTAAGGAATTATCCATAAGCAATAGCTCAAGTGATACAAGCACTTCTTACCAGGCTAAAGGTCTTGTGTTCAAACTAGACCAAGATCGTATAATACATCTTCTTACACTTCCTATACTACACACCTTTTATAGTAGGTTTATTAATAAATGATATAAAATAAAAGATAAACTCTAATAGATAAACCCTAAAAGAAAATTACTAATGAAAGAAATTTAATAGATAGTATATTAGAAAATGTATTAGAGATCCTGATTAGTTCGAACCACATCCTCTCCCCAATTAATGTATCAAAAAAGATAATTAAAGAATTAATTTATGAGAATTTTATGAGCTTATTATTAATAAACCTCAACAACTGGAGGGAATCACTGTCATCAATTGGTGTTTGGCATCTAAGATTGCTCGTTTAAATACCGTTAGAGGTCAGACATTTGCGAAATTCGTGATTGAAATCACACACATTATCAACTGCTAGCAAATCTATTTCATAAGTAATATGGTTATTCATTTGTACATATTTTCATAGTTTACAATGAAATTTTGGCACGAAATCAATGTGTTTATTTCGCTATATCTATGTACTTAGAACTACAAGCACATCTTTTTCTCGCACGCACATACACACACACACATATACATATACATATATATTCTCTTTTACACATATAAATACATATATACACACATAGTACTCACATAAACATCCTCTCTTGTACACGTTTTTCTAACATACACACACTCACAATGAGATATGTATATATATACATATATATGTATATGTATATACATATATATGTTTGTGTATCCAATTACTGTCGGCGTCTCGTCGGTGGTTAGTTATTACCGACGGAAAAATGACTGTCGAGCCTTTCTCATCGGTAACAAAAATTAGGGACAAGCTGCTGTCGATAATACTTATTTATGATGACGTTCCTGATAGAAATACTTTGTTCCGTGGGGTTTCACTATTCGATGCTTATATGTCGTCAGTAATAAATGCCAACAGTATTCCCAATGGAAAAAAACATTATCGGTCTGTAACTAGTACGATAACGTAGATTGTCAGTAACTAATTAAATAAAAATTTATTCCCAACAGCCTGGTTGTCGGTATTTTGTCGGTAATTTTTCTTTTATATAATTTATAAAATTGGACACGAAACTCCCTAAAATGCAATAAACACAACAACAGCCATATATATTGATAAACTTAAGTTCTTATGGGGAGGGGGATCAACAGTGGTGTCTGGGGCATCAATAGAGGGAGAGGGAGTAGAAGAAGAAAGAATCAATGCCTCGGAGGTCCCAGCTATTGTTGCAGTCGGTAGAACGACAGCCATAGCAGCTCTGATGAGGCCCATCATGGATGGCATAGGGGTGTACTCTAAGTAGTTCTGCTTGCCAAATCGCCTCATGTGTTCGTAGAAAGTAGCGGAGATACTGGAAACAGCAGCCTCCACCCTCCTTATAATCCTTTGCTCCGCATCCAAATAACAAGGTCACAATCCAACTACAGCCCGTCTGCTCTCGGCTCTGAGTTGAGCTGCCTCTGGACTAGTTCTACATAAATGTCTGTGGCTTGAGCCATCAACTATAATAGCTATCAGATGGAGCTTATTGGGTATAGTAATGTCTGTGGCCGCAGGTTCTTTCTTGGCCTTCTGTTATAGCTCGTGAAATTTTGACTACAATATGAAATGTTAGTTGGATGATAATAAGTTACAAAATATTATATAAACATTTTATAAACTTAAGTTATAAATTTCACTAAACTTACCCAGAACTCTGCTAACTAAAAATCCACATACTAATCCTTCGTATTCCTCTTTTGATGCTTGTGGAGCTCCTCCAAGTACTTGCTCTTGGAGAACCTCTCTGATAAATTCACTTGTTGCAAAATTACAACACAGTTAGTACCTTATAATAAAGTACTGAAATAAAAAAGTTCTTACCTTCTTCAACACCCACTCTGTGAAAGAGATGGAACTACACGTGTGCTTCTCAGCTCCCACCTCCCCTTCCCATCTCTCATTCTTGTTCCTTTTATTCTATTCGCGTAAAGCTTCGTACTCAAGTGTTAGGAAATGGGAAACGCGGACCAGCACACTTATATTACAACCAAATCGAAGATAAAAGAATATAACATATCTATTACAAATTTTAACAGATAAATTACAGGATTTTCAAGAGATGTAAATATAAATACAACAATAAAAGGAAGAACAGAAAAATCGAAGATTGGTGTGAAACACCCAAAGAGAATTGGTTCCCAACAAACCCAAAGGGTACCCTCCAAATAATCTCTCAGGAAACACTAAAGCTTCAATAATTCTCACAAGAATCAGTCAAGATAAAGAAGCCGATGAGATTCAAATAGAAAGGAAAACACCGGAGAAGCAATATTGTAAAAGGCAAAAGAAAGCTCAAGAGACGGCTTAGGAGATAATGGAGGAAGAGATGAGAGATTCAAATTAGGGTTAGAGGAAAAGAAGTACAAATAGTGGTCCCAAGGAGGAGATTAAAAGACTCTAAGTCAAAGAGTCAAGAGAGAGGAGATATCAAAGAGTTGGTCAAATGAGGGAGTAATAGAGGGGAAATGGCTGATGGTTGAGGGTCACTTAGAGTGGGTCAAATATTTAGCCCACCCAACATCCCAACAAATAAAAGCCCAAGCCCAATGAGATTAGGTTGAGGACTAGACCCATGTTCATCATTGGGTAAAATAGAGAAGCCCAAATATTGTGGGTGCAAATCCAACATCGGGCTATCCCAATACTTCATCATCTACTTCTAAAACATCTTCGGAACCCGCGGCCCGAACATCACTAAGCAAATCCTAAATCTGGTCACTGCACTTAACCTCCCATGCATGTCTCACCTTGGCGATGGGTAATACCGGTGTCTAATACGCATCGTTTCTAAAAATTCAATGAAAATTCAAAAAAACTTAATATAATATAACAAGTATAAGTAATAATATTGTAATAGTATAAGATTCAAAATAGTATAAGTATAAAGACTTCTAAAAAACTAAAGACAAGTAAAATAACTATCATATTGGATTCATTTACCTAAAAATCTCCCCATTACATATCTCGGACATCCGATGGGACCTCAGTCCAACTGTGGTAAAGCTCGGTGAATTCCTCCTACATGATAGCTGAGATGTGGGTGGCGTCCCTCGAAAAAGGATGTAGTTTGTACATATTACACAAAATTAATGTTAGTACATATTATATTTTATTATATTTCATCAAAGAAAAGTATATATTTATAATGTTTAGTGAACTTACCAAATTACATTAAGTATTAATAACCGTCAGGTATCACCGAGATCCGGCTTCCAAATAGGAGGATCCATCTCGGGAGCCGCAGAGGATGATGGCTGTGTGGTAGGTGCAGTAGATGAAGTGGGAGCATTGGGACGTGCCTCCTACTGTGCCAGTAGATCCTGCTATGTCTGTGTTAGTGGATCCTGCTGTACCGATGTTCGTAGATCCTGATGTGTCGAATTCAGTGCATCCTTTCTCTTCCGTCCTCGAGCCATAGAATATGTGATATAAATAACATGATAGAATTCGTTAATATATAATAAACATAAGTATAATGACATAAATATAATAAACATAAGTGTAATAACATAAATATAAGAATATAAGTACAATGACATAAATATAATAAATATAGTATAATAAAATAAGTAAAATAAAAGTTAATCATATAATGTTCTATGTGTCGGAGTCCTCATCGGAATCATTATTGGATTCATCGTCCGAATCTTCATCAACATTTTCATTAGAATCTCATTCTATTTCAGTTTCATCATTTTGTATTTTCTTAAAATATGTTTTGACGGTGATATCTAACTCTTCTTACGAACAAGGCTCATCGACGAGAGGTTCTACGTCTTCAATCATCACCTCTATTGTAGAACTCTGATGAATGTCCACGTTTTCTTGGAATGCATAATCTTGGATTAAAATATCTATTAGTCAGGGTCGAGATCTCATAACACTAAATCAGTCCTCGGTCTTTTAGAGTTAAGATATGGGAGGGCGGAAACTTGCTCTGCTTGATGAGCTAAAACGAAAGGATTGTATCCTACATACCTCCAGTCTTTATACAATTCAACAATTTTATATTGAAGATGAATCTTCATTCCTCGATTCGAAGAATCAAACTAATCACAACAAAACAAGACGGCCTTTTAGATTAGTGTTCCAGTCAATTCTACCTCAACTATTTCTTTTAAAACATCGTAATAGTTTGGTTTCATATACACACCATCATTAAGTTTCTTCCTCCTAACCCCGATGGCAAGAAACATCAATGGCAATCGAACTAAGATTGTTTTTCACCATTTTGCAATCGAAATGACTGTGATGCTCCATGCAATATGGACAAGCCAACGCCCCTATTGCACTCCAACCGCTCAATATACCGTATATGCCGGGAAGTCACTAATGCTCCAAAGGAGTGTGACTCGTATTTGGAAATTATGTTTCTTCGGTATGTCATAAGTAAGGGTCCCCACATCTTATAACTAATTTAATTCTTCTATCAACAGTTGCAAATAAACATGTAAATTATTTTTCAGATTCTTTAGACTTGGGATGAGAACCATCAAGAACGTTACTTCTTTTTTCATATACATCCAATGCGGCAAGTTATACGGTGTTACCATTACTGGCCATGAAGAGTATGGATTTCCCATCATTCTCAAAAGGTGAAAACCCATCCGTACACAAGCCAAGTCTCAAGTTTCTTGTTTTACCGAAAAATCCAAGTAAGTCCTATCAAAATACTTCCAAGCTTCTCCATCTCTAGGACGACTCATCACATACAGCTCCTGTAAACTTTCAGAATGCCATCTCATGTGTTCGACAGTTCTTTTCAACGCATATAATCTTTGCAATCTAGGAGTTAAAGGAAAATAAAACATCTTCTTTACCGGTCACTTTGGGCTTGTTTTTTTTCTTCCTTCCTCTCTTCTTCCTACTAATCTTTTACTGGTGACTGCCACAGAATTTACATTTCGTTTCATTGGAGTTATCATTCCAATAAAGCATACAACCATTGGCATACATATCAATCATTTGCATGAGCAATCCTAACCTGGATATCAATTTTTACATCACGTACCAATCTTCAACCATATTATTTCCTGGCAGCAAAGGCATCTTTATGAATGCACCAACATCATCATACAATTTTTGAGTCCATTGATTCTTAGACTTAATGTACAATAACTCTGCACAAGCAGATAATACTGAATGTCTGTCATTGCCCTTAACCAATGGTATCTTTACTGCCTTTAACATGTCAAAACACTCTTTTGCCATAGTATTAGGTGGTTCGATTTTGGAATTCTATCGAATCTATTGTCGATTTTAGAGTGAAGAGTAACCTTATAAAATAAAACTTTTAACTTGACTTTCAATTTAACTCATTAGATTCAGCAATAAGTTGTTCATGAGGGAAAAAGTTTAGACCGACTGCATCAAACATCATCTCACGATATGAGTTGATTTCAGTCAGCATTGACCGTGATCTTTCTACCCTAATATTTAACCGGATTGTAACAGCATGTTCCGCAAGAACACGTCCCTCATTATGTGGTTATATTTCTTACCATGACCTATCCAATTATGATAACAAGGTACAAACCCCACAAAAAAAATATGATCATTCACACCATCGGCATTTATAAATTTCTTCCTTTTACACTTTGCACAGTGACATCTCATCTCTTTTTTACTTTCATTATTCTTTTCAAGATAATGACAAATAAAACAATCTACCCCATAAATGAATTCACTTGTAAGACCCCTTAGCCCCAGGCTCGAGTTGTTCTCTATACATCCAACTACTCTAAGAATGATTAGGAGAAAGAATTGTTAGTCCCATAACTTCTAATTTACGATTATAAAGTTTAAATTTTAGATATACTTAAAAGTCATATATTTAATAACAAGAAGATATAACTTCTAATCCTTTATAATTTTATAAACAAGGTTCATCTCTTTGAAAGAATAACAAAGTTTCTCTTAAAAGATTAAAAGGTTCCAACTTCTCCTTTCATTTTAAGTTTTACATTAAGTCATTACTTACAAATATAATATTTTTATAAGATTGAAAAATTTTTGGTAGAGTATTCCCTGTATTATGGATATTTATCAAGCACACATGCCACTCAAATAAACAACAAACCGACTCAAATAAAGATAAAAAGTCAGGCTCCCTCATAAAACACCGTCTATAACTTAAAGAGTCAAGGCTCTCTCATAAAATATCATTTATAATTTAAAGAGTCATTACTCTTCCATAAAGCTTTAAAGAGTTGGGGCTCCCCCATAAAACTTTAAATTTTAAACTAAACATATACATTTAGCGTGTACATGATGAAGAATATGTTACAAGAACAAAACTAGAAAAAATTAATATTAAATTTCAAACTTGTAATATTACAACTCTAGTATAAAGAAATATAACATTAGAACATCATTTATTTATCAAAAAAGTTTATATTAATTTGGATTTCTAAACCCTAAAAAAAACAAAACATACCTTTTTTTTTTCAAATTAAAAACCAGTTCATTTAGGGCTGGTCATATTTGGATTTCCAAACTCACTACAGAAATTTCAATCGGAATCTTAAACACACTCAAAAGAAGTACTGCAATTATAAAATTATTTAGATACCCTAAAGTCTTAAGACTTTCTTAAAACAACAAAAGACAGTTTATATTAAGATTTTCAAGATGAAAGCTAAATTGTAAAAGGAAACTCCATTATCATCATATTATATATATATTATATATATATTTATATATACTGACCCTATTTGGATTTGGCCTGTTTTTTAATTTTGAGAAGAGTGTCTTTTTTACTTACCAAAAAAAGAGTGTATTTTTTTATTAATTTTTAGAAAAATTAAATTATTTGTAAGAAGAAACATGGGTGCACTTTAAAACAAAAAATGAGTTATAAACTTGTCAAATTGTGGTAGAAAAGCAAAATTGGGTATTGTTTACAGATAGATAAGCCATTGGCCAAAGAACAAAACCAAAGAATTACTTTTGTTCCTCTTTAACAAAAAAAAAAAATTGCTTTAGTGGGCTATATATAATATATATGCTATGGGAAATAGAGATAATATAAAGAAAGAAAATACTAGTGAGATAAATACATTCTAAACAAACTATTCAGATCGTTAACGGGCACAAGAGTACATTCTAAACTTGATCAAAATCTTTACAGATTCATAAGATTTTTAAAATTATCTCTTAATGGTAGTAATATAAGTGTGTTTTAAACTAATTTATTAATTTAATAAAAATTACTCAAACAAGAAAATAGTAGTACCAAAACCAAATAGACTTTCTCAATTTCAGACCAAAGAATCCTTTGGTATTTGACACAGTAGTTATGAGATAGATGATCACAACAGTTAATCAAACATTAATGGTTACCATTGCATGTTTTTATCAAATTATCACATTTAATCCACACATTATTGAAACATTAAATTCATCAAATTCTACACTTGATGTATTTATCAGACACAATGCACTACTCATCCATTCTTAGTTCTTACCAAATTATATGAGTTATAACTCAAAACAAGTATAGTAAAGTGAAGAAACAGGATAAATAAGAAATCAAGAAAAGCATAATCAATGAATGAATGGTTGGTTTTTGCACTATGGTAAAATTGAGTTATAGTGGCACATAATAAGTGTCACCAAAAGGTACTTAAATGTTACGAAAGTTGATTTGTGACATTTTTCTTCTGCCGGAAATGTTATCAAAAGTGGTATCACTTTTCTGATACTTTATAAGTGCCACAAATATATTGACACAACTTGTGACACTTATCTAATGCCACGACTATATTAAAAAAATGATATTTTTTTTTTACACTTTCTTATAAATGACTAAAGTATTTTAAACGTATTAAATGAAATAAAATTTATTATTAAAAAATTAGGATCCCAATCAAAATTAAATATATGACCATATCACTAACCCATATATTAAATACTATTTATTATTTGTGATAGACAATATTCAAACAAGCAAACCTCTCATTCCATTATAAGTGCTTCAACCAATACACTACATAATTTTTGTAATAATTTTTTAATAAATTTATATTGTATATCAATAAGCTAACGACGAACTCCTTTGGCCACAAGAAAAAACTTAATTAATTTTATTATTTATAGCGTATTTTATTTAAGAATTTATCTTTAGTAAATAAAAAGAGTAATATTTTCATATACATAGTAATTTTCTTACAATTTCGAGAATTTTTTAAAAAAATGTAACTTTTCTATCTCTAAAATAATTTATGAGCTAATAATTTTTCTGTCTTATTTCAATTATATTATTTCATAAATATAAAATATATTTTTGAAAAATTTACTACTAATATAATTATTCAAATTTTTATTAATTTTGAGAGAGATCACAACAGCGAAAATAACAAAATTATCATACCAAATTTAAGACGTAGAACATGCAAAGTATCACTATATTCTCTTCTTCTTTTATATCTAAAAGATTTTTTTTCATAAATTTGAAATAACATATGAACCTTAGTCAATTTTTTTTTTTTTTTGATAAAAAAGAGTTGATATTTTATTTAAAAAATCAGTATTTATAAAATAATACTTCAAGTTCTTCCAAGTGTTTAATTAAACTGTAACTTCAACGTAAAAATTTAATTTTAAATTATATATAATGACCTTTAAAAATTTGTATAGTATTTTTTGTGACATTATTTATAGCAGTTGAGCTTGTGCCATATTTTTGTGACATATTTTTGGCATTTGAGGTTGTCTCATATTTAAGTGACATTATTTGTGGCGTTTGAGTTTTTTGTCATATTTTCATAATATTTTCTTATATTGCTGTAATATGGATGGTAATTCTCCTTTCTTGATACAATTATTGTCAGTGGAAATGTAAATTACTTATTAGACAACGCAAACTAGCCTTAATGAGGAATATGCATTTTTGAAACCTTTAAAGTGGGATATTCTTCCAAATGCATTTATCATCAACAGATCATATCAATTATAACTTAATTATTACTACCTAAACGGAAGCCAAGACACGTTTCATAACTCTGAATCAATTATCACCAAAAACACTACTTTTCTTCTCTCACTCAGGTTTGTTTCTCTAAGTTTACTCATCAGTTTCTTCAAATCAAATCAGAGGATGTAAAAACAAGTCGATTTTGTAAGATAATAATAATCATAAGAAAACCAGCAACACCCAAAGCTATGTAAAGAAATTAGTAAACAATTTGAAGTTCTTTGGATTGTCTAGAATTTTTTTTTTTGTAATTTGTTGCCTAATGAATTTACTAATTATCAATTCAATTTACTATTAGAAATAATAAAACTTGTCATATCTATTATAAATTTTTTTTATTTTAAAATAGTAAAATTTGAATTAATATTAGAAAAATTGAAAACTATAATGGTAATACATAAAGTTTACTTAATAGTGGTAAAAATTTACCATTTATATCACATATTTTACTATCTTTATTATCATAATTATTATTTAAAAAATAGTAAATTTAATGATAAATTAATAAAATTCAAATTAAAAATAGTAAAATTATATCATTTAATGGTAATATAAAAAGTTTATCATTTAATAGCACAAACTTATCATTTATTTAATATATTTTACTAGATATATTGTCATTCTTAACCTTTTAGAAAAATAGTAAGATTGACATAAAAATTAATAAATGAAAAAAGAATATAAAATAAATTTGTGAATTTTAAAGTTAAAGTACACGTATTACAGTTTTATATCATAATCTTATCATATTTATCATTAAGTTTATTATAATTTGATTAAAATTTACCCAAAAAAAATTATTTTTTTATTTTTTAATGTGACTTGTTTGATCGATAACCGGTCAATCTATTTTAATAAGGTGACCCAATAAAAAATAGTCATGTCATCATATTAAAAGTTAAAAAAAATATAAAATAAAAACCTGCTATAACAAGTTACTTTCTTTTACCCAATTTCCCTCCGATTTTTGGCTGGAATGGTTAAATTCCGATAACGTATATACATGCCGTGGATATTCCATAGGTATTTATCGGAGATTTTGAAAACCGTCGGTAAATGGCATTATATATACACGGTTGTTGGTAATTATTTAGTAGTCCTTGATTCAGGATCAAGAGCACCATCAAAAGTATTATTCCTCACTGCAAAATCTAGCTGAAATCCCAACAAATTGTAATCCAAATCAGAAGAGCACTTTTGCAACTAGTGTCAATATTATTGTTTGATTTAATCTGAGCGACCGAGAGTGGAAATATATATTGACACCAACACCAACCCCATCCGTTTCTCATTCCCAAAGAGCACATACATATATAAAATAACAGTACAAAACAAAACAAAACAGGCGCATGCATAACTATATATATATATATATCATATTATATCCTCTGTTTGGTTGAGTTCCAACTTTGTATCATAAAAAAATGAAGAAGACAAACATTTATAGTAAATTAAAGAGGAGTTTAAATTTTATAATTATATATAATAAATTAAGCATGGAATTAATTAAAAAGGGGGAAAAAATAAAGAAATGGGGAGATTGGGATTGGCGTGAGGTGGGGAGATGGAAAAAGCGGGAGAGCGAAAAACCCTAGAAAATGGAAGATGAGCAAATAAAGCATGCTGGGGTGGGGTGTTGTGTTGATAAAGACTACACACTGTATATTCCTTCGAGAATAGAGGGTCCCCTCTCCCCTCTCCCCTTCCTTCCCTCTTAACATAAAGCCATTCCACTTTTTCCCCCTCTCTTCTACTTTTCTTTCTCAGTTTCCATCTCTTTTTCCCTCCTTGCCTTTGTTTTCTTTCCTTTGAATCCCACTGACTCTGTGCTTTGCCCCAACCAATATTGCCTTTCTGCCAGTCATGAGAATAATAGCTGAGACTGATCATATCATATACTCTTTTTTAATCTATTATATAGATAGTCTTGTTCAGTTTAGCAAAATAAAATAAAATAAAAAATAATCTTGTTCATATGTACTTTGGCATTATTTGTGTAGTAAACTTTCGTTTGCGCTCCAAATTTGACACTAGTGCAAATGTATATACCTTTATTATATGTGGAATAATTCTTATAATTATATATAAGTAAAAGTTTAATTATTTATAATTACCTTAAAATATTTAGTTTGATAGGTTAAAAAAGGGTGCAAAGTAGTTGATTATGATATTATCAGCTCATAAGTTTTACTTTTTAAGACAATATACGCTTGATAGTTAGTATGCTGAATAATTGTACTGTAACACTATAAAAAAATTGCAAAGAAAATAATGTTTTTACCACTCTAACAATATTACTACACACGTTTGTTTATATTTATTACTTTCAAATCCTTTCTTTTATTTTTAATTCACAACTCGATATTTAATTTTTATAAATAAATAAATATGAAGAAATATTAAAATATTTGTTTATCTCCTATCAAATTAATCACTAAACATATTAATAATATCATAATGTAAATTTAATATTTATTCTTTTAGATTTATATTATATACTTTTAAATGAAATCATATAACGAATAATATAATAATAACAAATATGCCCTTTGAAGAAAACAAATATGAAGTTCTATATCAAATATTGATTAAGTATCTTTCTTAAATATAATGAATATAGTAGCTGTCTCTACTACTACATTACATTTCTTCTTTAAAAAAATAAAGATAGTTCAACTTATTCTTAATAATTATACCGAACCTAAATTAAATATTCAAATAAAAATAATCATATTCAAATGTTTATACTTATTCTGAAAAATGGGACTAATTAACTCAAGTTAATTAATTAATGATAAATTAATTTAAATTAATTTATTAATGATAATTAATAATGAGAAAAATAAAATAACTCAAAATAAAGTTACTCTACCAGTTCTTTTATGGAATTTTTTCGTGAATTATTTTGTTGTGAATATTAAAATAATTTATAAAATTAATTCTAAATATGTAACTTACAGTGACCAAGTTAAATTTTCGTTAGGAAAACTTAACTTATCATGACGAAATACTATTTTTGACATGATAAATCAGACTTTTGTGACAAAATTTTAACTTCATCGCCAAAAATCAAACTTATCATGATGAAAATTTTCGAGATGAAAATGAAATGTCATCACGAAAAGCTTAATTTATCGTGACAAAAATAGCATTTTGTCACGATAGTTAACTTTTCGTGACAAAGATAAAAATTTGTCAAAAGAAAAGTATTTTCATGACAAAGTCAATTTCGTTCACGAGAAGACTTTTCGTGACAAATTTAATTTTGTCATAAAAAAGTTATTTTTAGTGGCAAATTTACTTTGTTACGAAGAAATTCGTTGCATAGGTAAATTTTTTTTGTGATTTAATGATATATAAAAATTTTATAATTTTTTATAGTCACTTTGGGACTTTCGAGCGGCGCTTTCGCAGTCTTGCCTTAGTATTCTGCCCTTCTTCCACTGGATTAGAATGATAGTTGAGGCTGATCACATAATTCTACGCACTGAGTATATAAAGATATATACGACTTAATTAATTCTGATATATTGGCCTCTCTAAGTGAATGTCTACAGAGTTTGAGTCGAGTTGAGCTCTCTAGTTATAGGAAGAGCCTAACACAAAATTATCGGTCACATCGTTTAATACATCATTTAGTAGACTCTCTAATATACACTTTATATACTCTTTTTATATTAGTTTTATTAATATAAATTTTAAAGAATGAAATATTAAATTCTAAACTCTAAAAGATAAATCCTAAACGAAAATTATTACTAAAAAAATATATTAGAAAATATACTAGAAGATGTACTAGACGATCTTTTAGCGCAAAACCATTAACATAGCGCAATTAAAAAGATTTGAAATTAGATCTCTTATAATTTTCACAATGACCTAATCACTATGCTAAATTATTTGGGATTTCTTCAAATTTAAGATGTGCCTCTTTCTTTTGGCTTACATGGTGTAAACAAACACACCCATATATATGTATATATATTTCTGTACGTATATTGGTGTAAGGAATCGATAAAAATGGGAAGAGAGAGAGAGAGAGATAGAGAATCCAAGATGATGATGATGAATAAAAAGAGTCCAAACAAAAGGGGTTGAAGAATGTTACTTTTTACATGCATGGAAGATGGATGAACTTCATCTCCTTTTTTCTCTCTGCTAAGTTGAGCCCTCAAATTGAATTCTTCTGTTTAAAATGTGGGCCGACTTTGTTCATATCATATCATTACATACATACATATATATATATATATATGTAGAACGTTATAAGAAAAGAAGAAAGTTACATGCAGTGATGAGTGTACACATATTAATTAGTATATTCTGAAGTATGAATAAGCTAGCTGTTATAATTTGGTCTGGAAAATTTTGTACACAACACCATATGGACAACTCATGTCCAGATTATTTAAGTCTAAGTAGCCACACTCATTCAATCATTTCCAAATATTTTTAAATTGATCATACAAAATAAAAGAGATAAAACGATGTTTACATTATATGTAATGTACATACACATGTTTTTGTAATCTTTATAATTTCTTCCTTTACTTTAAAGGTGGTTCTTGATGTTCTTTTAATACTTTCCATGTTATATATATGACTTGAAAATGATATGGTTTAAGGTGGAGGACTTCAATTAACAAGGAAACAAAATATATGTCCATTTTTATGATTAATTATGCAAGCGATAGAGTTTTGATAGATACATGTATAGTTGTTTTCTATAATCAATTTCACGAGCGAGAGAGTTTCTAATAGAGTTTTCTTTGGTTAGTTTAATGTAACGCGATTGTCAAATTTAGTTATAAAACGTGATTATATATTATCTAACTCAGTTTAATATTCGTGATTGTAATAATCGTGATTTTAGAAAATCATGAAAAGAGTAATTTTTATAGATGTGGCAACTTTTATTTTAAACATAATTTAAATTACAATTGTCGTATATATACCCCTACATAAGTATACATTATAGTCATTTTATATTCCTTATTTAATCTATCTGAATTATTGCATTGATGAGATATTTTTTTATGTTTTTTGTTATCTTTTTATGTAACTTTATATTTGATTTGTAAATTAACAAATATTTTATATAAAGAATATAAATTAATAAAAAAAATCATGATTTGAAACATTAAATTCTAAAGTTATTTTGATTATCAAATGCTAAAGCTATTTTAATTACTAAAGGTTTCATCTTATAAAATGCTAAAACTATTTTGGTTCCCAATAAATTACCTTGGCAAAGCAAATCCTGTTCGAGTCTTACATACAAACTCTTTCAAACAGGCACTTTAATCATATATAAAGGTTTGAGTATAGGATTTTGCTTAAAGGACATCAAACTCTCCTTCCACTATTTTAGATAACTATGTTGTTTTTGAAATTTTCACTAAACATGAAAAGACATTTCTCTAGAAATTTTCATTTTTTGTAAAAGGGGACAAAGAGCAAATGCCAAAGTTTTTTTTTTCTCATCAAATGTCAAGTTAGAAAGTCTAATACATCATCTATCTAGCACATTTTCTGATATACCTTTTTTTATTAATTATTTTTTTTAGAGTTTAAGATTTAATTTTTATTTAATAAAATTTTTATTAATAAAATTATTATTAATTACTTTTATAAAAAATTATATTAAAAAGATATATTAAATGATCTGGACACCGAAGTTAAAAAAACTTTAAAAAAAAGACTTTGAAACTTTTCAACGGTTAAAGAAAAACGTTTGTGAGCTTTCAAAACCAGTCAAAAGAGCATTTTGGTAATATCCGACAAAAATCCACAGCCTTTTCCCTACATTTATATATGTCCCTTCCCTCCTTTCAACCGTTCGTGTTCAAACAAAAAGTCAAGGTGCAAACCATGTAATTATCTTCAAACTCCATGTCCATTTACATACTTGAAAAACTCTCTCTATTTATACTTGAATATTCTTTCTCAACTAGTTCAAACCCTACCCTCTGCCTTTCACTTCACTTCATCATTCATTCATTGTAACCATTAGTCCCTCCCCTCACTTCTTCTCCTTTCTATACCTCATCATATCGAAGCAGCAGTTCCCAAACCACTATAAATTCGGTACGTGTTTGAATGATTTTCTAAAATCTTACTCAGTGATAGTATGTTTAAAATTAATTATGCTTTTTGAATATTCATTCTAATGTATATGACTGTACTATACGTATGAATCGTGATGAATTAATTGGTCGTGGTATTTTTGTTTTTGTATTAATAAATGCGTAAAGCTGTTTTTCTTCTTCAAGTTTCTTTTGGCATAATTATAACAAGGAAGCATTTTTATTCTTTCTGGTGGCAGAAAAATGATTGGTGAAAGTTGGTGATGATGAAGATGGTGAGAACACACAAAGCATCAGTCCATATGTTGTTCATTATTATTATTATTATGTTGTTCAACATATTTCCTCCATGCCAAAGTTATCCAGAGCTTGAGATCCTTCACTCAATCAAAACATCCTTCAACGATCCATTGAAGTCTCTCTCCAACTGGAATTCCTCACTCCATTTTTGCCAATGGAACGGCGTTTCTTGCCACAATTCTTCATCGTCACACGTTGTCAAAATCGAGCTTTCCGGGAAGAATTTATCAGGAAAAATCTCCGACAAGATTTTTCAGCTGTCCTACCTTGAATACATCGATTTGTCAAATAATCAATTATTTGGTGAAATTCCTGCTGGAAATTTTTCTTCTTGTTTATCGCTTAAATATCTCAATTTAAGCAATAACAATTTCACAGGTCCACTTCCACCATGCGTTTCGAATTCAAAACTGGAAACTTTTGATCTTTCTAATAATATGATTTCAGGAAAAATCCCGGAAAATATCGGACTTCTCTCGGAGCTAAAAATCCTGGATTTTGGTGGGAATGTTTTGGAGGGAAGAATTCCAAGTTCTATAACAAATATTACAAACTTGGAATTCTTGACCTTGGCTTCAAATCAATTGACAGGGGAAATTCCAAGAGGATTAGGGCAAATGAAGAAATTGAGATGGATTTATTTGGGATACAACAATTTATCCGGAGAAATTCCAAAAGAAATTGGTGAATTAACTTGTTTATATCATCTTGATCTTGTGTACAATAATCTCACAGGTGAAATCCCTTTTTCTTTCGGAAATCTCACAAACCTTCAATTCCTTTTCCTCTATCTGAATAGCCTCACTGGTCCAATTCCAAAATCAATTTTCAATCTCAAAAAATTGATTTCACTTGATTTGAGTGGTAATTTTTTTTCCGGTGAAATTCCTGATGAACTCATGTCACAGTTAAGGAATTTGGAAGTTCTTCATTTGTTTTCGAATAATTTTACCGGGAAAATTCCTAGTTCTTTATCCTATTTCCCGCGTCTTCAATATCTTCAATTATGGTCCAATAGATTCCACGGTGAAATTCCTAAAGATTTAGGAAGGTACAACAATTTGACTGTCGTGGATCTTTCCAGTAATTTCCTAACCGGAAAAATTCCCCAAGGAATTTGTGAATCAGGTCGTTTGATCAAGCTTATTATGTTCTCCAATTCGATTGAAGGAGAAATACCGGAGAGATTGGGGACACATTGCAAAAGTTTGCAAAGAATTCGCCTTCAAAACAATAACTTGTCGGGGAAATTGTCACTAGATTTCACGCAACTTCCGCGTGTTTATTTCCTTGATCTCTCCGGTAATAATCTTGTCGGAGAAATTGGGAAATGGAAATGGAATATGCAAGCGCTTCAAATGTTGAATTTGGCTAGGAATAAGTTTTCGGGGCAGTTACCGGATTCTTTTGGTAGCAAAAAGCTCGAAAATTTGGATTTATCTGGAAATGATTTTTCCGGTGTGATTCCTTCAAGTATTGGAGAGTTTTCAGAATTGGTTGAATTGAAGCTAAATGATAACAAGCTTTCAGGTAAAATCCCTAATGAAATAAGCTTGTGTAAGAAGCTTGTGACATTAGCCCTTAGCCACAATCAGCTTAATGGTGAAATTCCTCCGAGTCTTTCCGATTTGCCTGTTCTTGGACAGCTAGATTTGTCACAAAATCAATTTTCAGGTGAAATTCCTCGAAAATTAGGAGCTGTTGGATCATTGGTTCAAGTAAACGTCTCGTATAATCACCTGCATGGGAGATTGCCATCGACCGGGGCATTTTTGGTAATCAACTCGAGTGCGGTCGCCGGTAATATTGATCTCTGCGGAGGCGATGAAAACACCGGTTTACCACCGTGCAAGAGCGGTAGAAGGCCTCCATGGTGGTTTTTCTTGACTTGTCTTGTGTCATTTCTCTTTACTTTTGCTCTCGCTGGTTTTATTATTATTATTGTCATGAAACGAAGAAAAGAACCGGACTTAATAAAGAGTACAATGAATAATATTGAAGATGGAATGACATCATCGTGGGAATTACAATTCTTGAATTCAAAGGCATCAAAATCAATATCAATAAAGGACATCTTATCGTCGCCAAAAGAGGAAAATCTCATCAACAGAGGAAGAACCGGAACTTCATACAAAGGAACTTCCACTATTAGTAACTTCCAATTCGTCGCTAAAGTTCTAACTGACGATGTAAACTCGTTTTCCACAAATTTAGAAAGAATTCATGATCATCCGAACATCGTGAAGCTAATTGCAACATGCAAAGGATCGGGAAAAGGAAGGATTTTAGTTTATGAATATATCCAAGGAAAAGACTTGAAGGAAGGCATTCGTGGATTAAATTGGGATGGTCGGTTGAAGGTGGGTATAGGGGTCGCAAAAGCTATTAGACATTTGCATTGGTATTGTTCACCAAGTAGCGTCGTTGTTGGTGACCTTTCGCTACATAAAGTGATTGTTGATGATATCAAAGGTGAAGCTCGCCTCAGATTCAGTCTTTCTAAATTACAACCAGTTTTAGGAGACAAGAAATGCTTCATATCCTCAGCCTACACTGCTCCAGGTATTCCCCCTTTACTACATTTTTTTAATTTCTCGTCTTTGATTAATAGTGCACAAAAATTAAGAAAATGATTACATTGTTTGTATTTAAAAGACCCTTGCCTCAACTGATGAATTCCATCCGACCTTCTGCGGAGATAAAAGGAAGAATGGCCACTCATCCGAATAAGACGATAGGAAAAGTAATGAATTAAATAACACTATGACTATTATTAATATTTCTAAAAAAACTTTTAAGATAGTTATTTAATTTCAATAAGATATATATATATGGAAAAATATCATATATTCTCGCCTAATCTACTAAAGTAACGAATATTTTAAAACGGAAAAGTATGTTTAAACCACAAGCAATATAACAACAGGTGATATGAAAGAGTAGGAGCATGATTATTAAGACCTCCAAATCTTTCCTCATAAATATAATCCATAATAAAAACTTGAGTGTCCATAGACCAACAACAAACTTTTTTTTGGTTAATTACATTTTCCCTCTCGGGATTTATCTAAATTATAATTTCATCCTTCTATTTTGTATCAATTATAAATGCATTCTTATTATTTATATTTTCATAACTTATTAATTAACTTCAATAAAAAAATTTAACACAAAATAATTATTATGCGGTAAAAATTTTGAAATCTTCCTATAATATCATTTTGCAAGTTTACTTATTGTTTATTATTATATATAAAGACAATAACACTCTTGCTAAAAATATTTTAATTAGTGTAACTTTCGTCATGAAGGATATCATTATCTTAATATACGATAATAAATAAGAAGTAAACTTGCAAACTAATATTTTAAGAAGATTTAAAATTTTTTACAGTATAATCATTGTTTTTTGATAAAATGTTTCATTGAAATCAATAGTAGAGATTAATAAGTTATAAAAATATAAACGATAAAGATGTATTTATAAATTATACAAAATATAGGAATGACATTGTAATTTAGACAAACTTCAAAGAGGAAAATATATATATATATATATATATTTCTGCTGAACACCAACGACAAACTATCAACAGTATAATTTGGTTCTCCTGCTTTTCCTCTTCCCAAACCAAATGGTCCATGCTTTCTCGTTAATCAAAGGGATCTATCTCCTTTTTTGCACGTAACAAGAAAGGAAAAAAAAAAGTTGGTTTTTTTTTAATCAAAGAAAAAAGTTGTTCTACTTCTGCCATCATTATGCTATATGAAAATTTTTTACATATAATTTCTCATCGACGTCCATGCACGTATGATTAATCTATAAATTCAATTGATAATTTTTTTTTTTTGGGGGGGCAGAAACAAGAGAATCAAAAGTAGTGACTGACAAGTCAGACATATACAGCCTTGGTATAATGTTGATTGAGTTATTGACCGGAAGAAATCCCACTGATTCTGAAATATTCGGTATCCTCCATGAAAACATAGTTGAATGGGCGCGTTATTGTTACTCAGATTGTCATCTTGATACGTGGGTTGATCAGATCATCAGAATAGATGCACTGCAAAACCAGAATCAAATTGTCGAGACCATGAATCTTGCCCTGCAGTGCACCGCATCTGATCCTAATGCCAGACCATCTGCCATTGATGTTGTAAAACGACTAGAGTTGGTAGCCACCGGATCATCAAGAACTACTACTTGTGCCTTAGTTTCTAAGTGTTTTTTTAATTAATATCTTTTTTTTTTTTTTGGTTTTCTAACTTGAAATGAATTTTCATCAGCCATCTGATTTAATTACTTTTTTTTTTTTGGCTGTTTTTTGTTTCTTTGAAATTGATTTTTGTATGATTATAATTGAGTGGTACTCAATATATGTTTCGCTTGATATATGTTATGATGATGACATATATATATACTACAATGTAAAAAATGTAGATAAATTAATTGAATGCCAATATATGGTCTACATATGGAGTTCTCTTATCGTCATATATATATATATATATATATTTATTTATTTTTAAAGTTAATTAAATATACAATTCAAACGTAACAAATTAAGAAATCGATACAAGTTTAGTAATGTAGTTTGATCAATATTGCCTATCTCTAATATATAAAAAAAAAAAAAAATACAATGAAATATTCTTTTAAATTTCATCTACTGATCAATAGCAATCAAAACAATCGATATACACTATCTAAACTTCATGTCAGGGGCATCTTTGGGCGGGTCAAAATTCAAATACAAAAAGTTAATGTATCACTTAACTATAAATTTATATTTTTTTACTTAGTAACTTCAGTTTTATTTATTTTTGAGGCCATAACAAAAAAGGAATTCTATTTTTTACTCAAAATGAACATAATTTTATATTGTATATAAAGTATAAAAAAATTAAGACATTCATAGCTTTGCCCATGCTTCATGTAATCTATAAAAATGTGCAAAAAAACAAAACCCAAACCCCTTACAAAAATATTAAATAAAATTTTATATGAACGAGCAAGGGTGCGGTTTCACCAAGATAGTATAAGACTTCAACGACAAAAAGATTATATCGATTTTCTCTGATCTAATTAAGATTTTGTAATGAACTCCATGAAGTAAGAGCAGATAATTTTTTTTGTAGAGCCTTACGTCATTTGATTGAAAACTTCCTCTACTGTATATAGACCCCAAAATTGTGCAAAATATCTTAAAAAACATATCAAGGGTTTATTCCATATTAGAGTCAAGCACATCTTCAATTTCTGCAAAATATCTTAAAAAAGAACTCCGTCATATTTTTAAAAATTTTGAAATATCCCGCAAGAGTTTTAGTAGGGATGTGAATCTTTCATAAATTATCAAAAAGCTTTTGTTAATAGAGTATTTACCAAATAACACTAACTTCAAATCTCTTTTAGTACCTTTCAAAAAAAAGATCTTTCAGTAAGACTAATAATAGACCTTTAAAAAAAATTAATAAAACAATATGTTATAGAGAGAGAGAGAGAGAGAGAGAGAGAGAGAGAGAGAGAGAGAGAGAGAGAGAGAGAGAGAGAGAGAGAGAGAGAGAGAGAGCTTTTTCTATTTTCCACACATAGTATTGCTTATATAGGAACAAAGCCATACTAAAGCATTATGGTGCTGAATGGTCCTGCTCAAGAATATGGGGGAATTATAGGTCAATAGCTAGCTAGGAACCAAAATCCTTATTGCTTATTAGGGGACCATATGGACACAAAGTACTGATGCTTTGATGATATCCCTATTGTGATGGTGGGATAATACACTGTTTTTTTTTTCACTATTCAAAGAAGGCAGGCAGCAGAAATGATTTACAGCAAATCTTAGTTTGATAGTGAACTTCTCATGCGATTGAAATTACATTTTTGGGTTTCTACTTTTTACTAGTAATGAAGGAATGGTCAAAGGATTCAAATCATGTTATGCAATATGAATGGTTGGTAAATTAGCCTTTACTAAGTGAAAAGTTAAAAGGAATTCAAACTTATATTCTGCCAGCTTTGTCTCTTTTGTTTTCCCTTTCTCATTTTAGACAATTTTGAAAGATGCTATGTATGTCACACACATTATTGTAGAAAAACTTATGTTTCAATCATGCAAAAGGAGAAAAAATGACACTATATAGAATATAACTCAAAATCAACCCATAATATATATATATATGGTTTGTAAATTGCAATTAATTTTAGAAAAATTAGCTCAAAATGTTACTAAAAAGATGTCTTATTCGACCCACAAGAACTTGAACTTAAATGTTAAGATTTTATCTTGAAGACGTTTGAACTTGTGACTTCTAAAATGAAATTATATGAAAGATCATGTGTTCAACTAACACCCCTCTCTAATGTATTAAAAAAAATTTTAAAAAAAAAAAAAAACTAACTAAGGATTATAAACTTGAATATGAGAACTTGAGAAATTAGAATCAAGTGCTCAAATCAATAGGTTATTACTTATTTATATATTTTTTTAAGGGATTGAGAATAATAATTAATTAATTTGGACTTGAGAAACAAAGGGTTGTGGCTGTACACATGATTGAATAACTTGTCATCAATTAAGCTTATTTGCAAACGATTGTATGATGCCATGATGACACTCAAAACTCATTAGCAATGATTAGGACAAACCATTAATTTGTTGATGGAGAATCACATTAATTACCTTTTGGAACTCATCATAAAAAAGTATTGAATCTAAGTAACGTTAATGTGTACATCATTAATTTGCTCTTCAAAGAATCAACTTTTTTTTCTTCTTTCTAATTTACTTAGAGCACTCATTCTAAGTTGTACAGACATATATACTATAACTTCTAAACTTTTGGCAATTTCTGGTTTTTCTAATTTTAAAAATTCGCAATATATACTTAAAATTTATTGTTATTTTTCAATTCATGCTCAAAAATTTTTATTTTTAACTTTTATATGCATAAATTATTTACAATCTTGTTAGTATGATAAATTATGCTTAACGCGTTAATTTTCAACTTATTTTTATATATTCATGCACATTAGCCTTTATTAAGTCATAGTTAAATAACTTAAATATGTGGGTCACAAATGACACATTCGACAAATTAAAGACACATATCATCATCTTTCAGCATGCAATGCTTAAATTTTTTTTAATTATTCATCATTTTAGGAACAAAATGTCTTTAATAAATGGCTTACCTGCATTGCGCATACCTAAAATGTGTCAGAAATCAACACATTGAGTATAATTTATCATATCAGCAAAATTATAAATAGTTCATGGATATAAAAATTTTAAAAAAAAAATAAAGATTTTTAGGTATAAATAGAAAAGTGACCATTGCTTATGGGCATCTACGACTAATTCTCTTTCCTTTTTCTTCCCCTAATTATTGGCTAATTTGTATGTGGAATTGAATTATTTCCAAAGAATTTTGCAGTGAAAGAAACTCATTTTTACTGTGATCAGAACATTTCATCAAGAAATGAAAATCCAAATTGTAGAGGAAAGGAGAGAGATGATTTGGTGCAGTCGGCCACGACATAATGGTCAAAAGTATAGCAGAATTTAGGCCGGGCTGCCCCCGTCAACTTTCCGGCCGATGACCCACCATCTCTGATCTGCCCTTCTAATGATGATTCTCTTCAAAGATTTTTCTTTTTTCCTTTCATTTCGTCCCATCCATTATTCTCTTATTCTTTTCTTCTATTCCCTTTGAAACTATTATTATTCTGACATATGAAGAAGATTTAAGCACTTTTTCTTTATTGATGAATGAGAACTCATGGTCATGGCAGCTGCTCGTACAGTTAGAAGATTCCAATCCCAACGATAACTCTAAACATATAAAAACTAAGCACAGATCAGAGAGCTCGCAATTTTGTATTAGTGAAGCACAGGATATTGTATACTAAGTAATTTTTCCTTAAAGATATATATTTAAAGTTAGAGTTTTTTTTATGTCATAGAATTTATATTAAAAAGCCTACAATACAAAGAATGTACTAAAAACTGTATTAGAAAATGTATTAAAAGATTTAGTTGAAAATGAGTTTTTTCCAATTCTTGTAGCCAACACAAATAATTTGGATTAAATTTTTAATTTACTATTCCAATTTCTTTAAATTTAAATTTTCAATTTAATATTCCAGTTTCTTCGAGAGTTAACAATTTAGTAATTCTACTTTTACACTATTTGGAATAACTCTCTCATTTCTATTTAAAATTTTTAAATTATATAAAAATTTAAAATTTAAATAGAAATGGTTGACTCTAACCAAATTGAAATATTAATCCACATTAATCTGTAGTGGTAACACACATTGGAAAAACTCTTTTAAAAAGTTATGTCTAACGTGTATCCCTAGTACAAGTATTTAATACAGATACAATAGTATAAAACATATATAATTATCATATATGATATTACCTTACCTTTGGTAAAAAATATAAGTCCTTTTAGAATGTTTGAAGATAGTAAAAAATATAAGTCTTTTTACACCTTTGAATAAATATTTTATTGCAAACTTCTTTACCCATTTCTTCATGCATTTATTCTACCCTTATTGTCTATCTATTTTCTTATTTATTAAGGGTATATAAGGTTTTTTATTCAAAAGTTATCTTATTTTCAAAACTCTTAATGTGTGTGCATATTAATCCATAAGGATTTCTATTTTCAATGGGAGGTAGTAGTATATTTTTATATATTTTAATTTTTCAAAAAAAAAATTTATCTATATTAATATGTGTTATTGTGTGCATTAGGAACACCGATTAGACTAGACGGAACTTAAGAAAAACTCAAAAACAAAAAAACAGCTAAGATTTGCTGGCAGAGATATATCTTTAGTCTTTAGGGTTTTATTTTTATCTGAAAAGCTTCAAGAACTCAATGATGATTCTTGGAGACCATGCAAAAAGAAGAAGAGAGAAAAAGGGTTCTTTGCCTTCTTTCCTTTATCTTCATAAAGCTCCTTTTTTTTCTCTAATGTTTTGAATAGAAGTTGTTGAGATCTAAGAAAGAAGAAGATGACCAATTAAAAAGTGAATGTGTCTCTCTTCGATCGCAGCATTTTTCTTTTTTATATCTTCCTTTTCTTGTGGAGAGAGCTCACTTTGTAGATTATGGAAGGAAGAACAGACATTTTTTCATCACTGTTTCTTTTGTTGGGGACAGATATGGCAATCATTATCTTCGAATTACACGTGCAAAAATATTAGATTGTGCAGCACCAACCCCCACTTATTAGAGATGCATGTAACGGAGTAGGTCAGTTGATTTTTAAACTACAAAATTCATAACAAAAAATGCAGGAAACGAGAACCGTAAATCGAGAATTATATTTCCCCCCCTACTTTACGTACTGTTAGGTTCTAAATATATCTTTGATAACATTGATTAGGGATAGGCATCAGTAGCATACACAAAATCTAGGAAGAAAAAAAAAATAATAACATCTGAATTTATGGTAAGTCAGTCTCTCCGAATTTTTTTATAATGACCTCATTTTCTAAAAGAAGACTACAAGGTCATGTTATAAGGTTATGTAATCTTTTGCCAATCATCAATTTTATCTTGTGCCTTCCTTTCAATTTTGCCCCTTTTTTTTTTTTTTTTTTTAGTTTACATGTCATATTTCTTTTATTTTTTAAGAGACCATTCATTATTTTTTTTTACTAAAATTGTTCTTTTTTTTAATTAAAGGAAAGATATTACTACATATTATGTTTGTTCTATCTATATTTATTTTAGAAATATTCAATATTTAGAAATTCAAGATTAAAAAAATATTTTATATAAGTATCAACATTTCTAAAAAAAAGAATTCAAAAATTAAAATGAAAATCTCATCAATTTCATTAATAAAAAACAAATCTTTTTTAATTAGAGGATTAAGAAAATATAAATTGTTTTTATCTTTTTTACATATATCGTTTTGTATGTTGAATAATTTCCTTTTAGAAGATTAAAAGGTTGAAAAGTATATATTAAGAGATTATTTTAATTTTTTTTGAAATTAATCTCTTATGTATTAGTATGTTAGTTAAATTTGAATATTGTAGTTCAAATTGTATTAGTAATGTTAGTAGACATCAAACTTTAATATGATTATAGAGATTTTTCTAATTTAATTAAGAAAATGCATTGTGATTTATTTTATTTTAAAAATTTTATAAATAAAAACATTATCTAAAAATGAGGATTCGGGACCCTATAGAGTGGGGTACGAGACTAAAAATTGTAGATCAAGACAAATTCAAATATAATCCAAATTTGATATTTTTATATATTTTAAAGTTTAAATAGACTCGTCTCTAAAAGATATTACTTTTAATTTATGAAATGAATGATATTTTAAATTTTAATTGTTGAATCCTTGAATATATAAATTATTTTTAATTTGACTTCCTAAATAGAGATATAATGAAAATATTATAAGAATTAATACTTTTCCTCCAATTAAAAAAAAGAATTTTATAAAATAAAGAATTAATTATTTTTTTAAAAAAATGTAAAGAAGAAAAAACTAAAAGCTCTATAACAACTAGAAATGGCAAAAAGGAAAAATTCAATGAAGGTAAAGAATTAATAACCTGGGGCAAGGGATTACTTTAGACACTTTGGTCAAAAAGGTACATTGTCTTATAGTATGACCATTTTAAGACTACTTTTAAAAAACAGAATCATTTAAAAAAAAATCTTTCAGTTAGTCTCTCATGAGCCCTTTTCACGCGAGACGAGACAAGCTAGAATTTACCCTGACTCGCATTCGAGCTTGAACTTGAGTTCAATTCTTTGTGTTGAACTCGAACTCGGTTCAATACTTCATCTACGAGTTTGAATATATATATAATATTTAGATTCATATAATGTATATAATATTTATAGTTATATATTATGACTAGATAAGCTCGACGAGTCACCAACTCAATATTAAAGACTCAAACTCGATTTATTTTTCTTACCTAGCCAGCTCGAGTTTAATCAGCACTGAATTCGAAACTGAACACTTCACGAGTGGCTCAACTCATATACATATGTACAACTTACCCTAGGTAATCTTTAGACAAAGCATTACAAATTCTCACAAGATACAACTTAGCACGCTATACATTGGAACAACCTATTTATAGGTGTTTCCCTCCTTACTATATTGTTTGTGCACTTTTTGAACTCTATACTTATTTACAAGATTCTATATAATATTTTCTTTTTAAAAATATTTTTTATTTTAAATTTATACTTTTGAATTTAAAGTTTATTTTTTATTTTGAAAAAAATTATAATAAAAATATTATAATAGAATGTGTTAATTACATTTTTCTTTAAAGTTTGTCTAATTTACTTTTTCCTCCTTCCAATTTTATATCAATTACAAATATGTTCTTATCATTTATATATTCATAATAATTCTTCCCTACTACTAAGTTTAGTTTAAAAAATATCAAGAAACAATGATCTTGTTGTAAAAAAGTTTTAAAATCTTCTTAAAATATCATTTGACGGGTCTAATCTTTTATAAATACTATATTAAGATAATAATATCCTTCAATATAGAAATTAGACTAAAAAAATATTTTAAATAGAATGATAATATAATCTTAATATATGATAGTAAATAAGAGTTATGAATACAATATGATATTTGATAGAGATTTTAAACTTTTGCTACAAAAATATTATTTTTTTACAATTTTTTTTTTTGTTATGATTGTAATATGAATTAATTAGTTATTAATATATAAACGATAAAGATGTATTAGAAATCCTTATAAGACAATGATAAATTTATAATTTGGACAAAGTTCAACGGAAAAATATGTAATTAACTCTAGAAAAAATTTTTACGAAGAGTGACCGATAAATACTTATTAAGGGTCGACTAATACTTTTGTGCATGGATTTGAAAAAACCCGCAAGAGGGAAAAAAAATACATCAACCTTAAAAATGCCTGGTTAATTAGCGTTTTCTTTTATTTCTTCTAAACTCATACTTGTCAAACTAATTAAAGAAGAAACGGAAAAAACAGTTAAAAATTGCACTATGATATTTTGGAGAATATAAATTGTAGTTGGACTTAACCTGAAATGACATTGATACTATGATTTGTTATGCCGATCCGGCACCAAACAGAAACTATTTACTATTACAAATGCTCCTATTTACTATTACAGATCCTTGAATAAGAAGAAGAAAGGCAGAAATAATAGTCCTAGTCTATTATAATCATCTTCTCTCCTTCTTGAACGTCTTCCAGAAGACAGATCCAAGTAAAGCAGTAAAAACAGAAGCGTTAGTAGTAAAATAGAGCAAAAGCTGTAATCTTTACCTCGAGACCCTTCAGGTCTCGGTTAGGGCGGTAGCAGCAGGAGCCGAACGAGTTCGACTTCAGTTTGCGCGACGGAGAACAGCTCCGAAGTGCTCTTCCAGTGAAGAACAACGTGAATCCCTCAGTTAACCGGCAGCTTCAAGAAACGGCTCTCAATCTCTCTCTCAGCAAAGCCCTTTCCTCTATCACGCAGCCACACGCACGGTGCCACAAAGGTCAACCGGCACAGACCAGCGGAGAAGAGTCCCGAAGGGTCACACAGAAACCGAACAGACAGACTGTTCAGAAGAAGAGAGAGAGGAAGACAGAAGGTCAGAGAGAGAAGAGGAGGCAGCGGCGGCTCAAGCAGAAAATGAAGAGAGGATTAGGGTAGGCTGAAGAGAAAAGAAAGTATATATAGCCAAGTCACCTGGGCGGGTCGGGTTGAACCCGGCCCTCCCGGCATCAAAGGCCTTCCAGCCCACTTGCACTCATAATAAGGCCCACCTGGTTGTATTCATCATTGGGATAAAACTAAATGGGCTAAAAGGAGAAATGAAAATAATGTGAAAATGGCCCAATAGGCCAACAAACTCCACCTTGAACATATGTTCATTTAATTTTCAGCCAACAATGACTCAAAGAGTCAACCTTCATCTACATGAATGAGGTCCCTGCACAAAGAAAACTTATCAGTTGTCACAATTTTAGTACCCAAATCTGCAGGATTATCTTTAGTACTAATTTTCTCAATATTGACTAAGCCACTTGAAACCTTTTCCCTTATGAAATGATACTTAACATCTATATGTTTAGTTCTCTCATGATAAACAGGATTTTTACACAAGTGAAGACAACTTTGACTATCAGTATAAATCACAGCTTTAGAATTTAAAACATGCAATTCAAATAGTAAGCCTTGAAGCCAAATGGCTTCCTTAATTGCCTCAGTAGCAGCAATGTATTCAGCCTCCATAGTCGATAAAGCAACTACAGGTTGCAACTGTGATTTTCAAGATATGCAATTCCCTGCCAAAGTAAAGAAATAAGAAGTGGTAGATTTCCTACCATCTTTATCACCTGCAAAGTCAGAATCCACATATCCAACCAGTTCAAAATTATCAGACCAATTATGATAAAGAAGACCCCTATCAATAGTCCCATTAATATAACGTAACAACCACTTGAGAGCTGCCCAATGATCTCTACCCGGGTTAGACATGAATCGGCTAAGAAGGCTTATGGAATAAGCAATATCAGGTCGGGTGGATATTATAGAATACATGACGGATCCTATAGCCATTCTATAAGGTATGTTGGCCATGTCATTCTTTTCTCTATCAGTTTTGGGACAAGATTTTTCAGAAAGCTGAAAGTGGCTCGCAAGTGGTGTACAAACTGGTTTGCATAAATGCATCGAAAATTTGGAAACAATTTTCTGCATGAAGGATTTCTGGGATATGAATAAGGATCTATCAGCTCTATCCCTTCTAATGTTCATCCCAAGGATTTTAGACGCAGAACCTAAGTCCTACATATCAAATTCAGACTTCAGCAAGGATTTCAAGCGAGTAATCTTATCTCTATGCTTACAAGCAATTAGCATGTCATCCACATAGAGCAAAAGATAAATAGCAGTTTCAACCTTATCACCACAGAAATATAAACAGCTATCATAATTGCTTTTAACAAAACCAGCTTTAAGCATGAAAAAGTCAAAACGTTTATACCATTGCCTAGGTGATTGTTTAAACCCGTACAAGGACTTTTTCAAAAGACATGTCATGTTTTCCTTACACTTTTCCTCAAAACCTGGTGGTTGACGCATGTAAATAGTCTCTTCAAGTTCCCCATGCAAAAATGCAGTTTCTACATCAAGTTGTTCAAGATCAAGATCATAAAAGGCAACAATTGCAAGCATTATCCTAATTGTTTTATATTTAACAACGGGAGAAAATATTTCATTGAAATCGATGCCATCAACTTGAGAAAAACCTTTTGCAACCAACCTAGCCTTGAACCTTGGGGTTCATTGGTAGATTCAGGCTCTTTGATTTTAAAAATCTATTTGCAATCAATTAATTTTTGCTTTGAGGGTTTTTGAGCAAGAATCCAGGTTTTATTTTTGTGACGTGAGGACATTTCCTCTTCCATAGCATGCAACCACAAAGAAAGGTTAGGACTCTTCAACACATCAGAAAAACACAGAGGTTCTTTTTCTTCCATATAGGATGCAGCAGCAAAGGCATATGAGACGATGTAGGAATAACCATACCTAGCGGGTTTTCTCGTCTCTCGCCTAACTCTATCTCTTGATAGCTGGTAGTCTCTTAGAGCTTGGGCTTATGCCTCGGGATGATCCTCATCATCCCCATCTGAATTTTCAGATTCAGGCATACTGGTTTCCGGCTGCTAACTGGTCGGTATATCCGACACTTCACTGGTTTCGGGTTGATCGTGGGGTTGTGCAGGTTCGGAGGTGTCCTCCACGTTCACGGGAATATTCCCATCTATGGGAATGTCACTAGGGCTATCAGGATTTGTTTTAGCCTTTAGGCAAGGCATATCAAGTTCATTGAAGACCACATCCCTACTCACAATAACCCTCAACCCCGGCTCACCTTTGAGTCAAACTTTGTACCCCATCACCCCACTAGGGTAGCCTAAAAACACTCCCTTCCTTGTCCTAGGGTCTAACTTACCCTCCTTTTGATGTGCAAAAGCAGCACAACCAAACACTCTAAGGTTTCACAGGTTTGGTGGTTCTCCGGACCACAACTCTAAAGGAGTTTTGAAGTTTATGGCTGTTGAGGGTGATCTATTAATGAGGTAGACAGTTGTACTTACAGCTTCTCCCCAAAAGGGTTTTGGGATTCCTGAAGACACCATAAGGCACCTAACCTTATCCATTATAGTACGGTTCATCCTTTCAGCGAATCTATTTTGCTGAGGATTGCGCCTAACAGTCCTATGGTATAGAATGACATGCAATGCACATAAATCAGCAAACTTTTTATTCAGAAAATTTTTCAAAAGTTTGATCTTTTGATTTTAAAAGAAATACCCATACATGCCTAGAAAAATCATCAACAACAGATAAGAAATAAACATTCCCACCATAAGTTGGAACCTTTTCAGGTCCCCACAAATCACAGTGCATATAATCAAGGACAGAAGTGGACTTGTGTGTGCCAACTGAAAAACTAATTTTATGATGTTTTCCAAGAACACAGTGGTCACAAAAATCCAAAGATTCGATTTTGTCACCACCCAAAAGATTTTGTTTGTGAAGGCAATGTAGTCCTTTTTCACTGATGTGGCCAATTCGACGGTGCCACAACAGTCTTTTCAGGAACAGTTTTGGAAACCAATGCAGATGCTTCGCAACAGTTTTTCCAATTAAATGGTAAAGACCATCCTTTTTAAAACCTTTGAGCATGACCAGTGCTCCTTTGCAAACTTTCATAATACCATTTTTAGATTTGTAAGAAAAACCATTAGTGTCAAAAACACCAAGGGAGATTAGATTCCGACGGAGGTCGGGCACATATCTCACCTCAGTTAATTTTCTGGTCACACCATCATGCATTTTAATAAAAACATTTCCAATTCCTTTTTTTTCACAAACATGATTATTACCCATAAAAACTTTTCCATGCTCAAGGGGTTTAAAATCTGAAAACCAATATTTGTTTGGTGTCATATGAAAAGTGCATCCTGAATCAAGGATTCAGTGTTCAGAAACAGGAGAAAGGGAAGGGGATACACATAAGACTTCAGAATACATTGAATTACCATCTGAGTCAAAATCGTGAGTTTTGACGGCATTGGCGAATTGTAAACAAAGAAGGGATTCGATAAATGTGTATTATTCACGTTTGAAAAAGTTATGGGATGAATTAGACAACTACTCTCAACTCCCATCCAGTACAGATACAGAACTCTTGGCTGTTATCATAAAAGAAATAGAGGAAGAAAAGATTTTTCAATTTTTAATGGGATTAAACAGTGAAATTTATGGCATTGTTCCTCCCATCTGATACAAGAAGAACTCATGCCCAAATTGCAAACAATTCTCGCTCAAATTTTGTAAAGAAGAACAGCACAAAAATCTGGCACGAGCAAATGAGCAGAATAGCAACAGTGTCGCTTTTGCTATAAAAACCACTCGGTCATCTTCAACCTCCAGACCAGCAATCGTACAGGTCTACACTCACTGCCGCCGCTCAGGCCACGACACCAAGAACTGCTTCCAGATTGTCGGTTACCCAGAATGGTGGGGCATAAACGCAACAAGCGCCGAAGATGGTGGACTGCTATTCAATCAAGGTGGTCGCGGCATAGTTGCAGCGGGCGCCGGAAATCATAGACATTCTCGCAGTCGACCGCTTCTTCCAGGACCAAGCGCCGCGAGCTCCCAGTTGCAGCAGACAGCAGGAAGCAGTAATAATGAAACCTGGCTTAATGCAGCGACAGCTCGAAGCAGCTACAACCCAGCAGAAAACAACTCACCTGGGGAATCAAACTTCCCTAACTTGAACAAGGAACAGTGATCAACCCTGTTGACCATTCTCAATAATCCAAAATCAAATCAAATTGATAAATTATCTAGTATTGGAAATTTATAGATTTTGGACTCAGGTTGTTCTCACTATATGACTGGTAAGGAGGATTATTTAAAACATTTAAGAAATATTAATCCATAACTATTGGTCTACCTAATGGTAATCAAGCCATTGCTCTATAAGAAGGAATGGTTTCTTTAAATTCTAAACTCCACCTCCTGAGTGTGTTTTTTGTTCCTGAGCTTAAATGCAACTTAATTTCTTTAGCTCAATTAGCACGAGACTCTAAGTGCTTTATCACCCTTCCTGATGAATTTTGTGTTATACATGACCGTACCTCGATGAAGCCGATTGGAGAAGGTGAGCAGAGGAATGGGATTTTCTTCCATAAACCTAAGGAGCTATCATATTTATTTGTTTTTTTCCAATACTGTTCTCGATTCAAGCACATTATGGCATATACGGTTAGGCCATCCTTCGGATTTTGTGGTAAACAATTTTTTGGGATCAATCAAGAAATCTAGACATAGAACTTCTCTTTGCAATATTTGTTTACGTGCAAAGAAAACTCGTGATTGTTTTCTTTTAAGTATAAATAAAGCATCTGCAGTTTTTTATTTAATTCATTGCAATTTATGGGGCTCATATAAAACTACATCTACTATAGGTGCTTCATATTTTCTTACTATCTTGGACGACTACTCTAGGGCAGTATGGATATATTTGATCTCTGAAAAAAGTGCAGTAGCCTCTGTTATGAAAGATTATTTTTCCATAGTCAAGACTCAATTTCACAAAACAATTAAAGTGGTTAGAAGTGATAGTGGAACAGAATTTATCTATCTTAAATCATAATTTGCTACACATGGTATGATACATCAAACCACTATAGCTAGAACACCTCAGCAAAATGGCCAAGTGGAACCCAAAGCATCGTCATATATTAAATGTGGCACGGGCTATGCATTTTCAAGCTAACTTGCCTACGAAGTTTTGGGGAGAATGCGTTTTAACAGCAAGATATCTTATTAATCGTACTCCTCCTCTTTGTTACATGGAAAAACACCTTATGAATTGTTGCATGGAAAACCGCCGTTATACTCACGCATTAAAACTTTCGGATGTTTAGCCTATGTTCATGAACATGACCTATCCAAAGATAAATTCCGTCCCCGTAGTAGAATTTGTGTTTTTCTTGGTTACCCCTTTAACAAAAAATGTTGGAGATTTTATGATTTGCAATACAAAAAATTTATTCTCTCCAGAGATATAATTTTTTATGAAACCAAATTTCCTTTTCAAGAAAATTCGGACACCAACCGGTTCCTTGCACAATGAACCGCCATCATTGTAGCCAAAATCCATCCCTGCCTTGCTATCTACAACACTTGGAACTAGAAAAAGTACTCGCATTAAACAGGTTCCTGCTCGACTCCAAGATTATAACTGCAACGCCATATGGAAATCTTCTATATCTCATTCCTCCTCTGCTCTCTCACCCTCGTCGAACCTCTCAGTTACTTCACTTTACCCTATAACACAATTTGTGGACTATAGAAAATTTTCTCCCTCACACAAGCATTTTTTAGCATCAGTAGCCACAGAATCCGAGTCCACCACCTACTCTGAAGCAGTTTCTAATCCTTTCTGACACGCTGCTATGAGCCAAGAAATTGATGTACTCGAAAAGAATGGCACATGGTCTTTAAAGCCCTTATCTCCTGGAAAACGTGCTCTAGATAGTAAATGGGTCTTTCGTATTAAGTACAAAGCAGACGGCATCATCGAGCAATATAAAGCCCGCTTGGTGATCTTGGAAAATACACAAATGGCAGGTGTTGACTTCACAGACACATTTGCCCCAATTGCTAAAATATACGACTGCCGCCGGGTTTTCGCCCCTCTTTTCGAGGACAAGTCTGTCTTCTGAAGAAATCTTTATACAGCCTACGCCAAGCTCCTAGGTGCTGATTTTCAAAACTGATTGCCGCTCTTCATAAGTATGGTTTTTATCAGTCTTATGCAGATTATTCTCTCTTCACATACTCTCGTGGAAATATTTTTTTATGTGTCCTCATTTATGTGGATGATTTAATAATTACTGGAAATTCACTATCCACTCTCAATAAATTCAAAGCTTTCTTGAATAACTGCTTTCATATGAAGGACTTGGGTCCTCTTAAATATTTTTTGGGTATTGAAATTGCAAGAAAACCTTCGGGTTTATTTTTATGCCAACGAAAGTACACGTTGGAAATTCTCTATGAAACTGGTTTGTTAGGGGCCAAGCCAGCATCTACACCTATTGAACCCAATCATCAGTTAGCCAAGGCTACTGGATCTTACTTTGATAACCCAGAACAATATCGCAGACTCATTGGTAAACTGATCTACCTTACTCTTAGTCGACCTGAGCTCGCTTATTCTGTTCACACGCTGGCTCAGTCTATGCACGCTCCTCGCCAAGCTCATTGGAATGCGGCTATCAGGTTTGTTCGATACCTCAAAAGTAGTCCTAGTCATGGTATTCATCTTCAGTCTAATTCTCCTCTTGTACGGTTGCATATTGTGACTCCGATTGGCCACATGCCTCATCACTCGACGTTCTGTTCCCGACTATTTTATTTTACTTGGTGGATCTCCTATTTCGTGGAAAACAAAGAAACAACATACCATTTCTCGCTCTTCTATCGAAGCTGAATATCACTCCATGGCGATGACTTTATGTGAATTAAAATGGTTATCTAGCCTCCTTCGTGATCTTCATGTGCCTATCACACGCCCCATTTTATTACATTGTAATAATCAAGCTGCTCTTCACATTGCAAAAAATCCTGTTTTCCATGAACATACTAAACATATTGAAATTTATTGTCATTTTGTCCGTGATGCATTTCAAGCCCGATTTATTTCTCCTTCTTATGTTCGCAGCGAATTTCAGTCTGCCGATGTTCTCATTAAAACTCTTCATCCTACTCATTTTCATCTTTTAGCTTCCAAGTTGGGCATTTCAGACCTTCATGCTCCAACTTAAGGGGGCGTATTAAGGATTAAGATCAAATTCTATTATGGATAGGATTATTATTCATTATTCTTTTTATTTAGGATTCTTAATCCATGTATATTTAGGTTTTTCAATTGTACATAAACTTAGTTTTCTAGTTATAATTTATTTAGGATTTGTCAATACTTGACAACTATATAATATAAACTATTTTGCAATAATGGGACAAAAAATATTGGATTGTTTTCCCTACTGGAAACTTTCAAAGGTAAACTTTGGGAGTAAAGTGCTTATACTCTCCCACTTAAAGGAGTATTTTGCAATCAACTCAAATTTTTATACATCATATTCTATATACTAAATATTATTTATCATAAGCAACCCTAATTCATAAAAATATAACTACATTTTCAACTTTTTATGGTATTTTATCGAGAGCGTTTAGAGAATCTCAATAAATAAAAAACTTATTTGTTGCAAGATGTTTTTTTCTTGTTTAATATTGAGTTAGGGGAATGAGAAACTAAGGGCCTAAAATGTTAAGATTATGATTATTATTTTTTAAGGAAAATTAGGATTATTCTTAGTATATAATTTTCTAAATCTCTTTAATTTTTTTTGTATTATATATCGGGTAAAATGTTCTATTGGTCAATTCTTCAAACACCTCTAAAGTAAAGATATTTTGGGCCGTTAATATATTTATTGCCACTAAAAGGAAGGTTATTCTTTAAAATATTGAGACGGTAGAGATTAAGTTAATTTGTTAGAAATTAATTAGTTAAGGGGGGAGAATGTAGTTTGACAAAAATCTTAAGAATCTATCTATAGCTTGAACAAACTTCAGGTAAAAATCATTTATTCTATACATAATTATATATCAAATTATACCTTAACTGCCCACCATTGATTTTATAAGTGAGTCAAATCACGTTCTATCTTTCAAACTTTCTCAATCTCAACGCTCCATAAGTACTTGAAGCTTCAAATCAGATCTATTTTACTACTAGGGTGGAAATGAGAAGTTGTTTCCGGTCTAATAACTCTACTATTTAGAGAAAAGGGAGGAAGAAGAATGCTAAAAGCAAGAAAGGTAAGCCTGTTGCATACACAAAAGGATATATATATATATATATATAAGAGAAAGATGAATGAATTGTGAGGACAAACATGATCAATTTCTCACTCAATCCTTTACTTTAGTCTACTGATAAGACTTGGGAAGAGGAAGAATTGATCAGAAAATGACATTCATAATGATGCTCAATTCTAAGAAATTAAAAGAGCTCAATGGTGCCATTTTATGAAAGGTTATTGTTGTTGAGTGCATAGTAGTGTGGTCATGAAAAAAATGGTTCCTCCATTTAAGTCCCATGACCATGTGTTCCTCCAAAGATAGCAATCCACTAATCATCCAACAGCCAAGAAAAAGGAAAGAATTAGGGAAAAAATTTAAAGGCCTTTAATTTTGTTTTCTTTTTTCATCAAACATTACCTATGGGATTCAATTATCCAATGAAAGCTACAAGAGATATGAATAGACACTCCTTTTGAATTCCATGAGAAGAGGGTTTCTTCTGAATAGGGAAAAAAGTAAGAAGCAAATAAGAGTTAGACACACATTCAAAAAAGTGGAAAGAATAATAGTATGAGTAGGAGGAGCTTATCTCAAAAACTTAAGATATAGTTTTTGTTGCAACCAATCTCCCTTTGATGAAATTGAAAGCTCAAAAAGGCGAAAACTTCACTTGCCCTTTTGGGGATTAGCTTCTTTCCCATTACATGAGAAAAAGAGAGGAAATTATTTCACTTTCTTCTAGGAATTTAATACTTTATTTAATGACTTAGAAAAGATAGCAAATAGGAACTCCACATTCCTGAGAGATGAGATTTTCCATATGGGGACGAAATTAATCATACCATTCTCCCATCACTCAAAAGAGTAGAGTTTGTTGAAGCCCTTTTCTGATTAGGTTGGCTTAAACAATGGTTATGCTTTCCAATCTTCAATTTAAGATAATGAATCCTGCAATTTCTTTTCTTTTTTTACACTGATAAAAAGAAGATCATGCAATTTTTTTTGCGATATTTAGGGCATCTCTAACGAGTACCACAAAATGCAAATTGCAGTTAGGATGCTCCAACCCAAAATGCAAATTGCACTTGGCATGGTGTTCTGCTATCTTTTCTATTGGTAATTATTTTTATAGATATTTAAAATATAAAATTATTTTTCCTCTCCATAGGGCCTGAAAGTAATGTGATAAACCTTATTGATTTTAATCTATACTGCTGGCAGAATTACAAAATTCGGCATTTCTTCCTTCACCATGAAGCTAGGGCCATACTTCATATCTCACTTAATCTGGCTTGGCCTAATGACAAATTTATATGGCATTTTTACTACCAAGGGCATTTACACAGTTAAGTCGGGCTACAGGAATAAACTACCTCCGCTTTTCTACGGAGGGAACTTCAAATTGATCTCTTCATACTTTCTTGTGAAATTCAATACATAAGCTCTAGGTTCAACCTAAAGTTTACATGTTCCTCTAGCCAGCTGTGCAGAACATTCTCCCCACAGGTATGAATTTATCGACAAGAGGCTAGCAAGAGGTATTATTTATATTCAGCGTGATTTTTCCACTGAAGATGATAGGCATATCTTGTTTGACTCTGATTTCTCAAAGACAGCTTGAGATCTCTTATGAGCTAGTGACAAATACAGAAATATCCTAACTTTAAGCTTTAAAGTTTGCTTTACTCGATTCTTTTTTTGTTTGACCACAAGAATACTGATGTTTTCGCAACATGTTGCGCTGGTTGTTATGGTATGCCCATAATAAGCGTAGTTATGAAGGACAATGTTCTAGTGGATCCCTTATTGCCTCTCAAACACTTCATTATGTTGCGAAACACTCAAGTCTTTATGGTACATCTTCCTCAATCACACATTTAGGCCCCACCCTATCTAATAAGCGCTTTTGGAAGCCTCCGGCCCTAGATTTTCAAAAGTTAATACCGATGTGGCTTTTTCTGATGACAAAATTGGTATTGACATCTTGATATGAAATCATTTAAACATACCCCTATTTGCATGAGTTGTTCCCCCTACTTCCTTTACATTATTAAGGGTTATGTGGCTGCAACCTCTATCTCTAACATACAGATGTAGAAAGTGATTCTTGCAAGACCATTAATTGCCTCACCTTTCATGAGAAAGATCTTTCTAAACTTGGATGTTTGGTAGCATATTTTCTTGATAATATCTTTCTTGCTTATAATGGACATTTGGACTTCAGTTCCGAAACTCAATACAAGGTCACACCTTTGCTTTAACCAACATCTTCTTTACGATTCACCTTTTACAATCAAAAGTCAATACAAATTTCTCTCGTAAGTCACACATCTCCTTTATTTACGATTCACCTTTTACAATCAAAAGTCAATACAAATTTCTCTCGTAAGTCACACATCTCCTTTACGATTCAACTTTTTTTCAAAACTACTATTGAGCTTCTACAAAACTTAAGGCCCACATCTTAAAACAAATTCTATCAAGGTACAAGTTTAAACATGCCAAAGACAAGATAAAAGCAAGATTTGATATTATCTTACTACATCAAATGCAGAAGCAACCCTTTCTATGACCTTGGTTGCCCTTTCTCCAAATGTTAATTTTACTTTGTGACAATTGCTGAAATTTTCTTCAAAAACCTTATATACTTAATTCATGATCTCTGATACTTAACTTGTTTAAACACAATCCAAAAAACCTGGCAAGAGCAGTATCTAAATTCTCTTTCCATTAATGGAAAGTAGAAGTAAATGATATGGAAAAATAATTTCTAACAAGGGGAAGTATAAATTAAGGATTAATTATCCAGAAAATGAATGTATAAGAAGCCATACAGATTTTGGTCAGCAAAGCAAAATAAAGAGAAGCAAAAGGGGTGATGTTGTTCTATGTTCATTGTTCTAATCCTATCTTATCTGGAAAGTTAAACAAATGACCAGTTGATGAACATGAAGCATATGCAGTGAGCATTTTCTTCTTCATTCAACACCTTCCAAGCTACTGCTCTTTCATAGGAGATCGGCCTACCCATGCTCGATAAGCAGATGCCGCTCTGAAGACATGCAAAGCCCTGCAACCAAGATTAAAAAAATTTACCAACTGGTATTATTTTTCCTAAACAAGAAATTATCTAACTGATGTGATGGGATTCTGCCACTATTCAGATAAACATGAGAACATGCAAGAAGTGCAACGTTAGCCATAGATAAACGTGTTTGCCTGAAATTTTTGTGTGTCGGGGATTGCACATAGGGAAAGAAAGGAGAATTTGACATGATTGCGCATAGGTATGTATAGTCTAAAGCACAAACCTGCTGCATTATCTGTGGAAGCTCAGAGAAGAGTGTCTTTCTTCCATTGTCATCGAAAATCTTCTCTAGAGTAATGTCCTGGAGTGCAATCAAGGTGGTCTCAAGCATATCAAGTCCCGCCTGATTAGCGAAGGTAAAAACTGGTAGTGCCTGCAATAATCAAGGGAAATATAGTTTAATGAGAAACATGTATATTACAATTTGATATATGCATATACACAAGCAATAATTGTGTAATTCAGACACGCACACGCACTCTCTTTCTCACACACACATGGTCACAGAGAACAGACTAACTTTGTTGTAAGTGCCTTCATAAGTGTAGAACGCAATAAGGAAATGTAAAACAAGCAAACACGAGTAAGTTATTGTTATGGTTAGAAATTAAAAAACTGGAAAAGCACCTTCAGAGTGCAACATATCAGAGCATCCGAGTGATGCCAAAGAGTTTTAAGAACGGATTCACTTCCATCAGTTGCAGGTTTGAGCAATTCCACACCTAGAAAGAATCTGCAAGGGAAAATATCAAACAAGAAATGTAAGGCTTAAAGTCAAAGATTTGCGTTCTCATGATGGAGAAATATGCATCTCTATTTTCTTCCTGATTAAACAGTACAAGGTCTTGGAACAATCTGATATACGAAATAGCATGTTTTAAAGAGGCGTGGAGGGGGGTTTACAGAAAGAATCTCCTTGGTGTTGTATCCATCAAAAAAGAGATACAAGAGTATTAGCTGTCTTTAATAACTATCTAAATTTGTATCATTCCAACCAATATTTTCAACTAGCGAAAGATATCCTTGTTGGGAATAAGTTCCTTCAAGGAATGATTGACACAGGAAAGGCCACAGGCTGATAGGAACCTTGGGAGAGGAGGAAGCATTGTACGTATCACTAGAGAATTGAAGGACCTCAGGCAAAGTAATACATCATAGATATAGTCAGCTTGTGAAAACAATGTCTTGAACACACTAAAGCAGAATAGATGAGTCCAGCATCATACCTATAGCTTTGGCAGATCCAACGAGCTAGTGTCTGTGCTTCAGGTGTGCCAGGTGGAGTCCGTAAACCTGCATTTGGGCCAAGACTAGAAGGCGAGAGTGCCAGTGCTACCCTTTGAACAGATGATATAATGCTGCGGACATATTGTCGAGCCATTGCAGCAACATTTTCTTGAAGATGCATCTCAAATGCAAATTGAAATGCAATTGTCATTACTGATTTCGCACTACCAGAGTGCCTGGAGTTTTCACCAGATACTTTGTTCCCTGATGGTCCAACCTCAAGCGTAGATGCAAGGTCAAGTGTACGATTTGGACTAGAGGGATCCTGCATCATTATACAAGTCAAAAAATTTCTAAATCAAAAAGAAGAAATCAGAACTAAACAATGTGAGGTTAGACCGACCACTTTAGAATCAAGAGGAATAATTCGAAAACCAGATGGAAGAAGTGGTGCATCATCAGAAAAGGAAGCATCTATAGGAGCAAATATGAGTTCCGAACAGGTTCCAACAGCATTCTCATCCACTCCACTGCAAAGCTGCATTAGCAACATATGAGATATTACATAGTAGTATGACTAGTAACACAAAGTGGAAGGGAAACAATGGAATCTAAAGCAGGCACGGAAAAATTGTACAAATAGCAAGAGGTAATGAGAAACTAGACTAACCCAGGGAAAAAAAAAAATAAGAAGGAAACTAGACTACCTTAACCATATTCAAATAAAATATCTGTACACAATGAAAACCTACTTGCAAGAGGAAGATATCTCCAGGCATAATCATGTCTTCCCGATAGTGACTCATATTTTCCAGCCTAATCACCTCCATGAACTGTATTGCCAGTAGAAAACAAGAACTAATGTAACAACAGCGAGTAGCATGTGAAATTTATACAATAAATCATAATCTGTAGAACAATACTTGCCTCTTCATGTTCAATAGTGTGAGCAAGCGGAAGAATGACCTGTCCACCAAAGCTCCCTCCTACTCTGGAGACCGGCAAACTACAAGGACCAGCTTTGACAGCAGCAGCTGAGTATGCATCAATGCCACTGTCTGCCCATTCTGAGCGGTGTTCCCGCAGGAACCTTAGAAGTATGGCGGGAGGAACATTCTGCAAAAATAGAACGGAAACATGTAATCAGGATTGATTTACATCAATGAAAGAATAATACCAAAAATGAAATGAAAGATTGGAATAACGGTTAACTGTCCAAGAATTTAGCCCAAGAAATACGAATCCTATAGAGGGCAAGCCTCCCAGTTATAATATGCCTACCCAAGAAAGATATGCTCTCTAAATCACCCAGAATTAATCGTGCATGTATTAATCTCCTTACTTGTAAAAGCATTGATGCCTTGGCACATAGCACTGCGTTGCTAAAAGATGAAAAACCATTTGCATAATTGAAATTTGCACCCATCAATTTGCTTGGAGATGAATTCACAAGTACAGTAACATCATCAATTCCATCACTTTCAATCATAGACCACCCCTCATCCGTGAAACCATTTACAGCCTCATTGAAACCCCTAGAGCAAGAAGCATGTTAATATTTTTGCAAAAGAAATATAAAATGCATCTGAAAAGGAAGTCCCACATGAATTAGGGAACCTACTTGCTCAATCTTTGGCCTAGTGCCCTCAATGCTGCAGGCCTTCTTCCCCATCCTGTGACAGTTGGCTGTGAAACTTCTTGAGAAATCTGTCTTAGTTGACGCAAAGCCTGGGACGAAATTCCAATGTCAAGTTGGAGGAACAAAAATAAGATTCTAAAGTTTTTCTAAGACATTGTTCCAAGCTTTGGATTTTTTAGGGGAAAGCGTTATATACTGCTTAAATATCCGCATCTTACCGCCATAGTTGTCCTCTGAGAAAGCAATGTAGATGATTCATACAATGGTCGAATCACTTCAGGTACGCTCCAAGGCTGTTTGACAAGGTCACAGTAATGTTAATAACCTACTGGGAAGTATATGATGAAATCTCCAACGTTCAACATAGTACCTCTAAATCCAAGTGATCAACAATGTGTATTATTGAGCCACCTCCTTCGCAAGGTCTAATCAAGTACCCACTTGGCAGCATTTCAGCTCTCACAAAATGATGCACAGGTGGCATAGCAGGGCCATTCTGAGTGTTGTTCAGTGATCTTTCGCAGACCTAAATATAAATATGAAATGCGGTTATCAGTTAGACACCAAATATAAATAGGAAACTAGTTTTTATGCAACAGCCACAATAATTAACCAGTACGTACCACAAGGCTGCCGTCCTCCATAACAGATGTATACCGCAATAACCAGAAGTCCCGAGCTGGTGCCAAAGTAGTGGGAGCATATAGCTGAATCAAGAACATGAATCAAATCTGTCATTTAACTCACCTAGGAAGCTGCAGATCAAAATATCCACAAACGCAATGACAACACATGCAAAACACTAAAAATTTTAAATGCTAACCTGCATGTATAGCAACTCTATGGTTCCACCATTCCCTGTGGACATGGCATTAAGAATATCCACAGTTCGACAATCACGATACCATGAAGGTCGATCCTTGAGGATTTCTGCAACCTGGATCAACATTAATGATTAATATCTATCCAATTTCAGAAAGAATCAGTGTGAACTTCTGCAACAATATTTGAAAAGACTTACTCTTGTAGGTTCCAAACCCACAAGACCACATGCACGTGATGCTACACCAGTGCAACCATGAGAAATAGCAATGATTCCAATGGAATCCGGACCAGGCTGCAGAAAGACAGATGAGAACTTTGTGAGATTAAGGATGAAAGTAATGATATTAGCACAAAAGAGGAAAAACATCTCAATAGGAGAAGCAAAAAAATGTCAAAATACAAAGCATCATCGAGGATTCTATTCTGTAAAGGCATTGCTAGATGCTTATACAGTAAAAGAAGCACAAGAAACTACAGATTTGGCATCTGCTGATCCTAAAGAATCTACCTTATTTCTAATAGGGCCTAAGGCAAAAAATATTCCCTTCAATCCACATCAAAAGAAGCAAGATAAAATGAAAGTCAATGCATATCAGGCCCTAACTCCCTCTTACTCAGAATACAAAAAGCAAATGAGCAATTGGAGAAAACATGAAAAGGAACAAATGGTCATGGGACTACCACCAATTGCACAAACTGAGAGGAATGCAATTTTGTGCAGCGGAAAAGATAGATAAAGGTACATTTTCAACTAATTTACTCTTTTTCCAGTGAGAAATCTTTGTGTATTGTATTTATAATAGTACTCTGGTTCATTATAAGGCATTGCCTATTAAATTAGTCATATCAAATAGTATGAGATAAGATAGATAGTATCTAGATTTTGTAAGCAAAGCCTTACTTACCTTCATCCCAGGCATTTGGACCCACTCTACAGCAGTTCCTGTTGCCTTTGATAGAAACTCTGTTAAAGTCTCCTCTGCAATGGACAGAAGTCTAGAAAAAATACATCATGACTTGATTAGTCTTAGAAGTAATTAAAATAAGTATATTTTAATGACCATAAGAATTGACACAAAGAACAAGAAACATTCTTCACTAACCCTGCAGGACTGGCATCCCTTGGTGGATGTTGAGGAGTCAAATGGGGCTGACCACTTGTTACCACTGATTCACAACTGTTGTCTGTGGTGGCAAGGGTTGCCTACAACCATGAAAATCTGACTCCATGAATGAATGTCCATTTAAGAAACCAAAATAATCTTGGGAAAGAACTTTATATTTCCTTAGATTTTATTACCTTTTATTTGGTTTCCAAGAATCAATAACTTTTTCTCTAGGAGTTACTGATTTATATTAGAAGAGTTAACTTATGAAGTAGTTGAATATTTCCTGGTCACATTTCTTTATTCTATTCTTCTAGCAGACAAGGAAATATAATAAGCAAGTTCACCAAACAAATAGAGATACCAAGAAGATGGCAGAAGAACTAAATAAGAAATGTGAAAAAAGGAGAAAAGTTATGAATGAGGTACATTTTGGGTGTGTTGGCGGAAGTAGCTGTTCTCATACACCAACTGAGACACCTGTTTTTGCAACCGATCATTCTCCTCCATCAACAGCTTATTCATTGCTGTCAATTTTCTATTGACAGCTTGAAGCCGTGACGCCTCTTTACGCTGCTTCTCTCTACATCTACAAGAAAATGAACAGATTTCAAACTTCATTTTTTAAGAATTAGATCATACCAAACTTCAAAAGATTTAAACTGAATATCACATAAGTACCTTCTGTTCTGAAACCACACTTTGATCTGCTTAGGCTCAATGTTTGAGAGTATAGGACATTCTCTTATCAGTTGTTGTCGACGAAGCGAACTTGGCTTGGGGCATTCATGATATAATCTCTCCAAAGCCTCGACCTGCTCAGGGGTGTATCTGACATATTTTCCATTATCCATCCCCATCTTGCTAGCAGCGTCTTTGCAGGTCGAAGTCACCGCCATCATTGCTTCAGAATCAAAATCCATCCAAACTCAAATTGCAAACCAATAACCAATACAAATCACTATTCTATAACCCTCTCTGAAAAGTTACTGACCAGTCTAATAAATTATTATCTTCTCTAATACATTAATTTTGGTCCCTTTTTATTTTGCACTAAAAAGGAGGAAGAAGACAGGAGTTTTCTTGAAGATTTGAATTCAAATGGACCTGAAATGAATCATTTAATCCTAACCAAAAAAGAAATATTTTCCTTCCTAGTCCACAATCTGCAATTTCTGCGATCAAACAAAGAAACGCTCTTTTTTATCTCTACTACTTGTAGTCTTTCAGCACACATTAAATTTGGAAAATTCAGAACTCAGATCACCATTTACCCCGCACACCCATTACTATCCACATTTCTTTGACTCAACAGACATATTTATATATGTAGAAAAACAAACACATGGATTTTGGTACCCAAAAAAAAAAGAATTATTTTAGAGGCTGGTATGTCTGTGCATAAGACGAGTGGACAACTCTTTCTAGAATTCTTGTAGAGGAAAACCCACATAGAAATAAGTAAAAAGAAAATGTTTTATATTAGGATGTTAAACAAGCTAAAGCGACATATTTAATACAAATAAAAAAAAAATGAAGACATGCAACCGCAGAGGGGGGAAGGACGAAAGAAGAAACAATTTTTTTACCTAGTGTTTTATAAACCCCAGAAAAATGGCCGTCGTCTTCCTCCTCCCCTTCCTTCACAACGACGCAGCATCAAGCACAAAACCCAGATCTTCTTTCATCGGATCACGCACTTCACCTCCGTTATTATAATCCCAAAACTCCTCCCGCCACAAAAATAGCAAAATAAATAGGCCGCCACGGCTTCAACTTGAACCAATACGCTGCAACCAAAAAACCCAAGATTTTCAGCCCTTCATATATCAATCTACTCATGCATCTATCCGCAAGAATTGTTGTGGGGGGATTACGAAAATGGAAACAAGAGACCTTAAAATTATTTTTGAGAAAGCCAAATGGATTTGGATAAAATAATATTGTACTGTTGCTTTCTCCTTCAGCTTTTTTTTTCTTTCTTTTTTCTTTGTTGGGTTTTGATTTCTTTCACAACTCAACTCAATAAGTCAAGGCTGTGTGCAATGAATGAAATGGGGGATTTGGGGGGTGAAAAGTGACATAGCATATCAGCTTAGTAGAAAGCAAAGGAAAGGATAGGACGAGTATAGTATAGACAGTACCTCTGCTGTGCTGAGCTGCTGCTGGGCTCTGGTAAGAAGTAATAAGTAGGTAGGGGAAGGGAAAGGGAAAGGGGAGCAGAGTGCAGTGCTTAATTATACTGTCTGTCTTGTTTGTTTGTTATATATTCTGTTTGTTTTTTACAGAAATTCACAATCAAAAAAAGAAAGAGAAAATGGGAACAAAGGAAATGTTTGGAGAGAGAGAAAGAAAAAGCAGACATGCCACTTTCTGGACCCTTGTTGCGCATCTTGCAAGCTTGCTTGCACCTCCCATGTCTATTCTATTCCCCCTTTTGTACCAAAATGCCCCTCCATGTCAAAAATATCCACCCACACCTTCTTTTTTTTTTTTTTTACCATGATGAACATCCTCTTCTTTTTTTCTACAAACATTATCTATTCTAACCAAATAATAAATGGAATTAATTGGTATTAAATGGCAAAATTCGTCACCCACAAGATTTCCATCAGACTACTCTACGCACATGTGGAAAATATAAATTATAGTGACTTATCTACTTGCAAACTGAAGACCACTCGCACAATAAATCATCTCTACATTAAAGAAATTGAAATTAATTTCTAACTACAATTGTAAATATTAAACTCCTAATTTGAAATGCTTTTACGCAGCAAAAGAAATACTTTTAACATTAGTGTTCAACATTATTACTGGTTATTTTAGTAACGGTCTCAACTTATTGTTTTGCAAAAAAAATTGTTCTATGATTAAATAGTCATTCTAGTTAAAAAAAATTTAAAAATAAATAATTGAAAGTTATGTATTTTAGCAAAAATACATGATGAAAAATATTATAAATAAAAATATTATTGAAAATGTTATAAAAGATCTCACAAACGATTATGAATGTGAGAAATATATAACGGAGCCAGTATTAACATTCTATCCAATAAAAAGTTAAAAAAAAAAAACAAATATTGGCATTCTCATGCACTTCACAAATCATAAATAAAAACAAGAATTGTTTTATAGAGGTTGTCTAACGTGTATCTTAAGGCACATATTAATACAGATGAATGATAAATTTGCATTATTTATGTAATACAAATATTAAAAACAATCTTATTAAATTACATATGAAAATTTTGTAGTAGCTAATAATTGTCTATATTTATTTACCTTCATTGTACTAATTAAAATCTTTAATATTCTCCGTCAACCCCACTCCTCCTTCCCGCCCCTAAAAATAGGAAAACACACATCTTCTCTAACCTTTTTTTATTTTATAATATCTTTTCCTCTCAAGTTTATCTTTTATTTTGTAGGTTTTATTCATAAAATATATCAAATTATAAATGTTATTGTAAGTGTTACAAGAGATAGTAAAGTTAATTTGAATAGGAAAAGAAGAATATTCTAATTTTTTATTCGGGAACGCACTCTCTAACCTTTTTTTTATTAACAAAACCTAAAAAAAAATGACCCTAAGAAGAAAATATAAACCCTAAGGGAAATATAATGTGATTGACACAATTAAGGAAATAAATATTTATGATTATTAATTTGTACAAAATTTTTATAAGTGATATAATATGATTTTGTTATATTTGAATTACAAAAAATAATGTAAATTTATCTATATTAATGTGTGCTTAACAACGTAATGTTAGGCAACAAACACAGAAGAAAAATACCTAAAATTGCTTTTTATCCAACTTTTACCATACTTCACATTAATCAAATTCTAAATATCTAAATATTAGCAATAATTGAAACAAAATTGAAAAGAAAGTAGATAAGTAGTTTAGTATATGCATGTCGATTCTCTTATAATAAGAATAATGTGACATCAATATTTTTTTTATAAATATTTATATTATCTCACATTTATTATGAAATTGTTTAGTAGACTTGTGTATTTGAACAAGGTTTTCTTTTTTAAATTTGATTTAAAAGTATATTTTAAAATTTAAGTTTTATTTTAGAAATCATCTAAATTTACCAAAAAATTAAAAAAGTTTAAAATCCTAAATGTAAGATGACTTTTAAAAAATACCCTTTAAGAAAAAAAAGTTTAAAAAATATCATACCAGGAAAAAAGAAAAGGTAAGTTAAGAAACAAAGCGGGGTGGGGAAGGGCAGAATTGGAAAGACAGAAAGGTGAGAGGTGCATTCGGCAGGGGACATATGTCATGCGTACGTTGAAAATGGGGAAAATTATCCTTCGAAACAAAAAATGGTTTCGTTTTAAAAAAAGGAAAAGGCAGAGAGAGAGTGAGGGATTGCTTGGGGTGAAATGGAAAGAAAAGAAAAGAGGACAGAATAATGAAGATGTTTTGCATGCGCCTCTCCCTCCCCTCGATTTCCTCTATAATAATAGTTATAAAAATTTTAAAATTTATCTATTAAACTGTTTTAATATATCATATAGTAATAAATAAAAAATTTCCTCAGTAAAAAGAGAATATTAATTTATTATTCCTTCCACTTTTTTTAATTTATCACATTTCATCAATAATATCCTTACTTATTTATCTGAAACATCGTCAAGACGACACAACATTTAACAAACTTGTTCTCATTATATTCTTTTATAAAAAATAAATTTCAACTTTTTTTTATTCTTCTAATGTTGAAACTTGCAGAAATAATAATGATGAAAGAAATTTATTTGTAGGGCATTCTAATCTATAAAAAAAAATTATTTAAAATTATGTATTTTCTTAAAGAATGAGATGTGTGAAATGTGGTAAGTAAAAAAAATGTGAGAATAGTAAAAGAATGAAGAAAAGTGAGAATATTTTAACAAGTGAAGTTCATCAGTCACCATTTTATTGCGAAAAAACAATCACACGAGTTACTTACATGTTGTAATTTGAATAGATATTATAAGTTATTTGTAAAAGAAACACGCATGAGTTGTGATGTTGGGAGCCGCTTTTATTTTTTCTCAAATCAAGCCTCGGTTATGTTTCGTTTAGAGAATAACTTATAATGTCTATTTCACTATTTAGATTATTTCGTGTATTTTTTAATAAAAATTAAGTGTTTGACGATAAAAGAATTTTATTGAATTTCTGTAAGTAATTTAGGAGGCCATAATTACAAATTGAAGAGCATAAGTCAAGGCTTAATCTTTAGGTACTGAATAGTGAAAAAAAAGTGGGATTCAAATTTAAATTTTCACAAATTGATAGAAGAGTTCTTTTACCGCGAACCATAATCCAAATACACGCACCCTAAGCTATTCTCTCTTCTTCCCTTTCCAGATTACATATTTCTGGGACCAAACCTTGTAATGGAGGGATTATACAGAACAGAAGATTGTGATATGGAGGTCAGTGGAGTCCTTGTAATGGCTTCTCTCTCAACCTATGCACAAACCTCATCTCATTTTTCTTTTTTGAGTTTAAAATATCTTCTTCTTTTACTAAAATTGTTAAAATATTTTCTCCTCTCTTTCTCTCCAGGCCTCCCTCTATTAATTAAAGACTCCTTCATTCTGGGTGCTGGACGTTTTGGTGGTCTTCTCGTGCTCTATTCTGTTGAACTCCAAATTATTATTGTCTATTACAACTTATAAATGACTTTGGGTTTGCAATTGTACGTTCCTCCTCGGCATGCAACTTACGCAGGCTTTCTTCAATGACTTGATCGGGCTTAAAATTTAAATTAAAAAATAAATAAATTTAGTGTATCCCTTAACTTTGAATTATTGTTTTTTTATATTTAATAACTTATTTTTTTATTAATTTTGGAGGAGGCAAAATAATTAAATATATTAACATTTCAAAATAAATAGTATAATTTTATACCATATAAAGTATAAAATAAATAGTATAATTTTGGAGGACCACGCCATACTTCAGCTACCATTTAAACTCATCATACTTACAAGTATCATATTTATCTCTTTAACGTTAGTACGTGCTTTGAGCATCCCAAAAAATTTAGTGCACATAGTAAAATAGGGATATTAATTTTAGAGAGGCTCTTGTCGAAGCACTTATTTCTTACACTTCAGATTGATTATTTGACTTTTGATATTATAATGGTAAGATATGTATATGCTATTTATTTGAAAAAATTGAGATAAATTAATGTGAAAGAAACATTTATTTTTTTGGCAGATTAATTAATGTGAAGCAAATTCGCATGCATACACTGTATTAATTTAATTGTATTAAAATGTATCGTGAATAATAATTATTCTAAGTCCAAAAGAAGTAAATATATATATATATATATTAGAATTAAATTGGTATTTATGTTGTTTGTTAAGAATGAAGTGCATGATTTTCAAGTAAGGGGCATCATTAGTGGGTCAAAAAATAATTTGCTTTTGGCCTTTCTTGTGTTTGGGAGAAAGGGAAATTTTCCATCTCCGAGTTGACATGTTTCCCATACACTATTCAATTCACAAAGTCCATTCCATTTTTGTACATTGGCATCATTAATTTGCTCTGCTCAAATGGAGAATTTAATTAATATCTTATACTAGTAATAATCTAATCTATCTAATGATGAAAATTCGACCCACAGCCACAAGGGTTGCCCTGATTCGCAAGTAAAAAATCCTTAAAGTTTTAAACCAAAAAAAAGAACACTAATGCCAAAAAAATTCCCATAAATTTAGGGTTTAAGTATTCATACTTTTAATTTTGTCAAATAAATTCTTTTAAGTTAATGATATTAAAATTTTAATAGAATGATATTTTTTTTTGGGTACTTTTTTTAATTTGAAAGTCATAAATTAATTGAAAATAATTTTGGCATTGATCCTGCATAAAAGGGAAGCTCGTTAATCTTTTGATTGAAGATGATCATGAATTATTTATCAAAATTAGAATTGTAAAATTCTATGGTATAGTAAATTTGAATGTGCTAAAGCAGTCTTAAGAAGAGACAAATTATGAACTAATTTTTATGATTAAAATGCCTTTTCTAATTATACTTAAACAACACAATCATAGTTATGAAGAAATTACAGAATAAATTACTACTCATTCATTTCTTTTTATAGTTTTTATACATAGAGGCTTTTCGAATTCGAAACCTTAATTTGTCTTTATTTGCTAAAGAGAACGGTTTTTACTATTAAACTAATTATATTTCTACTTCTAATGAATCATGTTTGATTATAAACCTTTGATCGGATATGTAATTCATCAATTTTGCTATCAAAATTACCAAGTTGATCGATTACACAAAAACATCTGGATGATTTTTAATTAATTATTTCAGGATAGCAAATTAATTTTGTAGTTAGCTTCCATAAATAAAAAAAGATTTTATAACGATAAAAAAAATAATAAAACATCTAATGAACATTAAAAGTACATACTCAAAAGGGTTTCTTTGACCAAATTAAAAGTTCGGATACTAAATTTCTTATCAATTATAAGAGGTAATATTTTGGAAAAAGATGGTATAAATACATTCTATCAAAACAGTTCGAGTTGTCTGTAACATATCATAAAAAACTCCTAATTTGATATATTTTATTAATAAAAATTTTATCAAATAAAGATAAAATTTTAAAAAAATATATATATATTATAAAAAATATTTAAAAAATGTTAAAGACGTTCTCTGGATACCATAAAAGTGGCTTGCGAGGCATTTGATTACATGTTTCATTACATATTTCTAAATATTTATCTTTTTTTTTTTTTTCCCCTCAAAGGAAAAGGAAGGTGGGGGATTAATGTTTCTACCTAATGGGCAAAACCTTTAATTTCACTAGTAAAGTTTACTAAAGCTAAAAGTGTAAGTTGACATTTAAAAGAAAGAGTGTGGCTTAAGTGTTCATCATAACTGCTGCCCATTGTTACTATCTCTCTCTTTAATCTCTTTAATTTCATCTGCAATTAATGGCTGTATCTAATTAATGATAAATATGTCCTGTATAAATCACCATAATTAGCTTGATTGCCGCTATCATTTTATGTTTCATGCATATCATTTTCTTTATTATTTCCTAATAAATCTAAACACATTCAAAGGTACAACTATATTCATACAAAATATTTTTTTTTAAAAGGCTTTAATTTACTGTATCTGTTTCATATTATCTGTCGATTTACAATAATACACAACAATCAAGAAAATAAAACGATTGAGTTGTTTTGATTCATAAGAAAATGGACTAAATTATTCTTTGAGTGCCATTAATAGTTCTAATGAAAATTTTTAAATAATTGTTTAATTCTAACAATATGGAGTATGTATAAAAAAGTATCTTTCAATACGTAACAAATATTTTAAAATAGAAAAATATGTTTAAATGACAATTAATACACGATGGAGAGGCTAATTTAAGTAGTAGAATATTGGTGTATAAAATATTACTAGTTTTTGTTTGATTGCCATTAATAAATAGGTTAAAGTTGTGTTTTGTGAGCTTTTGATCCTTAGGTCCCAATCCTTTTTCATTCTCTGTCCCACTGCCATCAAACAATTGAATTGGTTGGTTTTTTTTTTTTTTTTTTTTTTTTTTTTTTTTTTTTTTGGAGTAAGTAGAACATCATTAAAATTAGGAAAAAATTACTCATAAGAATAATAATATAGGAACACATTATTTATGTTAATAGAAAATAAATTTACACTTTCAAAAAAAATAAAATCACACTTAATTAACAAGTTAGTTGGGTCTAATACACAAAATAATAAATAAAAAAAAATTAATAATAATTCATCCATGTGTCATTGTCGCTCTTCTTGAAATTTATTAGCAAGGCAAGTTCAGTGTCATGTAAATCTATAAACTATCATTTATATAATTCTGCACGAATGAATTGTCTTAAAAATAGTTTAAAATTAAGATGATATTTAATGAAAGAGTCCAGATTTAATCCGAGTATGAAATTTTATTCTTGAAAAAGAAGATAAAATTTTAGATTTAAAAAGATTAAAAACAAAAATTACTAATAAATTAAAAAAATTGTAAAACTTAATAAAAGGAATTATTAAAATTTGAGGGAAAAAAACTTTTCATCCATAACCGAAGCTCCGGTCAAGTCCAATCTCGCTATGGCTGCTTTTTTATTTAGAAAAATATCCATGGTAAATTAAGTTTGTATGTTCATATGTATAAGAATTTTTTTTAAAAAAAAAAAAAAAAAAAGGGACATAAAAGGAGATGGAATTAGAGACAAAGCAGCCTCCGCATTAGTGATAGTTGAAATTCATGAGATAATTAAGGTGTGGCAGTGGTTAATTAGTGAGAATAGCAAAGGACCCTAACTGTTACTCCTCTGACTAATTTTAGAAATAATATGAAGTAGCTGTTAAGTCCTTAGACACATTTACAATGGCAATAACCCGACTTACTTAGCGCACCAAATTAGCAAAGTTAAGTCTTCTCTTTTCCAATTGTGGTTTGGAGTCCATATCCCACTAGAACAACAATTCAATTCTTGTCTGTGTAGACGAATTACCCACCGGGTCAACCGGTCTGGATAATCTGCTCCACTTACTTACGCATTGGACCTTCATTAATGGCAGACCAGTTTTAGTGGGAGATTACATTTTACCACTTCCAAAGCCCTCAATTTTAGACTTTTTTTTTTTTTTTCTTCTTTCAATTAAAAACGCGTTTTTCAATTCAAATATGGTCTATGGAATGTTTAACTTATAAGATAAGTCGATTAGATTTGAAAGAAGCACAGATGGTTTTTTTCCAAATATCACCAATGGTATGGTATGCACATGTTATTGGAAGTCAATCCCATATTAGGTTAGGGTTTTAAGAGCCCTAATAATAAAATAAAATAAAATAAAATGAGAGAGGGGGGAGGGTTGCTTGCTGCTTCCATCCATCAATCATCAACACCTTGTCAACTAATCTAGTCAAAAGAATCCAAAATCTCACTTTTCGACATAGCCCATAAATTTCTCTCTTTTCTTTTTCCTCTCCATGAGTTTATTGAATATTATTAGACTATAAGATATTTTTGTCACTCTTCTAGATAAGATTAATCATTCTTTTTACTACTAATATATGATGCTATGAATCATTCTACATTTCAAGATTTTTCAATATTCGATTCACAATGTTTGAAAGATTTTTTTTTTTTAAATACAAAATATGCTACACTTAATAAAAATTATATCATAAAAAGAATAAATCATTTACGTATAATTTTAAACTAGTGGTGACAGTAACCCTATTAAAAATGAAGGTAATTCTTGTATCAAGCAGAGTCCAACCCCTCATTTCTACTTGACTCACTCAATTCCATGTCTTGGCTCTAAAAATGAAGTAATAGTACTATATTTTAAACCCAAAATATCAATACATTATAGCATATTTTGTGAAAAAAAATAGCATGTTATATTATTCAATTTAAAATGACCATTCATAAGTTAAATTATTTTCAAAAACAAAATTAACACTGATATTTTTGTGGAACTAATTCCGTCACGAATTTAGTTATATTTCTATCATATTATATATACAACTACATATGTATTAAAGATCATTAATTCATATTATCTCATTAATTATTAATCCAATTTTGTTGATGATCTAATGTAATTTAAATATAAGATTATAGTTACCTCGTTATAAAACATAAAAGGATATTATCATAATCATATAATCAATTGAGTGAAAACGTATATAAGTTAAGCACTCAACAAAAATTTTCCTTTACAAAGATTGACACATCATACTATCTCACAACAACTTAGGGGTCCAATGGTAATAACCTCAATTCTATGGGTACTGAATTTTAGAAAACTCAATTTTGTATGGACTTAAATTAACAATATTGGAAATCCTATCTGGCGTGAGAATGAGGTGAGCAGGCCGTGTATCTACGTGGTCCCAACAAATGGGGCCCGTTAGGTGGGCGTGGGCCACACGCGTGAAAACAGGCGCAACTTTAGAACACATGCTACAGAGAGAGCAGTGCTCACCACCAGGCATCCGCGGTTATACCAATTTTTTTATGTTACCCACTACTTTTGCCACGTGCCCACTTTTCGCAGAAAGGTCTTAACAATCTTATTATATTCCAAAATGAATTAATTAATAAATTTATTGTAGTTATGTTTATTTAATATTTTAAGTCATGTAATATTAATTTTTGTAAATTAACTAAATTATTTAAGTTATGTTTAATTTTAGTTATAAATTTTAAGTGAAAATTTTTTATTTAATTATGAACTGTGAAATTTAAAAATATATATTATTTACAAAATTATAACGTATTTACTTAAAATTTCAGAATTCATAACTTAAATAATTTAAATTTAAGATTTTAATTTTTAATTTTATCAAATAAGACCCAAGTCTCAAGCAATTTTTAGACAACTCCACCCAATTTCAACCTCACAACTTTCACCCCTAACAAATATTCTATGCTATATATTAAAATTTTGACAAAAAACATAGAATACCATGTTGTCACAAAATCTCAACAAAATCTATGCATAGGCAAAACTCGAATCGAAATCTTTAAGGTTTCTTAAAGAATACTAAATTTTAATTAGTTAGACCAACTTATATTGAAAAGATATTTTTAAATTAGCAGCTCATCAATACAGGTTAATACCTCATAGGAATATCTTGAATTTAGAAATAACATTGGATACCATCTTATATCTCAAATCTCAATTTTAGAACACATATCTTTTCTTATAAATTATTCTATTTTTTTAAAATTCAATACAAAAATCTCAAAATCAAACTGTATCTATAAACAAATGTATAAAGAAAACTCTCTAAAAATTATTTTTTTGAAAAGAGATATGATGCTAGTGTGATCTAGAGTCAAGTCATAATTAAAAAATAAGAAATGAGCTCTATTTACCAAGAAAAAAAGTCCCTATAATTTCGTTTCTCGCAAATATATTAGTTGAAACTATCTTTTGTCCCAATCTAAAAATTAAATATGTAAACCATAAAGTAAATATCATTCATAATAGATTAGCAAAACTTGAGTTAACCTTGTTAATTCTTCATTTTTGGATTTAAAAGGTATCACATTATTTACATTTTTATATTATACAAGACTTTATTTCTCAATGATCAATAGAACGATACTCTCTGTTTTTTTTTTTTTTTTTTTAATTTGTCCGTTTTTTAATCACATATTTAAGAAAATATAAATATTTTAGATATTTTTTGTTTGTGTACAGTAAAATACTTTCTCTTTATTATTTTTACTAGTTATTATGTTAAAAAATTAAATAAATATTAAAATTTATTATTAATAAAGAGTATAATAAGTAAAAGTTTATAAATTATTCTTTAAAATCATAATATGAAATTTAGGAATAACTACAATGTTGATTTAAAAAAGAAAAAAAGACCAAGAAAATATATGCAATAAGAGACAAAAGGCAAAAAGAAAAAAAAAAGAAAAAGATGGGTTGGAGAATTGAATGGGAAAAGCCGCCGCCGAGCCGAATATTCCTGCCAATTTTAATAGAATAACGAATGAGATTAGACTATTATTAAAAAAAAAATGCAGTATTCGTAGCATACATAGGATAGGATAGGGTTACACCTGGTGTGGGCCCCAATAGGAATAGGCAGAGAGAGCTTCTCTGCTTTCGCGCCGCTCTTGTGGGCTCCTTCCGATCCCTGTCGGTTCACGCCCGGCCCATTTCCAGCCTCCCACTGATTCCCATTCCCTACGGCGTGCCCCTGCCCCACCCACCACGGTATGCCCAATTCCCCGGTCCCTGGAATTTTATAGCATCCTAGCCCTAGGACAGAGTTATCAAATATTCTTCTACTACCCTCCATCAAATAGTAATAGATGATGTAAATTATGATACTTCAACGACTTTGTTGTTTGAAAATCAAGTTTTGATACATATAAAAAAATCATTTTTATTCTGTTAAAATTGAAATGTTAATCTTTTTTATGAGAATTATCTAACACTCATTTTTAATATAGAAGTATTTCTTCAATTACACTTTAATCAATAAAAAAATTAATAAACACAAAAGTTGTGCAGAGATATGAGAAAATAAAATTTAGTCTCATAAACTGAAATAAAGTACTATTTCTTTCTTTGCTTTTTTTTTTGTTTAAAATAAAGCATTTTTATTTTTTTTAGTGATTAGAGTAAATTTCATGTACCATAGAAAATGGTCTTTAATCTTTTGAGATGTTTTAATTACCCCATATTATTTGATTCAATAACAATTCATTTCATGTAATTTTATTGAAGTAACTATTGATTTGGGCCTCCCGACTTACACCAGAATGAGACATATATGTGGAGGTGTTACAACATTGAAGCCATTACTTCTCCATTTTGATTTCTTATAACCATTTCAATTCCAACTTTATCATTTTGATACGCATAGAAAATCATTCCTATATTCGAAAATTAGAAAGATAAAAATTTTTACACTGCCACAGTTAGAATTCAAAACTCAATGCAATTAAACTACTCTATGAAAAAAAGTTGCTATTAACTCCAGACTATTAACCTCGTAGCAGCTTAGTTTAGCCCAGAAATCTTTAATTGACATTTGAGTTTGTTCAACATTTATTTATACCAACAGAACACTTGTCCATATTTTCTTTACCTGTCCTTGGACACTGCAATAAAAGACTGTTTTATGCTTACCAGGACTTGGCTTCCAATATATAGAACCACGTTAAGTTACCATGATTTACATTCTCCATCTGAGCATCGCGCAATTTAGTTGAGATTCGAGAAATTTCGCCTTTTAATAACAATAAAAGATAGTTGTTTGTTTCAAAAGACATCATATGAAATTGCATTTGGATTGGCTTTCTATTTGAAAGAGCTAATAACTATTCTGCAAAAATGTAAAAATTTTAATAATCCAAATGCTACTAAAGAATCTTTGAGTTTATCACTATTTATGTATACAAAAAAAGATCAAATCAAATCAATCCATGTTTATTGGTACGTTACTTTGATATTATAAAAAAGAACTACCAGAGAAGGAAGTTCTCTCTCGGGCAAACAGAAAAAATCAATCTAACCATTTTGATGTATGCCACCTGCCGAAGTATATATGGTTCATGAAATCTGGGGTTCACTGGATCCTCCCTAAACGATTTCTAAGTCCTTCTGTGGAACGTCAAGATTCAAGGAGATCCTAAAAGAAAATTAAAAAAAAAAAAAAAAGGTAATATGAATGCCACATGAAGAAATGCCAAAACAATATCAATCTGAAAAACTAGATAAAACTTCTGAAAAGTGGACTAAATTCAGATTAGTAGATATAATACCAACCTATTTTCCATTGATATAATCGAGAAGCAGTTTATCGAGCTCAAAGTGCTTGCAAAGAACTTTCTGCAATTCATGAAAAATGATGATAACAAGATGTCATATCAATATGGATTGAGCAAGGTTGCCCATTTGCTCTCGAATTTTCAGAAATCTCTCTCTCTCTCTCTCTCTCTGGTAAGAAAACACATGATCATGTAATGTAGAAGCAGAATAAAATGAGATAACGAGCTAGCCCTAAAAAGACAATGATAGAAAATGACAAGGCTCGAGCATTGTCATCATTTTGTTTCTTCAGATAACAGAAGAAAAGAAGAGAATGAGGTGTGCTAAAAAAGTATGTCAATGTAGGCTCTCGGATCTCTTCATAAATCTGTCAATTCCATGTAGCTAATAGCACCAGAGTTATTGTCCAACGAGATAATAGAACTCTGTCCCATGAGAACGCATATAAGGATCATTGTTTGTTACTATGACATGTTATATATTGCTAATTACATATCCATGTCTAGTAGTTGGGTTGCTCATTCGGGAAACCATAAGTTAAGCTCTTCCATATACTGGAGTAATCTAGAACCTTCGGACTTGGTAATCTGTTCAGGCTAAGTAAGGCGTGTTTTACCTACATTTCTATTATTTAAAGACAAATGACCATCCCTAATCTCTAATTTGATCATAAAACCAGGTAGATGCCACACCAAAGGGTACTGCTTCCTGTGTTTCATTGATACTTCCTCATATTTGTTTTCTACTACCTCTGTAATTTGGCTTTGTTTTCAACAGAGACTGAAATTAAAGATGGCAAAAGATTTGTTTTTTCATTTTTTTTTTTGGGAGGAGAGAGAGAGAGAGAGAGAGAGAGAGAGACACAGAGACAGAGAGAGAGAGAGAGAGAGAGAGAGAGAGAGAGAGACAGAGAGGAGAGATTGCCCAAAAGTGTTGGGCCAAAAATAGCTAGGAATCCCCTTCTGAACAAAAAGAAACGTTTCTCTTGATTTTACTTCGAACCACAAGCATATTATGAAAACAAGAAAAAGATTACCTTCGTTAGGGGTGCACTAAAGACTTTTGGCTCAAAATCCACCTCAGGAAAACGAGATACCTCTGTCCCATTCTCAAACAGTATATAAATTGGTAATTGGTTTAGGCTCACTGTTCCAATTGCCAAATTCAACCATTCAGTTATCAAAAAAACATACAAAAATAAATTCAGGAAACCTTTTCACTTATCTGTATGTAAGTCTTTGAATAATAGGTATATGCTCTCTTAGTTTCAACACGGGAAACACAAAAACAAGCTGTTTAATAAACATATATAGATACAAAAGCACTTGAGGAAGCAAGGAACTTAGTTCCTACCGAGAGGGATTCCAAACTTTTCAGCTGCATTTGGAAAGAGTCCAAGATCAACGATCCCAAAAGATAAATTTTTGTTTGAATATCTGTTCTTGGAAACACCAAAATCAAACAGATATCCACAATCATTCTCAGAGATCAAATTCAAATAAAAAGGACATATTATAAGGACTTTATCCATCCCACAAGATTTCACATAATAAAAAGTACATATACAACCCTGACCCAACATAATATTCCTTCCAAAGAACATAACAAAGAAATAAACCTACAAAATATATTAATGTCAATAGATATGCATGAGACAATTTCTGCACTCATTTTATCCAAAAACCAAATAATCAACTTCTCCTTAGTTCATAGAATAGCCAATATAACTTTCCAACTATGTAATGTTTACTTATACAATTAAGGAATGTGGATGTTTATCTTCCAATGAAAAAAAGAAAAAAAACAGAATGTGGATGTTTATCTTAATAAAGCATATCGCGAGAAGCACCGTAACTCTCTTTGATGGCATGAGGTATGTTCTAATTTTATTCATTCCACAGGCAGAATATTTTAAGCATTTGACAGACAGTGATCACTATTGACTAAATGCTCAACAGCTGTCCAAGGTCTATTTCACTCGTCTTTATTAGAAAAGAAAAAAAAAACTCACGTGATTGAGAGTTCTGGGAAGAATGAGCTGGTGCTTACACATGAAAATGTGGACAAAGCGCGAAATTCAACCTGCCAAGGTTGATAGCATTAGCAAACCACAGGAAGATAAGAAATTCATTTTTGGGAAGTGGATAAAAGATAGATGGTGAAAGTTACCTTATATACAAGTTTGGTTTAGGTATTGATTTACTCATAAGATATCGAAGAAATCTAAAAGGATCTAACTCATCGTTGGTATTCAAATATTATCTATGCTAAGGCCAATCCTAGAGCATAATTAGAAAAATTAACCTGTACCAATCTTGAAGTAGTTGGATAATCTGCAAATTGAAACATATGACAGTGCGCATGGACTTTACAGCTTGTTTGGTTGAAGGGATGGTGGATAGTGTTGTGAGATACCTGTGTTTGGTTAATTTATTTCTCAGGATAAATAATCTCACTAGAGTTATCCTGCTGTTAATACTCCCAAGGGGCAAGGTGGAATCTTTTCCCCATAAAGTGAAACAATTAGCACTAAATTGTATTTTACTTTTATATTCTTTCTTAGTCAGTAATATGAATCAAACTAGCTAAATGTTCTCGGGGATGTCAAATTCTTTAGGCTACTTGCAAACACAATTCATTCAGAGTTTCATGTCAATCCAGTGAAATCCAATGTAAATCAAACAAAGGTAACATTCTAATGACGATCATAAATCTCAAAGACATTTAGTTAGGGATTTCCCATCAAATGTAAATAAAATCCATGAAAAGTCTGTATGTCATTTTAGTAAATGGTAGAAGCAGTCTAGTTTAGAGAAGTGTCTTCAATCTCCAGCCAACCCAAAAGCTTCTACTGATTAAACCAAGAATAGGTTCAGAGGTCAGGTAAGGTTCAATCCTAAGCCAATTTGGTCAAGAACCGCCAAACAAGGAAACCAATGGGTCAAGCCAGTAATGTTCTCATTTCATTGATTAAAAATTGTATGCCACTTGACCAAATTTTGAGACTATTATTATAATCCCGATCCAGTTCTAAAAATATTGGATTTACAGAAAAGAAGAAATAATATCTTTAGAATTGTAACTTCCTCCCTAGAGAGATTTTCCAGTTCACTTTTCATAGGAAAAGTTGGAAATTCCTTTCTTAAAGAAAGTGAGACTATGTCACACAAACTGAGCAACGGCTTCTCAGAAGAACCAAGCTACCTAAAGACGACATACATTGAACATGAGCAAGTAGGAAGAACACCTGTGTATCAAGAACCGGGATCATTTATCTCTCACACAAGAAGAGTTATCCTGTTGCACTAACTGACCAAGTCTCCGATTTATGTCTTCCCTAGAATATAAACTTAAATCATATTCCAGAACATATCTGATTCACAAATTAATACATTTCACCAAACAGTCAATAATATACAACAACTTATAGCCATTTAATTAAAATTTATAAGGAAGACAAAGCAATTGTAAAGATGCCTGTGTTCAATATAGATTTTGAAACCATTTTCCTGAGAACAGTGCATATTAGAAACTAACATACAATATGATCCTGCTACATATATAAATTTCCAACAGTGAAGATTGGTAGAACAAAGGCTTTTCTTTTCCTATTTTCAATTTCAATTAGGACTAAAGAACCCATATTGAAGTATTCTGCCCCAGAAATAAAAAGGTCGAGGTTAGAGAAATAACTATTGGTGGTAATCTTTGGTTAAGCATTTTTCAAAATAATAATTAATTCTTGAACCAATTACATAAAACAAAACAAAAAGGCAAACCAGCATTTTATTTCAAAGAATTCAGCTATGAGTCATTTACTGACAACAAGTCTACAAGACCAACCAGCCAAAATCTTGATGTGTTGCCTTCAGTAAGCAAAGCCTCCAACTGCAATGGGGTTAACTGATTCAATGAACCTGGACAAATCATGTATAAAAAGATTAATCAAAAGATCTAAGTTATGTAAGCTGAACATAAAAAAATGAGCTCAAACTCAAAAGCATGCCTGCTAAATGCTTGAATCTCATAGATGGAATGACAGAGAAATTTGTAAAAGAATATTCGTTTTACCTAGCATTTCCCAATGAGGTTGCTGTGTTGAGAAGTATATAACTGCAAAGGTAAAGGGTGAATAACAAAAGCTTCAGAATAAATTCATAGTCATACAGCTTATAATGCAAAGTGCAATACTATCCATTTCTTGAGTAACTGACACACAGATAATCATGCAGCCTCTTTAACAGTAAAGTGACAGCAATGACATAATTCATCACAAAGTCTGGAGTTGAGAGAATATCAGAAAGCATTTAATCTTCAATATTTAAAAACAAACTTTATCTGAAAGGAAAACTATAAATTAGTGAACGAGCTTGCCAAATAAAAAATGATAAGCCTGTCCTTTCATCTCCTTATTTAAGAGTAACCAGTTTCATACAATTCAAGAAACCTACCTAAGAAAACCAATGTGTACCATAGAGCCAAGTGATAATCCAGGAATAAAGCAATGGCAGCAAGGAAAATCTGAATAAACAATTGACCCCATATTAGAATTCCCTTTTTGCTCTTTGTGCTTAAAGGAAAACAATCAAAAGTAAAGGAGCCATAATTAATTTTTGGCTTGATATCAAACAATCATCAGAACATAATCCGATTCACCAAATAATAACTGTTGCAAAACTCCTACTAATGATCTTGGAATCCGGTGAGGATTTGCATCAGTTATTTTTTCCAAAAGGAGATTCTAATACACAAGTTAAAACTTAAAAGCATTTTTATATTTTTTCATACACCTCTAAGATTTATTGAAATGTCACATTTGACTTGGCACCAAGTTCTGAATATATATGGCATTGACGATATCTACGAACGGACAGCAAATCCAATTGTTTTAAGCACGGGAAATATCAAGCAAACCGAGGTCTCTTTCTAGGAGCACTGTTAAACAGACCAAGTATGAGCCCCATTCAATCTTGATGCTGCAAAGTGCACTTCGACACGCACATCCTTTAGCCAATACCCCTTTATTCATTTCACAATCGAGCCATAAAACTGATTACTTTCATTATCCTAAAAGCATACTATCTCTTCTGCTGCTGAACCATATCTAGACTGAAAGGTGGAGAAAAGAGAGCCCCCATGTTGATCCAGCACCAATTTACAGGACCAACTAGAAAGAGCGAAGCATGTCCAGATGGTGCTATTAGCACTTAAGCTAGTATATTACTTCTATGAACTAACAGGAGTTGCTTAGGCCTAGTTATCTATGTGTTTCTCAAGACAAGTATAATACTATTCGAAATATAATACTATCCGGTAAGAAGTGGGAATAAATATTACCTTGGCAAAAAATAGTGTGTTTCCAATAAAGGCCTCCCATGTTTCTTCTCTGACTGACTGCCAAAAGGAAAGACAAACAAGAAATTTGAATAAAATATGTTGTTCGTCCATCCAACAATCTTCGATTCTGTATAAAACTAACATCACCAAGGTAAAAATTATCAGCTAGTCTACCTCAATATTCATCCATGATTCAAGCTTTCATGGATAAATCATGTTGCTTCTAAATTTCATCTAACAGCAAAACTTACAATAATATAGCAAACAAATAAAAAATATCCATTTCAATTACAGAATCCTTATCCCTTTTAAATATCATGGAAGGGTTTATTGGTAGCAGAAAGCTGAGACTCAACTACAAACTTGCCGGCTTTATCGGGAAGCTCAGATGAATTTTTATTTCAATTCATGAATGGAGGGAGTTACAACTGGCAGAAAATCCAGACTCAATTACTAACTTGTTAGCTTCTTTCGAATTTCAGATGAAGTTTGCTTTAGTCAAAGTTGATGAATCCATATGATATAAACTCCCTGTTATTAATTTTCGAAGCACTCTTAGAGATCAATTCAATTCTAAGTGATTGGTCAGCAATCTTCATAACATGATTAATAACAAGAATTGGAAAAAAAAGAGTAAGTTTGTTGATATGAGACCTAGGTAACAAGTTTTACCATTCATCTAACACAAATGACTATCAGAAACTGAAATAACTGAGCTCGTCTTGGGTCCATTTGTATTCTTCTTGAAGCAGTAGTCTACTCTCTTGATAAATATGTCCATATTATCATTTGCTGATTTAAAAAACACTGGATTAACAGACGTAAACAAAGGAAAGGAGAACAGACTCTGGAACAGGAATAGATGTCTATCTCATATGTACCGACTAGAAGTCTCCATCTGCCACTTCCATCCCATGCCTCCCCTGGATCCACTTTGTTTGCACCCAACCCTCCTCTCTCTCCTAGTCCTTCCCCACCTGCCTCATTTCTTCTTTTTCAATTTTAAATCCTAGAAAGCAGTTACAAAGAGAACAAAGAAATGGAAATATCGAAATGCAACCAAACGTCTATACACTCACGATGATCCAGTGTAACCAATCAGCATCTCATTCTCAAAAAGAATCCCAACTCAGGCTACCTAACAAAACCAAGAAAGAAGTACTACTTTTGAATCTATCTCATTCAACTAATACAAACACATAAGTCCATTGTCGATTGAATTTAAACACCCAGAAAATATCATACCTTTATAGCAGTCAAAACAGAAAATGTAACAACTGCCTGAAACTCCTGTCCAACAAAAAATAACAACAACAACCCAATATTAAAGTCAAATCTCACTAACTTTCATTTAAATGCAATTGAAGAGAAAAAATGAATAAATATGTACCCGGTGAAGGAGAACGGAGGCACGAGAAGGCAAGAGGACATGGGAAGCGGCACAGCGAATGGGAATGTAAGAGAAGAAAACTATGAAGTGGAAAACATAGTATGGCTCTGACATAATTTTATTCCATATTCGCACTGCAAAATCCACAAGATCTCCATCTCTCTCTACACTACTGTTAATGTTCTTCGACTTCGACATCGACATTGCTTTACTTTTCTTTTCGATTCAGCGATCGATCAATTTCCTTCCATGTTCATTCGCTTTTCTTCCCATTTTTCCCAGCTTACTTCATCGTTCTGCTACTATTGCTTTGCTAGGCTAGGATGTTCAGAAACGGGCCGGATGCTTGCTTTGCAGAGCCCATAAACGGACCGATCCAAAAGGGATTCTTAGTTGGGTTGGGGCCCAATAGAATACACGTTTTCGGCTTCAATTCATAAAATTGGCTTTCTCCAACCAGGGTGGGAAAATAAATAGAATGGGCTATATTGGCCCACTTACTATAGCATTTTGTTCCCCTTTTTCACTCATTTCTTTTTTCCTTTTGAAAATTTTTGAAAACTTTATCAACACTAAAAAGTATCAGTAAATTTATGGTAGGATAGTAACTCAATAATTTTGAAGGTAAAGATAGCAATAGTGCAGGTAAAAATGGGTACCATCCGTTCCCAACCTATTTGTAGTCATTTGACTCTAATTTGATTGAGAACCTAAGTGGGGATGGGGATGAATTTTGTATTCAAATTTGGGAATGTGATGGCGGCGGGGATCAAATTTAACCCATCCTTATTATTTATATATATTATTTTTAACATAATTAGACTTTTTTTTAAAGAATTATTGCTTGTATTTTTTATTTTTTTTCAGTTTTAATTCATTTGATTTTATTGCATGTATATTATTATTTGGCTAAAAAGCCCCAGTGCCCCCTAAACTTTTTTCAAATTTTAATTTTGCACCCTCAACTTCAAAATAGTAAGTATTGGACCATGAAATTCAATAATGTATCAGAATCGGACATTCCATCCATTTTGACCATTAATTAACAGTCAAATAAGTCAAAGGGCATAAATAGAGTTTCACTTACAAAAATTCATTTAATCATTTAGAATCTAAAAAAATTCATTTAGGTTCCTATTTTTAATTATTAACTCTTTCAAGAATCTAATATTAATTTATGAAAATTCTATCTATATTTTTATCTTCTTCCTCAAACTCCTCCACACACTACCACTACTACCACTGCCGCTGTCTTCCTCCTCTTCCTTCTCTTTCTTCTTCCTCATTCTTCTTTTTCTTCTTACGCTTCGGTAGCAGAAGAAGAATGATGAAGAAGAAATCGGAGGAGGAGGAAGAAGAAAAAAAGAAGAAGAAAGAGAAAGAAAGAGGAGGAGGAAGAAGAAGAAAAAGACGGCAGCGTCTGTCTAGCGTCAGTGGCGGCTGTTGGCAATGGTGGTGGCTATCCGGCAGTAGTGGTGGTGATAATGTGTGGAATGTGTGGAGGAAGTTGAAGAAGAAGAGAAAAATATGGATAGAATTTTCATAAATTAATATTAGATCCTTGAAAGAGTTAATAATTGAAAGTAGGGACATAATCGAATTTTGTTAGATTTTAAAAGATAAAAAGAAAGTTTTGTAAGTAAAATTCCAATTATACCCTTTAATTTATTTTTCCGTTAATGAATTAACGGTCAAAATGGACGGAAGGTCCGATTTTGATATGTTATTAAAGTTTGGGGTCCAATACTTGCCATTGTGAAGTTGATGGTCCAAAACTAAAATCTAGAAAAGTTTATGGGGCACTGGGGCTTTTTACCATCATCATTTTGTGTTTAATAGGGTTATTGAAAATAATACATATAATTCCTTACTTGGCCCCTTCCAAAAAAAAAAAAAAAAAATCTCCCCCTTGTCTCTAGTTTTGACTGAGATGAGGCTAGATTCAATCCTCAAGTGCAAGTATAAGTTGGGTATGTGGATTAATTAAGGGAGGTTGAGTTGAGAATGAAGATTATTTTCATATCCAAGTATGTAGATGGATTGGAGAGGGGGACAAAATAGAAAGGTGAGAATGAGGCTGGAGGTTGGGGTCCCCGTCCCCACCCGCCTCCATTGTCATACCTAGTTTAAACTCTATTCCTCCCTCCTCATGTTCCAGAAAAAGGTATTAATGAACTCGGTAAAACTTTAACTAAACACTTATTCTATTTTATATTATCTGTTACCTAAAAATCATCGCTATTAATATGACTTAAATGTTTTACCTCACATGATAACAATACAACTAAACTAAACTTGAACTAATTTAATATATACATGATCCATTTCACAGGAAAAAAAGAACAATACAACTATAAACTATATTCACCGTGCAAAAACTTTTATTTGGGCAATAATAGTTAAAACAATTAAAAATTTAAAAGGAAAAACAAATTATTTCATCTTAATATACAAGTCAATTACTTTTTGGAGTAAGAGATTCACTAAGCGTATTGTATTGTAGAATGTTTTTTAGTGAAATTATCTGGTACATCTTTTCATATATTTTTATAAAACACTTGTTTTATATTAGTGTCACCAAATTTTTATGTATTTCAATTTTTCTTTGAAAGCTTTTCTGTGGGTTTTGGAGTGGAAAGTATCCACCTATCTTCTTTTAATTGTAACCTTAATTTATTTCATCATGCCATGTATAAATAAAAATGAAAAAAAAAGTATATATTTTGGTTTTTAAATTAAGAAGAATCTCCTATAATCCTAGTCATATTCCTCACTTTTTATTGAATTCCCCAAAATTGTTCTAAAAAATAACAACATTCCATCTCATTAGCCATCTTCTTTACATGCTTTGCTTACTAAAATTGCTTTACTTCCCTTCCTTTTTCTTTTTAAAATTTTCCATTAGTTTATTTTTGTTTCCTTTTCTTATGAAAAGTTGGCAATAGTTTATTCTAAAGTATGAATAAATATATTTTCTTGAATAATAAAATGTATAAAAGCTGAGGGACATAAATATATTTCTCCCAAAGTACATGTACTAGTACGACAAACACTTTCTCTTTCAAGAGAATCTAACAAAATGAGGCAAGCTCAAGCATTCCATTATTATTACTCAAAAATGGTAACTAGATAGTATTCCCATTATGGGTACTCATTTGTGAAGCAAAATCAGCTGATCTTCTGTTGGATTGTGTTTCCATCTAAAAACTTTTCAATTTTATTCTTTTATTTTATCTCACAAGCATTTCGATGATAAGATATGTTTAACATGTGTTCCACACACGTTAATATCGATAAAACATAATATATATGTTAATTTATATGTATGGAGATTAATAAAATATGTATAATAAGTCTTATATATAAGAATATAAAAAAGTTCGTCTAATGTATATTCTTAAAACACATGTTAATATGAATAAAACATTTAATATATATATATATATATATATATGGATAGAGCTTTTTTGACGCTCCCAAAATATATTACTATTTACATACGTATTTTATTTTTGAAATAAAAAATTTTAATTTTTTTATAGTTACATGAGGGGGTAAAAAAAATATTGTTTGACTTTTGTTTAAGTAATATAAGATTATTATTATTACTACTACAAAATATTAAATTAAATTCAAATATTCCTAATTAAGAACACCTTTTTACCTTTAATATACTAAAGATATAATATTACCTTATGCATAATCTATACTCTATATAATTCTTAATTTGAAAAGAAAAAAATAGAAAATACTCTTTATTTGATTTGACACTCCAAGAATTATTTTGGAGTTCCGCAACGGCATATATATGAATATAAAACTTGGTTGAAATTAAAAGAAATTTTTTTTTTACTATAAAACTTGGTTAAATATGACATCATAAATTTAAAACGTTACATATTTTTTCTAAACAAAAATTCAATCCAAGATTTTTTTGCCCTTTTCTTGAGTTAACTAATATGAAGGAAATAAAGAAAGAAAGGGAAAAGAATTGGTGAAGGGAAAGTAATAGTAGTATTTATCCAAAAAAGAAAAAAAAAAAGAAAAAAGGAAAATAATGGTAGAGAGCGTCGAAGGCACGTGACTTGTCACAAGAATAAGCACACACAGGTGCGCTGCATTATTGCATTACTACTACTACTTGCTCTCCGTCCTCACGTGGGAGAGAGGGCGGCACGTGCGCTCACGTTACCTTAACCTTACTGCACCAACCATACTAAAGTATTACTCTACAACTCACTCACTAAGTAGAGTACCCAAGGGGAAATAGCGTTAGTTAGGATTTTTAATTTCTTCTAATGTTGGATAGTTCTTTATGTGCATTTAAATTTGATTTTTAATTTGTACATTTTAATATCATGTTAGAATTTAAATTTAGATCTAACTCATTCAAAATGTACGAAGATGAGAATTGCCAAAATTTATTAAAGATTCTTCATTCCTTAAACAATTTGTAAAATTAATGAATTATTATAATTTATAGGAATTTTACTTTTGATTACTAATAGAGTAGTGAAGGACTCACCTATATCAGATCTCGCCACGTGGCATTGACCACCGCCTGTTATGGCTTTTGACACGAGCCAAAGGGACTCACATGCTTAGCTGACACAGCTTCGACCTCTGTCACGTGCAATTTGGACCCAATACCCACTTCTTCTTTTTCTCAGAAAAAATTAAACAAAAAAAAGTGGAAAAAATTAGGATAAAAAAGCAAACAAAAATTGTCGAAAATCTGTTTCTCTGTCTGTGTAAAACCACCATCCAAGCAACTACTGGATTCAACTAACATGTTCTTTCGCAGTCTTTCCTTTTAATTCAAGCATCAAAATAATTCCTCTCAAATATATTTTTCCACAAATTTTCATCAAATATTAGATTTATTTTTAGAATTTCGACATAGAAATTTGTAACTATTAATTAATATTCAATTCATTTTCGTAGAAAATTAATATTCAATATGATTGCAATTTATGTGTTCTAATAGCGATAAAAAAATTATTACTTAACAAAAAGTAATGCTTAAGACGTATATCTTACACTCTTATTTTAATTTATCTGTCATGATATTGCGCATCTATTAAAAGTGATTAGGTTGCTTTAATAGATAATAGAATAGACTAGATTATTCTTATTAATTGAAAATATAAGTTTATTTAAATAATATTTAAATTTTTATTAAATTTTTAGTATCCTAATAATAGTAAAAGGCGTATGTGAACATTTTTCATTTAATATTTTCTTAATTCACTAAAAAAGTGAAATACATTTTGAAACTAAAAAAATTCAAACTCTAACTTAATTTATTTATATTTAGAATATATTAAACACTTAACTATTTTTGTCTGCCAAATGATTAGAATTGCTTCTTGAATTAAAAAGATAAATTATGAGAGATCTCTCCATCCTTATGATTTTTTTTTTTCAATTTATATTACTATTTTTTAATTAGGTCGCAAGTTAAAGCACAAGATTCCCAAACAAAAGTACAAAAGATTAGTATGCAGCATTAAATCGCTCCCTAAGTGATTCGAACTCAAAATTTCTTACTTAACATGTCAAGTGGAGGTGCTTAAATAAGAGGGATTGAACCATCAGACTACAACCCTCTTGTTTTTATTGCTTTATATTATTGTGAAAGAGCATCTAAAAATTAAAATTATCTTCAGATAGATCAAATTTAAAAAAATTTTAAAGATAAAAAAGCGCTGTACTAATCATATTGCCATCTTAATTCATCATTCAGGTCATACAATGCATTTAGAAAAAATAAAAAAAGAAAAATTAATTAGGAAAAGCTAGATCCGACTACAAAAATTAGAATGTTCTATTATAAATCATATATAAATCTTTTGAATTGTATTAAGAGAACAAAATTAATTAAGTAGATATGATCCTTATAATTATATATGATAAGAGGTCAAAATATTAACCATATAAATTATTTGAATTGTTTCATTTAAAAAACTCATATTTTTCCTTATAAATTAACCTGATTTATAACAGATTTTGAATAGATTTTTTTAAATATTTATCATACCTCCAAATTTTCATTGATTTTCTAATGATTGATTATTTATAATTATCAATAACTATTTCATACTTTATCAATAAATTACTTTAGAGAAGACCTGATATAGTTATCATGTACGATTCCTAAATGAGGGTTGAGAGAGTGTAAGTAACTATCTCACTCTTTTGTCAATTCTCTTGATTGATCTACTTATACATTATATTTCTGGTCGTTCGCACATTTAACTAGTTAATTCATTCTATAATTAAATTAACTATCTATACTTTATTGACCCGTCTTGATATTAGTTATTCGAACTCTTTTTTTTCGACGATTATCTTCTCAACTCGTCCTGATATATTTTTTAAGTGCCGAAAATATATATATATATATAAAATATTGTTTGCTAAATAGGTAACGTATGCATGAAATTATCTAATTTTACTTTTTGTAGTTCTCCACGCAGTCGAATTCATCGCGTCAATAAATGACAGCAGAAGTACCTTATCTACTCTCCCACATAGGGATTGGTAATGAAGGGGACCCATCTGACCTCGTTATGCTTGTGAAAACTGACACGTGTCATCAGCAAGATATTTACTGTACATTAATCCTTTAAACGTCCTACGTGTCAAAGCCGGCGGTGAAAAAGTGAAAAAAAAACCCCGAAATAGCAGGAGTCCCTTAGAGGCAAACACGTTTAAAGGATCTGGGCCGTTGGATCTGTTCATGCCTAGCTGTAACCGTCGTGCTCACTAATGGGTGGCGGGTCCGAATTAAAATAATTAGAGTAGAGAGTGGAAAGGAAAATAGGATAATTAATTAGATAAATAAAGGTAAAATTTCAGGGATTTTATTTTAGAAAATATTAATTAAAAAAATTGAAATGCACGAGTCCCGATGATAAAAATATAAAAAGCAAAGGAATCGGGCTGTTAACTTGGACACTAATGCACGAGTCGCAGCGACAAACCTGCTAGATCGGTTCATAAGGGGGGGAAGAAATTTGACATTAAATTTACCTTGTTTTTCCTATATTAATTTCTAATTTATATATATGTATATATATAGTTTAATGAATTTACTTTTGAAGCCCTCTGAGATGCTCTTATTACTTCATGAGTCTACATAAATATCCTCACAATTTCATTGTGATATATATAGTACATGACATGATATATAGTTGATGAGGTAAATTAAGTAATTATAAAATGTGAAATTTGTGAATGATGAAAAGATTAAATGGAGTTTGGTTTTTCTAACATATATTGAATAATTATGTCATGGTTTATTTTTTTAAATATTTTAGAAATGTATGATTTTTTTTTTGTATTTATATTATGTGAGTATCACATTAATTTGTATCCTCCCAAAAAAAAAGAAAAAAAGAGTAATAACAACATATGATATATTTAAATATATTAACTCTCTTCTTACCTTATTAATTTGTACTTGTTTCTAAACTTTTAGAAAATGAAAATCTAGAGACTAGAGAAGTTAGAAAAAGAAGGTGTAATAAAGATGAGGAAATAAGATTGAATATTTCTTCTTCTTCTTCTTCTTGTTATCAACATGTAGATAGATAGCTATATCTTGAAATGAAAAGTTGTTCAAGTAAAAGATAACCTACTTCTTAAGTAAAGACCGTTCCCATTCCCATTCATTCACTCTAACAACAAACCCTCCCTTCTTTGTCCACCAATACCAAACCAAACTCATCATCATAATACTCCATCACCAAGTACCACATCTTGTCTCCAAATTCTAAATGCTTGTATATACACAAACATTTTTTTTTTTAATTATATATATTGACGGGCAAAAATGTAAATTGCATCCAAACTAATTTATCTTCTAAAAAAGAATGTTTCTAATATATATATATATATATTGAAATTAACACGTTTTTATCAATGTACACGCGTAACTACTATAGCTAGAAGAGTAGAGAATTTTTTTTTCCTGTTCTTCCTCCTATATGGCCAAGGGTAGACAAGTAAATATATAAATAAAGAATGTTCGTAACATATTAAAATTAACAAATTTTATTATTGTAGGTGCGTAACTATTATAATTAGAGGAATAGAGGGTGTTTTTTTCTACTTCTTCCTACATGGCTAAGGATAAAAAAGTAAATATATAAATAAGATTTTCTCGTGGCTAAAGAAACTTTATTGGTATTTTGAAATTAACAAAAAAAAATATCAACTTTTTTTAAAGCCATATTTTTTCCTCGTCAAATTCCAATTTTTTAGCTGTGCGCCTGTCCCCTTCAAACGCAAATAAACCCTCTCCTCTCTTCCACTTCCACCTCTCTCTCTCCTCCAAAAACTTCACTTCTCAAAGACTCTTTCTCTCTCCCCCTCTCTCTCTCTCTCTCTCTCTCTCTCTCTCTCTCTCTCTCTCCAAAAAACACATACAGAACTATACACATAAACACTTATCTTTCTCTTTTTTTTTACTCTTATAATTTTTTTTCTTCAATCAATAATAATTCAAATTCAATGGAGATCCCAGAATTCTTCCAAGGAGGCAATTACTATAATTTCCAATTCACACCAGAAAAACGCCTCTCCGACGCCGCTAAAAATGTGGACCATTTCATAATTGATGACCTTCTAGACTTTCCAAACGACGACGGAATGGTGGCCGAAGGTACTACTACTGCTGGCGACGCCGCCGCCATCACCGGAACCTCCACCGACTCGAATTCCGCCGCTACGGTTGTTGACAATTCATGCAATTCCTCATTCTCCGGTAGCACTGCCGACCCTCAATTCCCCTCCGACATCGGCAGCCGGAATTTCTCCGATGGCCAATTCTCCAGCGAACTCTGTGTGCCGGTAATTGCACCCACCTCATGCAATATATTATCAGGAAATTAAATCTGCATGTGATAATTCAATGTAATTAATTTCTGTATTTTTTTTAGAAAAATTAATTTCTCTATTTATTTTAAAAAATGGTTCTATAATTCGTGTGAACATTTCTACATTTCTTTTTTTTTTTTCCTAGAAAATATATTTCTATATTTCAATTACAGGCTTTTGGATACTATTTTTGTTTCGTACTTTATAAAATTAACATAAAGGATGCATTTTAAATTCATAATCGGATAGTAATTTCATAGTAAGGCTCATTTTCTTTCTTTATGTCAAATTTTTAAAGTTATATTATACGGTATTGTGATAATTGTGAGTTTTATGTCTCCCCATTTTTCTTGCATTAATTGAAGCTTTTTACATATTAAAATTATAAAAAATTCATAATTTTTTATTATATTAATATAATTTGAACTAAAAAATTATGACCTAATAAAAAGCATTTCTGGTACTGAATTATTACCCAAATACTGCTTATAAATATAAACCTTTTTTTTGGGGTGAAACTTATGGTTACCACTTGACCTGGTCTAGCTTTAACACTTTAGTAAGTTATTTAATACTTACGGTTTAAGAATTTCGTTGTGAATATGGCTTTTGTTTTCTTCTAAAAGGAGAAACATATGTACTTTTTCCTGTGTGGTAGCTGAGAGAAATTAAAATTTGGGGGAAAAGAGATAAAAAAAAAATTCAAAGTTTTAATTGAGAGCTTTATGGACCAGTTTGAATTTGCTTTTTTAGTTTTTATTCCAAATAATGGAAATTTCAAAATTCTGTCTTTTTCTTAAAACACCATTTAATTTTCACACCTAACTAAGCATGGAGTTCATAATTGCATTAAACAAAAATGATTGATCAACATTCCCTCAAGAAAAAAAAAAAAATAGTATATTTTCTTAACGTTAAAAATGAAAATAAATATATAGGTAACAGAAAGTGTATTGAACTGAAGGCGTCTTACTAAACCTTTCTTTTTGTTACTGAAAAATAATGAAATTAATTAATAATTATTAAATTTTTTGGTTCGCAGTATGATGATTTGGCTGAGCTAGAATGGCTATCAAATTTTGTGGAAGAATCATTTTCAAGTGAGGACTTGCAAAAGTTGCAGCTGATATCAGGAATGAAAGCCCGAAACAATGAGTTGCCATCATCAGAATCTCATCAATTCCAGCCCGAACCCAACAACCGGGCCAATGCTGCCACTCCCATGTTCCGGCCCGAAATGGCTGTTCCCGCTAAGGCCCGTAGCAAACGTTCACGCGCGGCTCCATGCAACTGGACATCCCGCCTCCTCGTGGTCTCTCCTTCCCCGGCTGCTGCGGCCATGACCACAAGCTCGGCTGCCACGACCATAACCCCGTCGGTGTCGTCTTCTTCGGAATCCGACATTACCACAAGCTCAGGCAAGAAGACAGGGAAGGCAACACTAAAGAAAAAAGAAGCTGCTGAAAATGGTGCGGGTAATAATATGGTGGCTAATAATAGTGAAGGAAGGAAATGCCTTCATTGTGCCACGGATAAGACTCCACAATGGAGGACAGGACCCATGGGCCCTAAAACACTTTGTAACGCTTGTGGGGTCCGTTACAAGTCGGGTAGGCTTGTACCCGAATATAGGCCCGCAGCGAGCCCGACTTTCGTGCTGACTAAGCATTCAAACTCACATCGCAAAGTGTTGGAGCTCAGAAGGCAAAAGGAAATGTTAAGGGCACAGCAACACCAACAACAATTTCTTCATCAGAATATGATGTTTGATCATGTATCCAACGGTGATGATTACTTGATTCATCAGCATATCGGCCCAGATTTTCGACAGTTGATCTAGTAGTCAATGAATAAGCCCTAGCGCCTAGGATCCATCTTTTGATTCAAGACATATATTTATCCCAGGTTTTTAGACGGTTTTTTTTCTTTTTCTCCCAAAATTTTCTAATTAATTCGGCTAGGGGTTAAATTAATTAAAGTTTTCTAACTTAATGAATTTTGTACTTTTTGTTTCAAAGATTTTTTTTTTTTTTTATTTTAAAAATTGGATAAGAAAAGTAATTAGAGGGGCAGTGGAGAGAGTTAGAAGTCATAGGCTCTAGTCTAGTGTCCTTTATTTAGTTAGAATTTGCCCAAACTTGGCAAATCATTTGGACCAAATTTCCAGTTTTCATCTTAATTTGAAGTTTTATCAGAACATTATACATTTCCTTTTTCAGGTGCATGTTAATTAATAATTTCATGAACCTGTTAGAACACATTTTAATTAGTCAACTAATTCAAAAATGCCTACTTTTTAAATACGTCTTTTTATCGTTAACAAAAAAAATTGTAACTATTATCTGAAAATGCATATTGAGTTCATGAAATAAATTACTCTTTGCAATAAGTCCATTTTTAAGAGAGATTTAAACTAATTTGTAAAGAAGCTTTTGATTTTATTTATTTTTATTATTATTATTTTTTTGCTAAGTGAAGATTTTGAATGTGCGCTCCATGATACATTAACCATGTATCCCCAAAAAAAAAAAAAAAAAAAAAAGGAAAAAGAATGGTCCTTTTCAACTTTAAATTTCATCATATATAGCCAATGAACTCTTTACTACATTGGAGCCATTTGATGAAACCTACAACCACCCTTTGGCCACTTCTAAGTCACCCCTTCAATCCATTTTTGCTCTCCTAAACCGGAAAAATTATAGGGAATTCTATCGAAATATAAATAAACAATTTAATAAAGTCACAAAAATACTTAAAAAGTAATTTCTTATTTTATATATTCACAAATTAGAGTTGGTATTTTAAAATTCATGTATCACCAGTAAATAGATTGACCTAATACCCGATTTCAAAAGTAAAATTATTCAAACATGCGTAACGAATATTAAAAAAATAATTGAAAAGAATACTCGATTCAAGCCTATATATATTCATAGTGACTATTTACCCTTAAAATTTAAATTTGAAGAGAATTACTTTATCTCCAAAATTAGTGACATATGAGTCAAATATGTTAATTTATTTTCCGGCAGAATCAACATTCTTTAGGAGATAATATACCAGTTTAATGCATACGATTTTAATTGCATAGTTATTAAAAACATTAATTTTTAGTTAATACTTTAGTGGAAATTAAAATATGCATTTGTATTTAATGATGTGAGAGGCATGTATGTTATAATGATGGGGGGCAGAAATGAACATGAATTTCAGCAAAGAAGAAGATGATATGGGCGGCGATGAATGAAATGGAAAAATTAGTAGTGCTATTATATACTAGTACTACTAACAGAGAATGTTAGAACTAAGCAGCAGTCATTATTACATCGTTTTCTGCTACTTCCTTTCTTCACTGTGAAAACAAAAGAAATCACTTAATAATATTAATTAGTAACCCGTATAACTGTATCTTAATTAATTTTAGAATTGTAAAATTGAATAATAATAAGGACGAAGGTTTAAATTTTGATAGTGATATTTTGAGAATTTTAATTTTTTCAATGTTAAAAATAATTTTTTACACATACTAAAATCTGCAATATTGTAGAACAATTTAGTAAAGAATTTTATCTTGTTTGCACGGAATTCAATTCCATGGAAGGCACCCACACCCACACTTTGGTCCTCGAGAAAGAGACAGTGTTATATTAAAAGCTACTATTATACCCCCCCCTCCTTAGTCCTTTTACCCAACCCCCAAGTTGCACACTTTCATGCACACCATGTGACCATCATATAATCTCCCCAATCCCAACCCCAACCCTTTGCTCATAGGTTAGAATGATAAAATATTTTCATTCCCCACTCCAATTCCAATGCCAAGGAAAACACTCAACAGTTAAATGTACTCTTTCAACATTAAATTCCAAACAAAGTTTTTTGCTTTTCTTTTTACTAATACATCATGAAAAGTAAAATTAAAATACTTTTATTATTCAAAAACTTGTAAGTTTGATAATGAGTCTCTTACTATTTATTTTGTCTAATTAAGTTGTAATTATACAAATGTTTACCACTACTAGACTACACTAGCTATCTTAATTTAAACATGAGATTTTAAAATAACGTGAGTTTTGAAAATCTCTATTTTTATAACATTAATAAATAAAGAGATAGATAGGGAGTAAGAATGAAATTAATAAATAAAAAAAAAAAGTTCTTTCAAAATATTCAACAAGTGTATTTTCTCTATACTCATAAATAGAGAACTGTAAACAGGGCGAATCTTTATCTGTACTTGAATTAGTGTATACTCGTTTATATCTGTGGACTTAGACCCATATCTGTATCCGTATAACTTCTATTAAATGGGTTAAGTTGGGTATTATGATACCCAAATCCGTTTACCCGTATACTCGTTATAATAAAATAATATATACTATATTGTTTTTATATTTTTTTGTGAATAAATAATTTATATTGTATGGAATTAGAAGTTTTGTTTTTATTAGATTAATGTATTTGTGAGGATTTTGCGTGTACTTGAATTTTTAATTATTTGAATTAAAATATTTTTTAAAATTTTAGAAATGTTTAAAGATCGTATTTGTTGAAATATATGTTAAAGAAATTATGTTAGTAAAGTTATAATTTTCGTGTTAGGATTATATCTTTATATATATTTTTATTTAACAAGAAAAAAAAATAGAAAAATAGCAAACGGTTATGGGTATACCCGAATCCTATCCGAGACCTGAAGAGTAGGATCTAGGTCTATAAATTTTACATCTAACGGATCTGAATCTGAATTCATATTTCATTTTAAGGGTATGAGTCTGATACAAAGAATATGGTACGTGTTTGAACCTTTTACAGTTCTACTCACAAACCAAAGTCATATGTTTTAAACATGTACAATACAACTAACAAGGCTAAGTCTAATAAAGAAGAGTTTGTGTGACATTAATTTCAAAGGTAAAATTATTCAAACATGTTATTTCCTCCAAATTTCAAGAGAAAAAAGTTTATCTATGTATATGAGTTTAAGTCAGTTATCGCCTAAGTAATTAATATTTAAAAGGAATGATGTGTTGGGCAATTTTATCCCTTGAAATCATGACGAGAGCCACACATATGCTCTTCTTCACCAATAAAGAATAGGGGGTGAACTTGGTTATCTAATGCTTTCTAGATTTTTTAAAGTTAGTTAGAAACTGAAAATCACATTTGAGTGTAGCTTCCTCCATTTTAATTTATTTTTATCATTCCATAGTGTCATTCGTTATATAATTCTTTAGTTTTAAAATATTTATTACTTCAATAATTTTAAAAGAGTATCAAAAGAAAATTTTTCACATATTTTTTTGTTTATTACAATTGAAATGGTACAATCTAATAAATAATTAGATATATTTAAATAAAATTATATTTTTAAGAAAGGATAATATCATAGTCTATTCTTCTTCAATTAAGACAATTTTAATGATTTTTTTAATAATTGTACATTTTCGTGAGGCGACAAACAAATTGAATGGGGGAGTATATAATTTGTCTTAAAAGAAAAGAAAAATTCAAATAATAATAGATAGTAGTAGTAGTAGTATATGACATGGGAGAGGGTAAAATTAAAAAAAGAGATGTAATTGTAGTAAATTGAATATGTGAGATCCTAGGCGTTGATGATCCAAAGGTTGTACGTTAGAATCTTAATTCAAAGGAACCCCAACCCAATATTTATTTGATTCTCTTTCCTCTGATTATTACTTATAATTATTATTAACATATAATTTAAGTATCTTTTTTCTGAAATACCCCAGCAGGAGTAGTAGGAGGGAGGAGGCATATTTATATATTTTTCTTTTATAAAAAATAATTTAATTAACAGAAGATGGCTGGCAGCAGGGTAGCTACTTCTTTTTCTATTAATTTATTGATTACTCTGTTTTTTAGGGTTATATAAATTAGTGGTTCTGCAAATTTAACAGTGATCACATGATCATCACACCCCCTCCCCTCCCCTCCCTCTTCATGCATTTTCTTATTTATTTTTTTCAAGTCTTTGTTTTTTCTTGCTTTCTCTCTTTACTTTACACGACATTATTCACCTATAATATTCTTTCTCACGAAAGTAAAATACTTTCAAAGATTTTTTTTTTTTTACATTTTTATCTTGAATTTGATTAAAAAAATGAATTATTTTTTGTAAAATCCAAATAAAAATAATTTATATCCTCTATTGTAGGCCTCTATTTTGTACATATTGCAAAGTACCCTTATCGTTTATATATCTATAACTAACTAATCTCTATTATTAATTTTAGTAAAAAATTATCAAAAAATAATAAATTTAAAAGAAAAAAAGTTTGAAACTTTTTAAAATATCATTCAATGTGTTTAATTCTTATTTATTATCTTATATTAATACCATAATACCTTATTACAATTTTCTTATTAGTCTAATTTTTATAAAAAATATTTTTATATTAATATATAATTGTAAAAATAAGAAGTAAATTCATAAAATGATATTTTAAGAATATCAAACTTTTTATTATTAAATTGTTATTTTCTGATAATTTTTTATTAAAATTAATAATAAGAATTAATTAGTTATGAATTACAAAGATATATTTATAATTTACATAAAATAAAGAGGCGAAATCAAGACAAACTTAAAGAAAAAAAGATATAATTAACCGGAAATGTTAAAGACACGGTATAAATGAATGAATAAATGAGTGGGCAGTGGGCACCGTCCACGGGAAAGGATGATAACAGTAGCATGGCACGGCACGTGAGCAGCGTAAGCTATGGGGAGACAGTATTCATTTTTCTTTTTTCTCGTTTTTTCTTTTTATTTTTTTCTGTGAAAGAAATACTTTTTGGTTGCTTATTTAAGAATCATTAAGATTAATTAATTAATATATATAATCAGAATCTATTAAGATACATATATAATTATCTTCAACGTCACTCAAAGAAATTGATTAATTAATAGTGTATTAAAAGTTAGAAAGCAGCCCAGAATGGCACTTAGTGTACTGTTAATGACTCAGAATAAAAATATTCTGCAGAAAATGATTGTATATATAATCCCAATAATTTAATAAAATATTCTTATTATTGTTAATGTTTGGAATCAAATATATATATATATATATATAAATGATGATGATGGCTTCCCATGCATGAGGATATTTCCATGTTCAGTCGAAAGGGTTTGTCTCCCTTCCTCCAAATCACAACAACCATCCTTACCCGTAACCTTCCTTCCAAACGCCAAATTCTCATCCTCAACATCTTCATAAGACTATTATTTGATGCTTAAATACAGGATATAAATAATAGTAATTCAACAGTCTTATAAATTACAAGTCAAATTTTAATGCGCATAAAGAATCACCTAAATATTAAAAAATTAAAATTTTTATACTATTATTACAAAATTTGAACATCGATTCTTATTATTAACTTTATAATTCTAACCAACTGAGCATTGCTCACCTGGGCACCCTTACCCTTACCCTTACCCTTTGATCTCTTGAGACTGTGTGCGAGTTTTTTATGATAATATATATATATATATATGTCTTCTTTCTTGTTTTGACTTTTTCTACTTGTGGGATTTTCTATTCTCATTTAGCTAGCTGTCTAAATCAGGAATATACCTTTAAAATGGTACTACTACTTTTATATATACGCATAGTAAAAATGGCACAAGAATAGTCTAATATAACTTTTAATATATTTTATTAAATATAAAAAAAATAAAAAATTTTAAAGTAGAAGAGAATTTGTATGAACAATATCATCATTCAAACAAGGTCAAATTAAATTTTAAAAAAATCAAATTTTAGCTTAGTTTGATTCGGTGTGGGGAGGGGAAGGGAGAGGGAGAATAGAATCATTTACTTCCATTAGGAAAAGTACATTCATTTACTTCAAAATTATTTGGTATGGGTGAAAAAAAGTAAATCAAATTTATTTCTATTTGTTTGGTTGGAGTGTAAGTGAAAAATAAATATCATTTATTATCTTTAATTTACTATTATATTGAATGCACAAAACTATGATTATTATAAATAGATATTTGAGAGGAGTTTGTTTTAGTGTATACTTGTAATAAAATAATTTGTAAATGGACAAAATAATTTTCTTGATATTATTTACATTCTAATCCATTTGTTTTGACAGGACTAAATGTTAATGGAAAGAACTCCTCTCCTGCACTTACATCAAGTCTGTTTTTACATTACAACAAAACGACACAAATATAAATTTATATCATTCCCTAATCTACCCCTTCCTATTTACACCCCAATCATATCCTAGCATACAAATATAGTGAAATTGGTAAATTTGGAACACAATGCCCCCTCAAAGGCAAAATACACAATTTCACTACAAAAAGATGTAGTTTTCCTAAAACAGATACACGTGCACATGCACATGCATTAGGGTTGAAAACACATGTAAAACCGAACTTGTTAGAGTTAAGTGTTCAATGTGCACTAAAATTCAAGAACAATCCCGAAAAGAAGAATAGATTGATTAAGGTTTTGACACTCGTCTATCTCCTCAAGCTTTGAAATTCGCATTTCTTTTGTCCTTATAAAAAATTCAACTTTGTTTTTAAGAAAAAAAAAAAAAGGTGTTGGATGAAGTTACTAAATGCATACTTGTTGGATGGAAGAAAGATAAGGAATTGAAGGGGGGAAGAATGGATATGAGGGAGGGGAGGGGAGGGGAGAGGGGGCCGACAAAGGAAAGGAAGGGATACAGATACAGTAGAGAAGACAGGGGTAGCAGGGGCCAAGGACCGTTTCTAAAGGATAGGAGACATGTTTGACACCCACTATCATCACTTCCTCCTCCTAATATATCTTTACTACTACTACTACTACTAATACTAAATTATTATTATTATTATTTATATGTAAAAAAATTCAAATAGATATTATTGGCTTCTTCTTGAAAGAGTTGAGTTGTTAAGAAAGCACCACATCCTTTGTATCACTTTGTGTATTATTTTCTTTTTTTTAGTGGTACAAGAGATCCAACCCCCATTAAGAAGCCCACCCCCACACCCCTCCCCGCCAGGTGTCAACCACATTTACTAGTATCACTGTTGTGTTGTGGAAGAAACTCAGTAGACCAGTAGTAGTCCACTCCTCACTTATAGAAGAACCAAACAAGTTATGCCTGTTTCAACAATAATGTATTGATGATAAGTAATTGACAACTGCCTGCCTGCCAAACTACATATATATATATATATCTCAAATGAAATAGTTATTACTAGAATTTAACTAACTGTGCCTGGCTGATTCAGCATTTGTCATCAGCGATTTCATATCATAATATTACATTATAATCCCATAAAATTATAATTAACAAAAACAAACGTATGGAGAAGAGTTGAAGAAAAGGGGAGAATGATTTGAGGGGTTCTTCTTAAGTTACAGTGGTGCCTGCTAAAGGTATAAATAAAATACAAAACTGTTTGATCAAAGGGAAGAGGGAGATGAATGTAGTAAATGTATTCTTCAAATAAGAGTATAGTCATTGCTCTCTCTATTCTCTCTCTCTTAAAATCAAGTTGCTTCTCTCCAACTTTGGCATCACTCTGTTATCGAGGGACACTCAGACCTAGTTCTGAAGAAAAATAGAAACACATAAGCAGTACTGACAACACTCTATCATATTTAACCAATGCAAAAACAACAATTTTGTCCAACACCCAAGTAAGTATTAGTAGGCAATACAACAAAATCCTTCTGCTTTCCTAGAAGCTAGGCCAGCATTCTAGTCCCGGGGATAAAATATAAATTTACAAGGACCCAACGCCAAGACCATGCAGGAAAAATATACAATTACATAGATGAAGAAAGTGGCCAATCCAATATATTTGGATTGCTTTTCATTACGGAACATCATAATGCAAAAATTCTCACATGAGAAAATACTCTTCCTCTCACAACAATTCGAATTTTACAAAACACAATCATGAAATTTCCAAACCCAAACTCTATCCAATCACACTAATGTAACACGACAACTGATATTTGATTTTCAGTCCCATTTTATTTTACGCACGTAACTACGAGCTGTAACAGAAAGAGGAAGCACTCCTTGTGTGAAAGGAACCTCTAAATCCCATCAAGGAATGCAAACCCCTCTACACAGAGCATACAAAACCAAAACCAAACCAAACCCAAACTTATGATGATCCAAAAGCCTCAGAGCTGCAACAAACCTGCTAGTTTGCAGCCAAATCTAAAACAGGGCAATTTTTGCAAGAATTACAGATCAGATTACTTAATACTAAATTTATGCACCAAGTTAAATCTTGATTGGAGAATTTTAAATTAGGATCCATTTTCAGAAAGCTGAAACGACATAAACATGTCAAACTCCTATATCTCGGGCTAGCTTGATATATTTGTCCCTCAGAGGACATGTTACAACTTCTGAACCTCCAAAATCCAGCAATAAGCTAGTTTCCAAGTATTTCTAAGGATAAAAATTTCTCCAAGCAGCAGCAGAGATTACTACTACCACTGCTGCTACAAATGAATATTTTGTTTCTAGAGAAAGACAGCTTGAACTGTGGGAAATAGTTTCAGGTTTCAGGATCAAATATTGCCAAACTTGGATGCTGCCCAACAGGGGGAAAACAAAGGGTTTTTAAGAAGCAATAGCAGGAACAGAGTGAGGCCTGACATGGAGAAAGAGATGCATCTTCCTAGCTTGGGACAGGGAAGTACTTCCTGCTAAAAGCAAATTTGACAAAAAAGAATTCACCAAACTAGGTCATGATGCAGAAATTGAAAGGGGTGAAGGTTTGATAATTCTACCTCAATCAATTATTATAAAAACGAGCTTTAGAGTAGGAGATTTTAATACATGAGTCATAGCATATGAAATATGTAGTACAGTTTACTTTAGTAAACTTTCAGTGGTCAAGTCATTTCAATAAATTGAGATTTGCAGTAATTTCAGATTCTCTATGTACAGTTTTAGAAATTATAAGTTCAGTTGATTTCGCTGATTTGATTGCTTTTGTTATGATTTAGAGCATTATGTTCTTCTATTAGTTAGTCGTGGTAAGTTTAATGAGTTTCTTTGAATTTTTCCTGGAAATGAGTTTCTTTGAATGTATTACATAGAGATGTTCTCTAATGTATGCCTTTTTTCAAGGTTCAACACCATAAGGCCCTGGGCAGGAAGTTTTAATCCCTCCCTCATGGTGGTGAGGCCCAGAGTTTTCTCATCCTTCCTTTTTGTTTTCCTTCGTTTTAGGATACTGGGGTAACATGTTTCTTGCTATTCTATAACTAGTTTTAGTCTGGTTTTATTTGTACGGCTTAGCAGAGCATGATGTAGTTCTTCTCGAGGTGATTTTGTACTACATCAGTCACCATTCACAACACTAGAAAAATCCTATATTTGATAATATTAGTACTTTCTTATTATTCTCATACCCGCAAGACTACTTTATCAAACCCAACAAAATTAAACCAGAAAGCAATTTCAAAAATTGATGATAAAATCTCACTACCCGAATGATAAGAATACCTAACAGCAAAACCAAAACTAATCACGTGGGGAGAAGATATGAATGATCTATTCCTCCTTCAGCACCCAAACCTACCAAACTTCCCTTAGAATGACCACATACCCCATACTTTATGAAGAACAAATTGTGGTCTTTCTCAAACTCATGGAACAACCAAAAAATCATACTTATTTCTGTCAGTATCAAATGCCGAATATCATCCAACAACAACATTAAATGTACATTAGATTTTGACATCAAACATTCCTTAATCACATCTCTACAAAGTTTGATGATGATGCAAGATTTGATGAAAGGTGATTTATTTGATAAAAACCAAGAGTATGGAACATCCAAATGATTTAGATAAAAAAGGAAAGAAACTTTGATCTAAAGTCACCAGTTCTTGAGAATATGCATTGAAAACTCTGGAACTTATAACTAATCACAGATTTCAAGCAGAAGCCCTGCTAATTCACATTCACGAAGATCTGTCTGCTAGCCTGCATTCCTATGTTCATGTCCATATATAGACTGAAAAGAAAAATGGACAACCCCCAAGACATCATTTATCAAATAAGACTAATAACATAAATTAATTAGAAAAAAAGTGAAAAACCATGTATCATATAGATAGGGCTGGTTTTGGGGAATAAAATAAACAGAGAAGAATGATTTGGTTGGAAACTCAAGTATTGACCTGTTAGGCAACCTTTGGTGCAAAAAAAATACTTAACCTTCAAGAGTCTGAAGAGCATCTTTCTTTCAAATTTTTATCAAAACACTCAAAAAAACATAAAATAAAACTTATCTTGATTTCTCGTGTAACTCAGTTTCTCCTACATTATACTAAACAAGTGCATGCAAAACTACATAGTTTCAACTAAATAAAGGCAAGAAAGAAAATTTATTTGAAGGTCTATGCTGATATCTGAGTGTGTGATAAACATGAAAAAGTCTGAGAGATTCAATTAATTTATGACAGAAAAAATCAAACAGAAAATGAGGAAAAAAAAAATGCTTACAGATACATTAGAAATAGTATCAAACTCCTGGATTGGCACTGCAGAGCATACCCTTAGACAACGACCTGGAACCCTTGGAGTCTAAGCCAAGGCACGACGTGAGCCGAGCAGAGGAGACAGCTGAGTAGAGTGGCAGCATAGACTGTAGAGAGCCCAGTTGACCGAAGGGCCTGAAGTTCATCGCAAAGAATTAAAACCAAGAACTGCAATAGAGATAACAATAGATAGAAGCATTCTGAATCCAGAATTAAGGTCATAATATATTCAATTTACAAAACCCATTTAAAATAAAGGATGACATTAACTTTCGCAATCCAAACAAGAGACCCATTTCAGAGAATGCCTCAACAGCCCCAAGGTAAATATTAATTGAAATAGATACTTAGAGAGAACCCATTGTAAATTCCCGGAAACTCAAAGTAAACAATAAAAACCCAACATTCTTGGGAGGATATTGGCAATTTCAAATGATAAAATTTTCCTAAAGCCTAAATTAGCCATGAAAAAAATTGTATCTTGCTCCACGAATTGAAATAAAAACTCGGTTTAATCTGTAAAAGTTATTACCTTGATAGAGTCCTCGTCGTTGAAGAACTACTGGGAATATGAAATAATGGTGATGCAGGTGATGCTGAAGAATTTCTGCCCACTGATGGCTTCGAAATTGTTGATTTGAGAAAATTAATGGATGATCTTGACAGAGTTCGATAACGAGTCGCCATTGGAGATAAATCAAGATTGCAGTTTGTAGAATAGTATGAGTTATGGGGTTTAGGGTTTTTGGGCGAGCGCTTGAGAAAGAGAGATACTGAAGGAGGTTTCGAACATTTTTCCTAAACTTTTATGAAAATTATATTTTGGTCCCAATTTTCTCATATTTTCATTTTGGTCCTCAATTTTCTAAAGTTTACATTTTGGCACATGATGTTTAGGGTTTAGGTTTTTAGAGTTTAGGGTTTAGATTTTTGGATCCATTTGGATTAGAAATGAAAATAGAAAAAATGAAAATTTTTTACTCAAAATACTATTTGTAAAAGAAAAAATAGGGTTCAAAGTAGAAAAGGTATAAAAAATAAATAAATTTTGTGTTTATAACCAAATCCGAATGGGCCTTAGTGTTTAGGATTGAGGGTTTAGGTTTTAGGAATAGGATATAGGGGCAGGTTTTAGGTTAGGGGTTAGGGTTTTGGGGGTCAAATTTTAGGGTTTAAAAAGCAACCTTCTTGATTACCAAAAGAAATGTTTTAGGTCCTCTTGGCATTCAAATTGAAGCATCTTCATACATAATAGTGCCAAGTTTTTGGAAAAATGTTGGGTTATTTGTCTTATACGCTATGATGAAATATGATACTAACACTAATACTCTTAATTTATATTGTTAATTAAACATCTCTTTCTTAACCCATTATTTTTATTAATACCACAATTCACAATTGCTACAACTTTAATAGAAAATACATTTGCCTGCAATAAAAGCACAAATTCTTAAGAAATATTCAGCAGAACAAAAGTCTATTAAAAAATATATAATGGGTTAAAAGAGTATAACAATATAGTCTTAACAATTTTCTATCTCAAGTTATAAAAAAGTATAAAAATATTTTGTGAGGAGCTCATGAAAAAAGAATATCATCAAATTAAGTGCTGCAATGCCTGAGTGAAACTGATAACAAAAAACAACAGTAAAAAAGCAAAATTCAAAACTTTTCTTTTGGGGGGTTTGGGGGGTGTCTAGATTCCCCTTCTTTCGCAAGAAATCCAATGAACCCAAACCAGTTCTTTTTTTTTTTCTTTTTGGATAGATCCCAAACTAGTACTATCAACCAATAAATTGGCTAAACAAGTAAGAGCATTCAAACTTTTTTCTTTCTGGTTTTCATAGGCCAAGAAGAGGAAGCATCTGTCACAACTTTCTGAAATTTTACTCTCTCTGAATGAGATTCATAAAGCTACTAGCGAAGAATGTGGTATCCTACCATAACCTTGATACAACCATGCGCAGCAACCATTTGTACGACGGATGATGATTAGTTTCCTGCTACCGCAATATTTCAAGAATCAAGAATGTCAAATATTTCAGGAGAATGCATCATAGCAGGCGCAGCTTTCCAGTAACTGAATCTATTGCTGATATATTTCCTGCAAACATTAGAAACCAAAGCCTTCAATTTAACAGATGGTTTCCACTTACATGTGAATGCTCAGATATGTAAATAATACAAGGCTGAGGCCGAAAATGAACATTAGATATGCATATAATGTTCCATAAATACATCTAATGCTCCATTGACATTTATGTTGAGCCATCAAATGATCAATATTGTGTGAGTTAATTTATCCATACTCCAACAAGTTTGAAATTTGAAGGTCTAAGATTAGTGTTAAGGTCCTAAATTATGTTGATGCTTGTAAAATTGAGAATGCATAACAGGAAAGGAAAATATAAAAGCAAATGTAATATTTTGATCCTACCAGGGCCTATGGCGAGAACTGTCTTTGAGCCAGATGAAACCTGTGCAAAGCAATATCGTCAAGATTACTTACTCCAACAATGTGCTCTAATGAACTCATAACAGAATTTAAGGGTCCATTTAGATTGGATTTAAGTTAGAAAATAATGGAGTGTTTTTACTCGGGTTGCGTGGAAGAAAAGTTTTGTGAGAGAGAATGTGGTATCCAAAATGAAAAGTAAATCTGTTTTTTTTTTTTTTTAAAACTAAAATCCAATCCAAATGGACCCTGAGTAGAGAATGCAGAGAAAGTGGTCTGCTAAGATGTAATAGTAGATACCTATTACATGGAAGTTATTGTTCTCTTCTATTAACAACCATAATGACTCGAAAAGATATAATATCATAGTTTTTCTCTTCCCTTATCTTGAACCATAAATTCCATTTTTCCTCATACCAGCAACTTCAACTGGCTCAAACGCACTACGGAATATCAATAGTAGTATCTCATACTCAATTTATTTCAACCTTATAACACATTAAATGGAAATTCTCCGGTTTTGATGAGTTAAAGCTGTGAAAAATAGAGAAGAAAAAGCACGTATAGATTTATACAAAGCAATTTACTGTAACATACTTACAAGCAATATTTAATTATCTTCAAGATTAAGGGTGTCTTATGGTTCTTAAGCACATGACAAGATCACGTACTTTCCACTTTTTTGAAGCTGGATCATAACTAGCATTAAGGGGAATAGAGGATACCTGTGTACGTCCTGCATCTGCCACAACAAATGTCGGAAGGCCAATGCTCTCTGCTGCTTCCTTCAGCTTATTCCTGTCAATTATAAAGATGCTGCTGGTGCATCAGTATGGGAAGGAAGAATTCTCCAGCCAGGGTTCCTATTAATGATTTCAAGTAAAGAAAACAAAATATGGATCATCAGAATACCCACTTACATTTCTTGTTGATTCTTGCATGTAACGACTATTTTAGCTTGGCCTGTTAGTTCCCATTTCTTCAAAAGAGACCGCTGGCTGCAGTAGTTAGTGGTTGGAATATGGACATCAGGTAGAGAATATGTTTTTTGACTGAAAATAAATCAAATTTCTAAGGAATTTAACAGTTTAAATGTCCACAGCTCCTGTGGACAAGGGTGTGAGTAGTATTCATCAGGAGAACTCGATAACATCAACTTGGACAGTTAGGTAAAGAAACGTAACAAGAAAACGTATTACGGGCATAATCCCATTACTTTAAGTAAAGAAGCAATTAGATATGAATTAAAAATGTTTGGCATGAGATCATCATACTCGCGTAAATGATTTATTGGGGGAGGGGCGGGGGGCGGGAGAAGAAAAAGGAAATGAGAAAAAAAAAAAAAACTAATAAACAACATACTCTATTGACTTCGGCAGCAAAGAATGTCACACAATCTACTACACATGCTGAATGCATTTTCTACGTGTAAGTAGTAAGCTAAAAGCCAAGATATTGTTAGAGTTAGCAGTTTGATACAGAAATAGATACAAGTATAATGAGAGAAGTTGAGGAGTACACAAAGCATTCTTTTTCATCCATTCCATTATAAGCCTTCCAATTATTGAGACAGAATAGTAATCAGTTACTTGTTAGTTAATTGAGTATGTTAAATGGTATATTACTACATCTGATTCCATTTATACATTTATCAAATCCTAACAACAGTCATACATTTTTTAGTTATTTAAACTGGTCGGATTAACAACTACTAGTTTATATTATTATTTGTCAATAGGCACCTGGAGCAGTGTGATGAAGTGGTAAGGTAACTTGGTCTAGCCTGCAAAACTAGTTGCTAGTTGTAGAATATTATTCTTGTCAAACTTAAACCTAACTAAAATAAAAAAGAAAGGTTGGAAGCAGAGAGGTAGCTTCTAGCTTTTTATTACACCACTACTCGCATGGAGGCTTCTCTCTAAAGCGGAACGCTCCCCTACCGATGTATCCGAGATAGAAGAAAGACACAAAGGAGATAGAATGCCTATCCTGGGGGTTTAATACCCCACCGAGCATTCCCTAGCAAATATAGCTCTTTTCATCATTTCCTTGGCTCTATTTGGATTGGCTTTGAATATATATATTTTTTAATTTTCTCTTTTGGGTCCCACATCTTCTCTCACAAACCATTTAACTTTTACAAACTTCAAAAAGAAAAAAACTCACTTGTTTCCAACTAAAAGTCAATCCAAATAGAGCCACTAGTGTGTTTCAGATAAATGTGCTTTGTTCAAAATGGTTGAGGACCTTAAGGAAAAGATGAAATGAGCTTGGTTGCAGGAGCCACTTGGTGATGCTCGCAAGTATCTTACTTTGATAACCAACAAAATGCAGGGACACACACATAAACAGATTAAAGCAAGCAGAGAGCTAGCAGAATTGTTATCCTGTAAGAATCAATGCAAGAGGAGAAGTGAAAAGCCTAGATTCAAGATAACAGAATACTAGAAGTGACTAATCATGCATTATGAAATTAACATATTACCCCAAATAGACGGATAACACATGTGCATAAACAACGATACCTCTGGATAAGTTCAGCGTACATGCCAGTAGCCGCATCTGCATGTTTATTTGTCAAGCAATCAAAGGAAGGACCAAATCATTGGTATCATCATGTTAACAAAATGTGAAATCAGGAAATCCTTGCTTATTAAACTAAAAGAAGAAACTCATACGAGCACATTGAGATGCGATCTTTCCTTGCCCCATCTTCAGATCCTGCCTAACTACCAAAACCTACAAATTCAAAGTCACTAGTTTCAAAATTAAATACCCATGAGAAAGATATGCAAAATAACAGGGAAAAGCAAAAACAAATTCAGCTAAATATTGATTTCTGTCAGTATGTCATGTACTTGCAAAAGTCCACAGCCTAAAAGTCCTATCCTAAGTTACTCACTCAGTACCAAAGAGAAGCTCTCGTAGAATTAATTATAAAATCAATTGTCACGTAATTTCAACTCTATAAAGAATGATGACAATTCTTCTCAGTTTCAATTTTTGCTTCTCACTTTGGAAATGAAATTCTTTCTATAGTCTAAATTATCAGAGAAGTACTTTGTAAAGCTCCATAGTTATCCTTAAGCTTATACATTCGAGCACATTCTGCAATAGACTAGAGAAACCTCTGTCTCAATAGTCAATTTCAAATTTCAGAAAGAAAAATTAAAGAGAACTTTGTCTGCTTAAACAAGAAGATACCATTTTGATGTCTTCATCAGCATCAGCTGAGGATAATCTTTGAGGGTGTGCATTTTTTTTACTGGATAAAGGATTAATCCTTTTTGCAGCATTAGAAGCTTGAATAGGTTTTGCTAAATCCATGAGCAACCCAAAAATGAAGCCAATTACAAGCCCAGGAATGAAGTTTTCTGGCCTGAAACTCACTCCCAACCATTCTTTTTCCTCTTTCTCCTACACCAAACAAATGAAATTCACAAATATAAAGAGTGGAATATACATACAGAAACATGCAAAAATACGATAAGGGTATTCTCACCTTTCTTGAAGGTTGGGAGGTGTTTCTGAACATTATTGGGTTTTGGCTGTTGGAAGCTGCTGAAGCTGAAGATGAATGAATCAAAAGCAAAAATTTTTGTGATATCAGCCAGCGCAGGCAGATAATGACTGGGTCTGGGAGGGATCAGGATGCAGTACTCCATAAACAAGCTGAGAGAGGCAACGTCGTCAATGTATTATCTGTTTAGAGATGGAATTTCCTGATCGAGTAGTCCCTGCTGGCTAAATGGGCCGTCTTACTCAATGTTCTTGTAGAGGAGCCCAATTACGTGGCTCTGAAGACCTAGATCCCACCGACTTTTACCTTCATTTTCATTAGGCCCAATTTTACATATAAATAAAACTGGATCTCTCTAATTTTCCCCCAAAAAAATGACATCCCAAAACTTAAAAACCTTATCAATATTGTTGACCCCATTAATTTTTTTCAGCTATTAGGCACACAAATATCACTCTGATCGTCTAGTAGAGGCTCTTTTTTTAATAATGATATTTTTTTAATTTTATCTTTTAAAGTTTAAGACTTACCTTTTATTTTATAAATTTTTTATTAATAAAACTATTATTAAATATGTGCACTAAAAAGTGTAATATACTGGATAATTCCGACTAAATAAATATTTGTATGAACTTATAATTTATGGCCATCGTCATCATATCATATTCCGTCTCAAAAATAATTTTTTTTATTTGAAATAAAAAGCTTGTATTAATATGAATATAAAAAGATGTGAAAGTTCACCAGCTATGCGTCAGTAATCATTTTTCCGTCTCAATTTTTAGCCAAAAAAACTCCTCAAAAAACAAAAAATTTCCTACAGTACCTTATCTTTAAAATGATGACATATAAGGAGATTTTTAACTAAATATCGAATCAGAATATAATAATGAGACTGAATTATAGATATATAAAAAAAAAGATTTAAACTATAATAGCTTTATAAAAATTTGTGGAATTAATAAAAATTTAAGCAGCCCAAATATTGTCCTTAATTAAGATTAAGAAGAATACTAGTAGAAAACTTTTGGAATTTTTTTGTTTCCTTTTTTGGGATTGGTAAGAAGATGAAGGATGAATGACGTGCCTTGTAGAGAAGCGTAGTAGGGGAGAGCAAGTCAAGCTTTCTAATGTCTATTTGTGAACTTTACACTATCCCTCGCGTGTTCCTCAAAACTCTCCAAAGTATATCCATCCCCAGGAGGACCGCCGCAATCCCAACCACATTCCTCCCTCCCTACAAAAACACCTTTTTTTTCATAAACTCCCTCCTCCATCGAGCTTCTGATCCAAAATGGAGTCCGTTGGATCCAATTCTACCCCAACTCACGACCACCTCCGTATCGATCCCACTCAACCACTCGCCGAAAGAGTAATCCGAGCCCTCCGCCACCGTCTCCGCCTCCTCCACAGGCTGGATTTGACGTTCTTCGTGTTGGGTGCCACTGGAAATGTTTACACTGTCAACATATCAAATACGACGTCGTGTACCTGCCCCGATCGAATTGCCCCTTGCAAACACATTCTATTTGTTCTAATTCGTGTCCTCGGTTTGCCCCTCGACGATGCGTGTATATGGAGAAAAACTCTCCGGCCTTGCCAGCTGAACCGGTTGCTCAGTTTGCCCACGTCGACTGAGGCATTAGCCGGAACCACAGTTCGAGAGATGTTTCACCAGTTATTTTTTCAGGCCGGGGCGAGCAGTTGTAGACGGGAATTGGAGGTAGAGGATGGGACTAATTGTCCGGTTTGTTTGGAAGAAATGGGAAAGGGGGAGAAATTGGTTGCATGTGGAACGTGTAGAAATCGAATTCATGAAGAGTGTTTGATGGCTTGGAAGAAAAGTAGCAGAAGAAGATCGGCGAGTTGCGTGCTCTGCCGTGCGCGGTGGAGAACGGAGAGAGCAGATCAGGACAAGTATTTGAACCTTTCAGCTTATATTAGTGAAGATGATATGATGGAAGGTGAAGAAGGTAGCTGCAGTTCATGGCGACGATGAGTAAGTACTTGCCAGCGGTAATAGTAATGGTTACCAAGTCTGCAGCTCAAAACCAACTACTTTTAACTCTACCACTAAGTATAGTAGTAATTGATCGGTTAGAGAGGGTGGGAGGAGAAAGAAACATATGAATTGTACATATATTTGAATATATGCGCTACCACATCATCTATATAAATTAAATGCATTCACCTTCTCTTTTTTTCTTTTTTTTTTTTAAAGTATAAATTTTAAAACATTAGCTTCTTGCCAACTACAATATCATATTCATTCGATTTAGATTCTTATTTAGGATTTAAATTTTCGATTTTTATTTTGATTTTCAATTCAAAAAATCGATTTTTATTTTAATTTTTATTAAAAAACTTCAAATTAAAATTTCTTTTTTAAAATTTATCATACTTTTTCTCCTTAGAATTTATGTTTACTTTTTCTGTTTAGAATTCACACTTATTTTCTCTCTCTAAAATTCACGTTTATTTTTTTTCTACATAATTCATGACACTTTCTCTCTCTCTAAAATTCCCGCTCACAATCTCTTTCTAGAATTTCTTTTCGCTTTCTCTCTCTAGAATTCCCAATCACTTACTAGACCCAATTGAAAGGTTATTCGATTCGTTAGGTTTATTTGGTTTTTCTAATTTTAAAATTAAAAATCAAACTTTATTTATTAAATAAATCAAAGAACCGAATCAAATAAATCAAAAATTAAATAGATCGAATCAAATAGTAAAAAAAAAATGATTTGATTTGATTTTCGATTTTAATCTACACACCCCTAATCATATTAATGTTTGTGGTTTCATCAACTTTCACTATTAAACATTAGCTCTGAACTTTTCAAGATTTAATGTTTGTCTCTAAACTTTTTAAACATTAGTTCATTACAATTGAATTACAACATTATATTAATGTTTGTCTTCATTTATAAGAGTTGGCTCAAGGGTCAATATGTTTCACTGTGTTTTCGATGATTAACAAATTAATGGTTGTTTGTTTTTAACATTTAGTATGTTTTGTTAAGAAGATAGGATAAGTGTACTCTAGCTATATGATGGAGCAATATGATGTCTGGTAGTCTCGAGCTAAATAGATCAGTAGAAAGCAAAAATGTGTGAATATCATGTTGAAGATATGCTTTGCAACTACTTACAACTAGTTACTTTCTACATAACAGTTTTCTAGAGGATCAGAAAAGATGCTTCTTCTTCAAGGATTGAATTTTTATCTTTATTCTAGTGGTCCCTTGTTCATTTATTTGGTTTATTCTCTTCTAGTATAACATATGCTGCTAACTTTTCTGTAGTAATACTAATATAGAAAAGATATTAAATATCAATGTGGAGGCAATTTCATTGAGAGCAATTAGCAGCATGTTAAGAAATAACCATATTTGATGAGTTGGCAATATTCTTAAACATGGTAGTATATAAGGAAGAAACAATGCTAAGAGAGATGTGCATTCCTAAATATACATTTTCAAGACTTAAGAGGAAGATCTCTGCAGTAGAAGTGTATCATAATATTTAGTAAATCTTGTTGAGTGTAGAGCAGAAGATTGCTAGAAACTAAGATTGTCGGTAATGTATTCTACTTAGTAGTTCTTTCTTCTTAACTGTTTCTTGTTTTTTGGTTTCTCAAGTTCTTGGATAAAAACTTTAAGCTGGTTTTACAAGAACCATAACAAACACTTGTAGTTACGTTTCCTTTGGGATAAGAAAATTGTTAGCTGCTAGTCTAATAGAAAACTAGTAGTTTTGAGTGTTAAAAGAGTCAGGGGTTGCCTCATAAAACTATGTATATAATTTAAAGAGTCATGACTCCCCCGTAAATCAATATATAAGCTAATTAAACATATACATCAACTGTGTATATAACGTAGAACAAAATCTTATAATCCTTATAAACAATGATTATAACCTCCAATCATTTATAATCTTTAGAAACACATGAGAAGGAAAGTTAAGAAAAATCTTTCGAAAAGTCGAATCGAAAGAATTTCTCTCAAAATTTTTAGTTTCATTTTATATTTTATGGTAAGTCATTATATAAAATTATAAGTTTTTAATAAGATTATAAAAATTTTGTCAAAGTTTTCCTGTATTATGGACACTTTCTAAGTACACTGACCACTCAAACAAGTAAAAAATATCAAACAAAAAATGAAGAGCCAGAGCTCCCCCATAAACGCAAAATTTAAACTAATTAAACACTATATCTACTGCGTATATGATGGAGAATATGCCACCAAAATCTACACGAACAAAACTATAAGAAAATAGATAACAATATTAAATTTTAAACATTGTAGAATTATGGATCAAAGTCTTTTTAAAGGTTATTTGTTACTATGTTTTAATTAATGAGTGAAGGCAGTCATGATTAGGATTTGTAATATACTTTTAAGAAAACGAAAAAAGGGATTTGAGAAGTTTACATACAATAGTTAACTTAAAGTAGTTTACTAGTTTTGAAGCTAATATTAAAGCTATATTCTCTCCACTGTATAAACCTTTCGCGTATATTTGGTATAGGCGGCTTTATATTCACAAAAACTCTAAATAAAAAAGTTTCAATGAATAGGAAAATATTTTTTATCAAAAGCTACAAGGAACATGCACGTTCATGTCCCTCTTAACCTTACTCTTCTTTTTTAATTCTTAACACATTCTTGCTTTCCACCCACACGTGCATTTCTTGTCAAAATCTAAAAAGGATGTTCAAAAGACAAACTAATAAAAAAAAAAAAAAAAAAGAAAGCATATTGTTGAAGATACAATTTGGAAATATTTTTAGGATTAAGAAATATTTTCTTTGTTGTATTATTTCCCTAGATTAGGCCAAATTGTTTGTAATTGATTGTATTTTATTAGGAAATTACTTTGTAGGTTTATGTTTCCTAGTATAGCATTATACTGTAATTTGCATATATACCTCCAAATTGGTTATAATTGATTATACTATATTAGGAAAGTACTTTATAGGTTTATGTTTCCTACTATAGCATTATACTGTAATTTGTATATATACCTATTACAACCGTGGTAAGCTTGTTGGTGGCGCTACCTTCCTAGGATCAAAGGTCCCTTACTTGCTTGGCTAGCTTGCTTTGAAAGCTGTCATATCATATTACATAAGAATCATCATTAGCAATATGAGGAGTAGTGGATGGGCCCGATTTAGCTGGACTCGTATCTGTTTCGCCCTTATCATCTGTCTGATGGGAGGTGGATGATCAATCAACCCAACAAGAGAAGCGGCGTATTCCCCTCACTCTCACGACTCAGTTGGGCCGGTTGCTAGCCTGCCTTTCTTTTCTATGAGAATGTGAAGGAGAAGTCTTTGACTCTTTTTTCTTTCCTACCCAAGGTGAAGTGGAGAAGATCAATCAATTCCTAGTCAACCGTGGGTAAGCTCCATTCCTAGGATGTGAAAGCACCTATTTAGTAGGAAGGAAACGGAATAGAGTATCATTCGTTGCATATAGTCTCCTCGCGGTAGAGAGGGATAGCGTTCTGTTTAGCTCTACATTGTGTCTGTATCGTTCTGTTGGAGCCTTACGTTAAAACGCTAGTTTAAAGTGTCACACGATGGTAAAATAGAAAGCAAGAAAACAACGTTTGTTTTCCCCACTATGGAAACTTACATGGTATCAGAGCCTCTCTCTCTATCTCTCATAATGAGTGGTAGAGATGCTAAGGTTGATACTAGCACAGTGACCGATATTGAAGAAGAAAATTGTGTCGTATCATATGCTATGACGAAGGATCCTTATTACGTGGCTGCCTCTGATGGACCACATTTGATTATCACTCAAGTTTAACTCCAGGACACAAATTCATCACATAGATGAAAGGGCGAAGGCTGTTCGAATGTCCGTACGGGCTAAATGAAAATTAAAATTCTTAGATGGATTAATTCCAATCCCTAAGGATGATCTAGATAAGGAACAGGAATGGTGGGAAGTTAATACTCTCATCGGCTCATGGATCCTCAACATAATTGAGCCATCGTTAAGGACCTCAATCAATTATTCAGAGAGAGACGACGAACTATGGATAGACATAAAAGAACGATTCTTAGTGGGAAATGGACCTTGAAAACACGAACTTAAAGCTGCCTTTGCGAATTGTAAGCAAGGTGGAGATACGGTCTTCGTTTGTCACTCGAAATTGAAAAAGATTTGGGATGAACTCATAAATTACCAGCAACTACCTGGGTGTGAAGATGGAAATTGCAGTAATACAACTGCTATTAAAAAGGAACGAGATGAGGAAAAGGTATATCAATTTTTGATGGGTTTAAATGATTCAATCTATGTACAGTTCGTTCCAGGATCATTCAACAAGAGCCAATTCTCACAATTAAGCAAATTGTTGCATGAATAACCAAAGAGGAGCGGCACAGACACCTTGTACACTCCACTACTGATGATCAGAAAATTGGGACAGCCTTTGCCGCCATGAAATCCAACCAACGAAGCTTGGTTTCCAAAAATTTTCTCACTGCCAAAAGCTTAGACATGAAATTTCATCCTGCTTCTAGATTGTTAGTTACCCTGACTAGTAGGAGAAAGGAAAAATTCCAACCAGTGGCGTCGATAGCTGGGATGTATCATTCACTAGCGGCAGTGGAAATTCTCATGGGAGAGGCAGAAATCGTCCTAACTGCGGCAGAGATCGCGGCCTTGCCACTGTCTGACACGGTAGAAGCGTCGGCTTTGTTGGTGCAGTGCGAGACGACAGCAGCAACCCAGGCAGTGGAGCTGTAGTGAACCCACCTCCTGCAGCAAACAACTTTCCTAATCTCTCCTCTGCTTAATGGAATTCCCTATTGGATTTACTTAATAATCCAACAAATACATATACAATGTATGGAAAGATAAAAGATTCATCGATTTTGGATCCGGATGCTCTCATCATGTGACTGGTAGGAAAAATTTCCTCACTAATTTGCATTCTATTCATCTTATTATTATTGAATTACCCAATAGCACTGAAGCAGTAGTATTCTAAAAAGGGACTGCTTGTGTGGGTCCTTATTTACAAATTTATGATATTCCAGATATAAAATGCAATTTGATATCTTTGGGAAAGTTATATGAAGAAACTAATGGTTTTGTCACCTTGTATAATGGTTTTATTGTGATTAAGGACCTATCTTGAAGACGCTGATTGGAGCGGGTGAGTGGAGAAATGGGATCTTTCTTATCGGCCGTTGCAGTTGTCTCCTTTGGTCACCTACTCAGTCAAGACTAAAGATATATTTGACTTGTGGCATGCTCGACTGGGTCATCCGTCTAGTTTTGTGGTCAATAAATTTTTAGGAAATTCTTCTTTAAATAATTATACTAAACACTTTGCGATATGTTTAAGTGCTAAACAAACATGGATTTTTTTCATTTAAACAAAAATAATGCTTCTGAGAAATTTGATTTGATACATTGTGATCTGTGGGGCCCTTATAATGTCGCCTCTACATGTGGGACAAAATATTTTTTTACTATTTTAGATGACTATTCTCAATCTGTGTAGGTCTATTTGCTTATCAAAAAACGAGAAACTGCTGATATTTTGAAGATTTTTCTTTCCATGGTTCAAACTCAATTTCACAAAAAGGTGAAAACGATCCACACAGAAAATGGGACGGAGTTCATATGTCTTAAGAATTATTTTGATCACCAAGGTATTCTTTACCAAACTACCATTGTCAGCACTCCCCAACAAAATGGACGAGTGGAACGTAAGCATTGCCACATCCTCAACGTGGCTTGTGCCTTGCGTTTCCACGCTCAGGTACCCATTCGATTTTGGGGAGAATGTATTCTCACAGCCGACTATCTTATTAATAGAACTTTGTCTAAGTTATTGAAAGGCAAAACTCGATTAGAGATATTACATGGTCATTCCTCCCCTCATTCTAAAATAAAAACTTTTGGTTGCTTGGCCTTCTTTCATGATCATAGTCTTCATAAAGATAAGTTTTGCGCTTAGAGTAAGCCATGTATAATTATGGGATATCTTTTTGGAAAGAAGGGGTGGTGATTTTTCAATCTTGCCACTAATAAATTCATACTCTCTCGGGATGATGTTTTTTACGAACATATTTTTCAATTTACTGAAAAACCTACCGACATGGAAGCATTTGCCGCCGAATCTCAGTCCACAACTCTCCTAATTTTGGTGAAGTGTATACTTAGGTCTAGAAGTCCCATTGAATCCCATAGGTCCACTCCCTTCTAAGGGAGCCCAATTAAACTCTCCACGGGCCTACCTCCAGCCGTGCATATGCCTGTCCACCTCCTGTTCCAACGACTAGGCTGATTAGGCTGCCTTCATCTTCAGCACCTGAACTTGGGCTTGGGCCACCTCCAACTTCTCCGCATAGGTCGCATGAGATGGGTCCAAGAGTCATGGGGTCTCCACCTGCGGTCCAACAATCTCTTCCTGCATAAATTTTTTGTGGCTCACGATAAACAGCCCGGTCTACTCGATTTCATGGTTACATATGCAACACCATCTGGCCATCCGCATCAGCACCCTATCCCTCATCCTCTACTCCCACTTCAACAGCCTCTCCAAGTAAGTCTTCTTTTCCAATAAATCATTATAGTATATAAATTGTGATAAATTTTCTCCTAAGCATAAAAACTTTCTGGCTGCTATTACTACCGATTCTAAGCCTACCAGATTCTCTGAGGCAGTCACCAATCCAACATGGTGTGAGGCTATGCAACTTGAAATTGATGCCTTGGAAAGTAATGGCACTTGGAAGCTTACCCATCTTCCCCTACAAAAACGTGCTCTCTACAGTAAGTGGGTCTATCAGATTTAGTACAAAACGGATAGGGCTTTTGAACGATACAAGGCACGGCTGGTGATTCTTGGCAATACGCAGCGAGAAGGCATAGATTTTACTGACATATTTGCTCCTGTGGCTAAAATGGTTACGGTGCACACCTTACTTTCTATCGTTCCACATGAAATTGGGCGGTCCACCAAATGGATGTATATAATGCATTCATTCATGGAGATCAAGCTGAGGAAGTATATATGCTTTGCCACCTGGTTTTCGCACTTCTTCTCCACATTATGTCTGTCATTTGGAGAAATCCTTATATAGTCTTTGGCAGGCCCCTCGGTGCTGGTTTTCGAAACTAACCACTGCTCTTCGTAAGTGTGGTTTACTCAGTCTTACGCTGACTATTCCTTATTCACTTATTTCTATAATGATGTTATTCTATGTGTGCTTATTTTTACGTGGATGATCTGCTCATATTGGGAATTTCCCCAGTTTGATTGCTCGATTTAAGACATATGTGTTATTGTTTTTCCACATGAAGTACCTTGGCCCTTTAAAATATGTTTGGAGATTGAGATAGCTCACATCTCCTCTTGGTATATATCTCTGTCAAAGGAAGTATGTCTTGTAAATCATTTCTGAGGCAGGATTATGCAGTTCTATACCAGCTCCCGCTCCTCTAGAACCGAATCACAACTTGGCCAAAGCTACAGGCGAGCTCTTTCCCATGCCCAGTCGCTACAAGCATCTTGTTGGTAAATTAATCTATCTCACCCTTACTCTACTCGAGTTTGCTTATGTAGTCTATATTTTGGCACAATTGATGCACTCTTCTGACAAGATCATTGGAATGTGGCTATTCGAGTTGTCCGTTACCTTAAGGGTCATCCTGGTTAAGGTATTCTCCTTCGGACATATTCTCCTCTTATTTTGACCGCATATTGTGACTCTAATTTGGCTAGATGCCCCATTACTCAGTACTTTGTCATTGGTTATTTTATCTCTCTGGTGGTTCTCCTATTTCTTGGAAAACGAAGAAGCAACATACCGTCTCTCGTTCTTTTGCAGAAGCTGAATATTATTCCATGGCGGTCACTTAATGTGAACTCAAGTGGCTCCGCCAGCTACTTCTTGCTCTGCATGTCCCCATTCGCAGGCGCATTCTTCTTCATTGTGATAGTCAATCTGTTATATATAATAATAATTTTTGTAGTTTACATTCAAACAAAATAATAATTTATATATAATAATAACAATAATCACTTACACCCAAAGATGAAAAAGAAAAAGACTAAGAATACAATAATAGTTACACTCATGTTATTTTGACAAACTAAACCTAGGAACACAACTTGAACTTCGAGCAATCTTGGAGAAATCTTGATTTTTTTTCCTATTCTCAGAGCTTCTTTTTGCTATTTCTCTCATAGTACTTGTAAATGACAATTTAGGGTTGATTCTTGACTCTTGGCAGAAAGTTTTGTGAGTGGTCAAAGCTTCTTCCATGGGCATGACTGTAATGTTATCTGATGGGTGCTTAATATTTAGTTTATCTTTTACAGCTTCTGAACAAAGCCCACAAAGCCATTTACCAAAATAAGAATGTTTGACTTGTAGTATGTATTCATGAGTGCATTCCTCATGCAAGCCACAACAACCACATTCTACTGTTTCTGTCTTCACTTCTACAAATTCAGCAATTTTTTCAAAGTCTTTCCCAAGTTTGTCGATTTCACTCGTGACGTCCGATACCACCTTCTGAAGTATCTGCCCATTCTGAACCCCAAGAAAAGAAATGAATAGGCTTAGTTAGTATGTTAATCAAGATCATCAACAATATAAATGTTATGGAAATTGCATGAAAATGGAAGTTACACAAGAATTACGTGATTCTGTTAATATGACATTTTTAAATTCAAATTTCCTTTATTATTGAAATATCCGTATTATGTCTAATTATATTACGATGAAGATGAGGACTGCTCAAATTTTTTAAAGAGTAAAGTATATGTCCAAAACCTAGAATTATGTGTGATAATTCTCAATATATTCCTCAAAAACTAAAATTAGTCATGTGAAATAATCCTCAATCACTTCCTCATGCTTTGGATGGACATTTAAACCTGGCTGGACACCTACGAGTGGCAAGACAATTATATTGTTCTCAACACACCTCTCTCGCGAATTATTCATATTGAAAATCTCACATTCACTAATTAAAAATTTAATAAACTTTTATAAGTTTGTACAATTTTTTCTTTTTTCGGTATCTTTTAGAATGAGTTAGGAACAAATTTAATATTTTAATATGGTAATAGATATTTTTGCAAAACTTCACGCTCCAATCCATATGAGACTTGGATCTAATTTCATTTTTATAAAGTACTTTAAGGTTGTGTTTGATTTCTAAATCTGGATTAGAATTAGAATTTTATAAAATTTTAAGAATTGTAATTTTATTCCTTTGTTTGGTAAAATTATACAATTGTTATGAAATTAATTAATTTTCTAATTCTAATTCCTTTATTTGGAAGTCCAAAAAATTAAAGAATTAGAATTTATAGTAAATATATATTTACTCAAAATGTGTATATGTATAATGTGAGAGAAAAATGAGTGTGTGGGTGTGTGTATGAAAGTGTCGTCAATTTCAGTGAAAAGGGGTGTCGTACGTTTTAAAGAGAGAAAGTAGGCATAGGCGCGTGAATAAATATAAATATAAAATTGTATAATTAATAATAGAAGTGATGTATATGAAAATTTTGTATAATTGGAATTGGAATTACAATTCGAATTCCCTAATTAATGGATCAAATTAGAATTGTAATTCCAATTCGGATTCTAAGCCCACAATTTAATGACACGAAATACAACCTAAGAGATGAAGGATAATTAGTATCCTAGATATTATAATTAGGGAGTAATTATATAGTAACAAAACTAGTAGTGATATTGGATAATTATTCTCTCAACTGATCTAATTATCTGTTGGGTGTTTATATATATGAATTGTTAGTAAGAGAGAATTAAGTAGCTGATTAAGTTGTAGGTTTAGATTGGAATGTAGCATACCTTGATGTTCAGGAAATGTGCATCTTCTTCAGGTGCTAATTGTGCTATCATCATTTTGTAAACAATTAGGGAAGGAAGGAATGAAGGAGGGAAGGAAGGATATTTTATGATCTGATTCAGCTCTCCAAATGAAATATAATCCGATATATAGTGTGGAAAAAGAAATAAATAAAACAAAAAAGAAATCCCTGATCACAAGAAAACTTTCTTTTTCATGCATGTTGATAAGGACCCTTTGCAGGTTAGAAGATTTAAGACGCCATGCATACATGCCGATGAAAGTTGCTTTCTTTTCCATAAAAAATATTTAATGCTCTCTACAAATAGGGTTCATCTGCTGCACTGCATGCAGAATTTTCAATTGGTAATTAACAAGATAATACTTTTAGAGAAGAAAATTGTTGAACAAATTATAAATTTCGTCCATTCCATTCTATTCAAAGCATGCATAAATTAATTAAGAATCTAACTACAGTCAAGTGTACATGTTTTGAAGAACCAAACTTGCTCGTGAGGATTCACAAGAGTCACGAGCCAATTACTAGAGCCAGCCAGGGGGCTATTGGCAATGACACAATCAAAGGGCTATTGGCTCCCAAAATATATACATATATATATATATATATATTTGTACAACCAAGATATATTTGGGCTCAACATTTAGCTGGCTCAGTAACAGCAAAATAAAAAAAAATACAAAATAAAGCTACTTCTTGCCGTCTGCTGATATATATATATATATATATATATGTCTTGTTTCAAATCATACTTTTATATTTTTATCCCGATTGAACCAATTAATTAACAAATATTGAGCCTTATCACATTACTCATATTTATAAAAGTTATCACTACAAAAATAGGGTTATTTACCGACAGCATATCCCGTAGGTGGCCGTTCGTAGAGGTTGTTACCGACGGGACACCGATCACTATTTAATCGTTGCCGTTTTTTTGTCAGTAGACTTTTTACTGATCGACTTACAAAAGGACTTTTGGGACCGATAACATACATTGACGGATATACCGACGGCTTGTGAACCTTCGGTATATGACGTCACTGTTAGTATATGCCCTAAGACCAATTGACTCATATTTATGATTTATGAAGCATGTATTTTTTAATTGTATTTTATGCTCTTGGTCATCAAGTGTGTAACTTGATAGTAAAACCCTTATAGCTAATAAAATACTATTCTTATTTGTCCCTAGTTTATTACATATTGTAAATTAGTGTGAAGTTGATTGATAGTCAAGTTTTACTGATAATGAATATGAGATATAAAATCAATTCATAAATACATATTGAGAATATTGTATTGGACATGACCCAAAGTGAAGAAGAAATATGGCATGGGTTTAAGTTATAAGTATTTCTTCTCAGCTTTATATTTGATGTCCTTTGACCTAATGTTTCTAATGTTTCTTGCATGGGGAGAAAATATATTTTGACATAGTCAAACATCACTTTTAATTAGGTGATTATTATAACTATTGGTTGGCTTATTTTCTTGTCATGGCTTGAATATTGGAGATAGTGAAAGAGATTTGTCTTACTCCTTTTAGAGAGATATATCCATGGGCCCCCTGATAAGGAAGACCGAAAAATATACATGGTCATGCTCAATTAAGTATTAATAAGGTGTTATTAATATTATTTGTTAGAACAGTCTGTCTGGTGATCAAGTAAATGGTTAATTAAGTTTTATAAGGATGACTTAGTTCATGCCTTGTACTTAATTAGGATATCGTGTGACAAAAGGACTAAATATTAAATCTGATGCTAGGTTATTATTGCATTTACTTAACTTGGGTAAGCATAATGTCTTGCTAGAGGCCGCTTATGTTTTGTGAATAAATGTCTAGGACATTTTTCATTCACTGCCAACGTTAAGTGAACCTACAAGGTCACACGCATAGACGATCTTGTGAGCATAATGTCCACATTCAATGGATCTAGATTGTGTCCAGATTCGTTGAACGTATACAAAAGGGGAATCAGATTCCATATTGCATTTTCTAGTAAGTTAATAAATAATTAATTTTATTTAATCGAATAAATGAAATTAATTACTTAATATTACTCATCCAACCGTTGGATAATTATAGGAATAGACGGACGAGATTAAACTGTCATTAGCTGACAGTTAGGGTTTTGATATTGACAGCTATAAAAGGTTATGTTAACCTTTTCTTGGCAGCCGTCTTTTATCTTATTAAAGAAAAACAAAACCCTAAACCCTAGAACGGCGATATAGTATCTAGCCTCCTCTCTCCGAAAAACGACCGATTACCAGATAGTCATGATCAGTTCTGAACAGTTTTCAGAACACAGAAGGGGCTAGCATCCCGATCGCTTGCAAAGGAGTTCATCGCATGGATACCAGTAGAGGGCGAAGCGTAAAAAGCAGCGCCTCCACACCGAACAATCAAAACATTGAGGTAATTTCTATCAAATCAGTTTTTCTAGTATGTACAGATCCTGTTGGTGGATTTCCGTAGTTTTATTTTATTTTGTTTTTACCTACGGATCCAACAGTCGCAACATCCTCCTCGGCCTTCTTCTAAGTGAAATTTCGCCTACAATATAAATTGTTAGTTGAATTCGTCTTTTTTTAATAAAAATTATATAAACTTTAAAGTTATAAGTAATCAAACATTATGTAAACTTAAGTTATAATCAATACTAAACTTACCCAAAATTCTGCCGAGATGTAATCTATGTACTTCCCCTTCTTCTCCCCCTTCTGATGTTTGTAAAGCTTCTCCAAGTACTTGCTCGGGAGAATATCTCAGTCAAATCCTTTTGTTGTAAAACAACAACAAAAGGATTAACATTTTTTCTAAATTAGTTTAATTAATAGAATCATTTAATATTAAAAAAACTTCTTACCCCCTTCACAATCATCTGCTTTGGGCTCTCCATCTTCCCCGTCCCTAAGTCCAGTTCCTCTAATTCTGTTTGAACTGGGCTTTATACACAGGACTATTCTAATAATTCCACATCTTGACCCAGTAGCTCTAATCAATCCACGGTGGCTTCTTGTTCTTTCCCTTAGTGTTGCCCAACAAATCCCTTAATAATCGGTATTTCACTTTAGACTCCCATGTCATCTTCATCTTGGTCATAGAATAGGTCGAATTCCATACACATCGTTTTTGAAAATTTAAAATATTAGAATAGAATATAAATGTTAGAAATTATAACTAAATATTTTAATTATCATAAAGCAAATTAAAAATCATAAGGCAAATTAGATATCATAGGCATATTTTAATGATCAAAGAAGCTTTTAGAAATCATAAGGTATATTTTAATGATCACAGAAGCTAATGAATTAAAGAATGTACAAGACAAAGTCGAAGGATATTTCATTTCATTCAGCAGATAAAAAATAATATTGGAGCATAATTGAGAGAAAAATAAATAATTGACTAACTAAATATATTTCCTAAACTAACTCCAACAAAAAGTATCATTTAAACTATCATTGAACTTCATTTACCTGAAACTCCAAAAAAAATATTGAACTTCATTTACCTGAAACTCTCCCCATCACATATCTCGACAGCCTGCGAGATCTCGGACTAAGTGTAATAAAGCTCGTTGAACCGCTCCTGGAAGATAACTGTGATGTGAGAGGCAGCTCTCGGTGGTGCCCGCGTCATCGGTAGAGCGGGTGTCCCTTTCGACTGCGTAAAGAGATAGAACTCCCCCATAAAACATACTTTAAAGAGACAAGACTCCCTCATAAAACTTTAAAGAGTTAGGGCTTCCCCATAATACAAATTTAAACTAATTAAACACATAGTTCTATTGTGTGTATGATGCAGAATATGTCACCAAAATCTTCAGGAAAAAACTATATTTTATAAACTTAAACTAATTAAGTTAAAGTCGTAATTGAAAAGTGAAAAACCTTGGGGGAGGGGGAGAGGGGGATGAATAAGGTTTTTGGCTCATTTTTAAAAAATCTTTTGTGTGATTAAAAAATAAACTTCTAATTTTGTTTGAGAAAGAATTTTAAAACTCTTTTTAGTAAAATTCCCAACCAAACAAAATCTTATAGTTATGATAATCAAACAAAAAGCATAGAGTAAAGAGGTTCAACAGTTTATAGTGATTCACTCTCTCAAAGAGCTACATTCACTACCTTGTGTCAATACCCAAGGATTTTTCAAATCCACTATAAACAAAGAATACAACAATCACAATTTTGAGGATCACCCACCAAGGGTTTTGCAAGCAACCTCAATTTCCAACACAAATGCAATCAAAGGATAATCCAAGGAGTTTTTTAACACAAACCTTTGATATTAATAAAAGAGAGATGAATAAAGAATAATGTTACCAAGTGAGCTTGAGAAGGAAAGATACAACTCAATTGAATGCTTCTACAAGCTCCTCTTTACTTCTTCTTTGATGAAGATCAACAATGAAACTCAAGAAGATGTTTTTGTGAGATAAAAGGTGTTTGAAGAAATGTACTTTAAAGCTCTTTAAAAGTTCTTAAATGATCTCAATAAATATTTCACCAAACTTCTTGCATTACAGCTGATCAAAAATTCAATTTATATATATATATATATATATAGGAAAGAAAAAAGTAATTGTTACTGTCTGTATAACGATAATATTTTTCACAGTGAAAAGGAAAACTGGATAACTAGTTTCTAAAAACGAACGTCCGATTTCTTTATATAAGAAAAGCATATGAGCCCTTTTCAAAAATAGGAAGACCGGTTTTGAAACAGAATGAATCGGACGCATCCTACAAAAATCGAACGATCGATTTTTCTAAAAACTAGAAAAATCGGACGACCAGTTTTAAAACAGGACGTCCGATTTTTCTTTTCCTTTAGAAAAATCGGATGATGGGTTTTAAAATTGGATGACCGGTTTTTTAAAATAATTTTACAGCCAGTATTTTACAAAAAATAATGCTTTCCTTCCTATTTCAAAAACATGTATTCTTGATATTCTTTTGGAGATAAGAAAACTTTTCAAATGCATCAAAAACTGTATCAAGAATACTTGGATTTCAAGAAAAGTTTATAAAAAGAAATTCATCTAAGGAGCTTCACACATGATCAACAATCAAAGATGAGAGTTAGGGAGTTTTACAAAAAATACCTTAGCACATCCCTAAGACACAAGTCTTCAAGGTCTTCAATGGCTTGATCTTTCTCCTTTATTTTGCTTTGATCACCAAGATCTTTTGCTTCCAAGAGTGTAGCTTTGAGACTTCAAATATGCTTATTTTGTTTTATAGAAACTAAGCTTAATACTCACACAAACATATGTTAATCATAATCAAAATCATATGTAATAATGCCCTTAGGGTTAACAAAAAGTATAATATATAATTTAACGACTTAAACTACTTAAACTTAAATTCCACTTGTTTTCAATCTTTGTCTATTCTTTGAATTCTTTTTCTTTATATATAAAGAGAGATATGATCTATTTACTTTTTCTTTATATATAATACATTGCCAAACTTCTTAGTCTATTTTAAATTATAATTAGATTACTATTCCCTCATTAATTTCCTTGACAACAAACTTCTTTAAAATATTAATTATGCATTAAAGCTTGATTTGATGAAATCCTTTCTATCAAATTGATAGGTCTTGTATTTAACAATTGAGGGGCATCACGTTTGTTATTTTACTTTTGTAATGATCAAGCTTTTTAATTAACTTCACTTCATTTTGTTTTTAATTTAATAAAATTTAAATTGTGCGTAAGAGAAATTATGAGACATAAATAACAAATTTTCATTACATTAGAAATAAATTTTTTTTTCAAGTATACCTTAATCAAGAAAGTGATACGACTTTTTTCTAATAATTAATGTTATTTTCTACAAATATTATCACAATTCTTCTATTGCCCTAGCTTTTTACATAGATCTTTGGCCTTTATTCAAAATATGATGAGTAATTAACCTTTCGTGTAAATTTTACCCTCATTTAAAAATTTTTTAAAAAAAATATCTAAACAAAAGTAAACTTTTTTTTCCCAGAATTTGTTCTTCCTTACTTTAATGCTCACAATACCAACCCAATTGTACAAGAACACAATACCAACACGGGTGTACAAGAACACAATTCAAACAAATCACTAAGTACCTTCATATCTGCCCCATAATTATCCTTGTCTCTTGACTCATCAGATATAAAAATACCCAATGGTAACTAGGAAGAAGAAACTTCTTTATTTCTAAGGCCACAGGATATGACAGATTAGTTGATGTTTCAAAATTTAGTGTTGATTCATTAGAACCATATACACCTATACCTAGAACTCCCATTAATAGATCTTCCGACAATTCAAAAGGAAGGAAAAATTTACAGGAGGTGGATGGCATAGATTCAATACGGAAAAAATAATTTCTTTCTTCTCTAATAAATGGAGAGGAATGAAATTTGTATGTACAAAATTAAGAAACATATTTCCAAACATGTGCAAAATTCCATTCACCAGCATTAACAATTTCCTCACAGCCCTTCTTAAATTTCAAAACTTGTGAAAAATTATAAATAAAAAAAAAAAAAACTTATTGTCTGCGGTAGAACTGGACGGAGTAGCAGTGGGGGCTGCATCGGAGCAGCGACACCACCAATATTGTTCTGCATAAGAAGAAGAATATGAAGAAGAAGTCAAGAGAGAGAGAGAGAGAGAGAGAGAGAGAGAGAGAGAGAGGGAGAGAGAGAGAGAGAGAGAGAGAGAGAGAGAGAGAGAGAGAGAGGAGAAGAAGAAGAAGAAGCTTACCGATCGTCTGTCATTGTCGGAGGCCATTTTCAGTTGTCGGAGGTTGTTGGTCGTCGAACGTCGGTGACTCGCGGGAAGGAATTAGAGGAAGGAGGGTTTGAGGAGGGGTTTTGATTTTGAGGAAGAGGAGAGAATAAATTGGAGGAGAAGAGCTAATCCCGATTTTGTAATATGGGAGCTTGTTAACGACGGGGCTTCCGTTGATCCAAATTCTTGGCAAATTATTGATGACACATCTAACGGCTTCCCGTCGGTTTTTTGCCCTATTACCGACGGTTTGAATAGGTGTTCGGTATCAAAATCAAATACGGAGGAATTGTCACGGTCGTCGCTAAGTTCGTCGGTATACAAGTCTTACCGACAGAGCCTGTCGTCGGTATTACTTATTGTTTTTTGGCGCGAATCTTTCCTCCAAAATTTTTGGACAAATTTAATATTAGACAATTAAAATAGATATCCGATCAGTAATCTGTCGGAAATTAACGACGGTATAAAAAAACCATTGATAAAATTAACATTTTTGTTGTGTATTAATAAGAGTTTCATTTCCTTGATTTTTATAGATATTTTTTCTTCAACTCCATTTGATTCTTTATATAGATTTTCACTTTAAAAAATTAAGGGTTATGTCCAAAAAAACCCTCGAAGTTAGAAGAAGTTTGAGGATTTAGTGCATCAAGGTTCTGAAATTTTTTCTGGACAAATAACCCTCAACATTGTCCTACCATTAAAAAATTAATAGAAGTAAGCTCATAATTCTTAAAATACCTTCTAATGGAGAGAAAAATTGCATGGATTTAACTTCAAAAACCTCTAAAGTTGAAAGTTTGTCAATCGAGATCATAATAATTTTATCTTTTTAAATAATTATAACATTGATTGACAATTCGAATTTAAATCTCTAAAGTTTTTTACTCTATTAAAAGGTATTTTAAGAATTATAGACCTATTAATTTCTATCAATTTTTTTTAATGGAAGCATAATGTTGAAGCTATTTGTCCAAAAAAAAAATTCAAAACCTTCTAATCCTTCTTGGAGGATTTTTTAACTTAACACTAAAACTAAATGTTTGTTCACGTTGATAAATGTGGAAGGCGAAATATTTTATATAGAGTATTAAATTATAATGATTTCATGTAAAAGTTGATATCATCCATTAAATCAATTAAAATTAAGTTGTTACATATAAAATACAAAAGGCTTCTTTTTATAAGAATTAAAATGTTACATTAAATTTTTGTAGACGTAAATGTATTTGAAAATATGATTTTTAATTTTACCCCTACTAATGCAATGTATGGTAGTAGGGTTGTAGGCAGGAAGGTCATGTGATGATGAATCCCGCCGGCCCTATAGTTCATAATATCATCTTTGAAGGATTGAAATAGAAGGAAGCAGGTCAGATGCTTTAAAATTTCAGTGGTATAACAAAGAGGAACTGAACTGGAATCACAGTAAAGAGACTCTGGTTTATGGGATTGTTTGGTTTGAACCATAATATATATATATATATATATATATTTATATAAAGCGTGCTTCATGTGATAGCTAGGGATAATGACTTGATCATGGGGAAGTACATTGCACCAATGACAGAGACCCCGCCATCATCATTATTATTATTATTGCAAATGGTACAACACTTTTTAACCCTCTAAATTGATATACAAAGTTGCCAACTTTTTTAGTTGAATCGTCAATGTTGTTACTATTTAGTTGAATTCTAGGATGCATGCAGGGACTATGTAATCAATGAAAAATATTCACATTTACAATTATTGAAATCTTAAATAAAAGATTTTATAGTAAGTTGAAATAAGTTAATTAAATAGTTGGATTTTTTCGTTTTTTTGAATTACTCAGTTTGCTATCTTTACATAAATTATATTTTGCACTCGGAGGTGCATTCTTTGTACAAACCGACGTCGTTCTATTTAGTCGAGGGTTAATAGGATTTTAATTCTCATGTTAATTTATTTTTCTCTCTTCTATCCTCTAGTGTCGTATCTTCTCTTCGTTCTTCCTCTTTTTCGTTGTCACCGTCTCTTTACAAAATAACAATTTTTATGGCAGCAACAATGGCGTTCTAATGACGACAGCAAATTCAAATAAAAATAGCACTTCTCTTTTATTTTGTATTGTCGATAGTAACTTTGTTTTTTTTTTTTGGCATTTTACATGATCTTTTTTATCTTCTTCAGTGTATTATATGAGGTAAATCCATAGAAGATTTTTAAAAAATCGTTATTGTAAGAGATGATTATAAAGTATTATTTTTTTCCTGTGTAATTGATTTTTTTTTCTGGTTGTTTTTTCCTTTATAAAGTTATATCTCACTGAAATTGCATATTTCAATTCCTTGAGTTCCGTATTTTTATAAATATATTTTCATGATTACATAAGTAATTGTCCATGAAATATTACGTTGCGGTCATGATTTTCTTTTCAATATATGTAGGTGATAAAGTTATATATTATCAGTTCCATGATTGAACCCTAACACATATTTGACGAGTGTCGAAATCACCAAAAATTAAGTATTAATACTAACATTTGTAGAACAATGGTGAACTCTTGGTCGAATCTAAAGGAAGTTTATAATTCTTTTACAATAAACTGAAATAAAAAGAAAGATTTCAAATGGGTTGTGTAGATAATAATTAAGTTAAGTGAAAGTGTCTTCAAAGCAAAGATTAAATTCAATTATTTAATTTTCATAAATGTAAAAGTTTTTACCAATTCTAATACAAATAAATAAGATTCGACTACCTTCAAAGCTGAAAGAATCACAATACTCAAAGACATGAATTATTGGAGACACCAGATAACTCAAGCTATATCAAGTAAACTCGATTGAGAAGCCATTACCATTCACTTGATATTGTCTCAACATGAGTGTAAACCTGTAGCATAAAAACTTATCAATTGCTTAATAATTTACTTAGTCCTACTTACTCCTAGCAAAGAAGATTGTGATGAAAAGAGAAGAAAGTACTTGATATTGAAAAGGAAATAACTTCTACCAATCTTCAAAATAGTAAGACTCTAATGAGTTTTTGTTCCTTAAACACTGTACACCTTCAATAGGATCTAGCATCCTCTATTTATAGGGGAGGAAAAAGATGAGAGAGGTTCCCAATCAGGTTAACCAAATCAAATCTAAAGATCTTATAATAACTAAGAAAAATAATAATAAATCTTATATTAAGTAAGAAAATCTGTCAGCTTCAAATTCTTGATAGTACGCGCCCAACGCCTTATCTAACTGTTAAGTCTTTTTCAGAAACTCTAGAAATTTGTTAACAACTTTCCTCATTTTTCTCTAAAGATGACTTGTTCTATATAACATCCAAACAAAAATAAAAGCCAACTAATTTAAATAATTAAACCAAAATAAACATGTGGAAATCAACTAAAATACTAGACTAGGTTAAGTCCTATCAATATTCATGGATCATCATTACAATAAAGGAGGAACGTAGCACAAAATTCATGGAAACCCGAGGAGAACCCATGGAATATGGATTACATTTTTATAAAATATTAACACATAACCCATGGAATATCAAAACTATTTTCATGAAACACTAACACAAAAATCATATGGAATATGCATTATACTCCCATCGATATTAATACTATTCTCATATCTCTAACAAAAAAAAATAGAACATGAAATATATTTAATACTATTTACATATCTCTAACTAAGAACATGAAACATGCGTTATATTCTCATGGAACATTAATACTATTTTTATATCTCTAATAAAGAATATAGAACATGTATTATTTTTCCAAATCTCATCACAACAAAATATTGGAATCCAGGAAGACAAAATAGAAAAAAAGAACCATAGAACATGCATACCATTTCTATAGAACTTAATATTTCTTTGGAATACAATACAGACATAAAAACTCATCATAACAAAACTATGGAACATGCATAATATTTTTATGTAACACGAACGAACAGAACCTATGCGCATGTGCGTGAATTACTCTTGCTACAATTGTGATGATTTTTTTGGCTTGTATTTCTAAAGGGGACAGAGTCGTTTTAAGTCCAGGGTGCACCTTGCAGGTGCAAGATATAACTACTGCTATTTGTATTCTATTTATTGGTGTAGCCACTATAACTCATTTATTCACTTTCAGTTTCTCTCACTAAGTCGCAATATTCTCTAAATTCAATTTTTTGGAAAAAAAAATTTTGGGCCTACCCAGGCTCCTTTTGCGAGTGTTCGAGTGGGCTGCTTGGGTATAAGCAGATTTTTATGCGAAGAAAATATTATTTGTGATGTGATAAAGAAACTATCCTCTTTTCTCATGTCTCAAATATTTGAGATAAATGACCAAATATTAAAGCTATTTAAGCTAAGTTATACTACAAGAGGGTTTACAAATATTGGCATATAGTGGTGAATGTGTAAAATTTCCTACTCACTACTAGGATTCTAAACTTCTCTTCTAATATGAACTCGTTATACAGAGTTTGTCTAATAAAACTCACAAAATTTGTCTAGTGAAACTTACCTTCTCATATGATTAACGGGCTATTACTTACGTGCGATGAGGATTATTCATGGTGCGCTTTTAGGTGATGGCTTTGAGTTCCTTGTCAATGGAAGAAAAAGAAAAAAAAAAACCTATTGAGAGACTATTTACTAGACCTTATACACAAAATATAACATGAATTTCTAATTAAGTGGATGAAAAACACACTAAACACGAAATACAAGATATTAAAATGTAGAAAACAACATATTAAATATGGTTGGGATCGTTTAGTATATATTTTAATACACACTTTTTATACTAGTTTTATTAATGTAAGTCCTATAAAATAAAAGATAAATCTTAAACTCTAAAGAAAAATTGCAATTAAAGAAAGTGTACTAGAGAATATATTAAATGATGCTGAGTGCACCAAATACGTGGTCAAGTGGTGGGAAATTTGTAACTAGAACAAAACATCTATAAATTAATAAAGTGATAAGAAAAAAAATCATCCTAACAAGGATTGATAAAGTTATAAGGGTTGGGTTGATGAGAAATAAAGAATCCTTAAGCATCAGAATCTAAATAATCTTCCCAAAAAAAAAATGAAATTCTTCAAAAATACCATTACACTATTTACTTAAGTCGTATTCTACCATGAATTAATTCTTTTAATATTTTTTATCCTAAACCCTAAAATCTTGAGCTAAAAAATGGCCTGCCCCCACAAAATGCGATAGAGCCAACTTAAAGATCTCATGTGCACACCACATGGAATGAGTTGGGAACTTTCGATACTCACAAAATTCCTCTATACTATTTAGTTAAATTGCATTCAACCCTTGAGCTATTTTTTTCATCCTTAAATTAAAATCGCATGTCAAAATTTGTCTTTTTAAATTTTCTCTTATAGTCGGCACGTTAACTCTTTAGGGTAGCTTCATCACATTCTGTTGTGGCAAACTAGGTAATTTTTTGTATATAATTTTAATTTAGGAGTAAAAAGAAATAAAAAATGAGTTCAAAGGAAACATACAACTCAAATAGTATATGAGCATTTTTAGGAAATTTCTCCAGAAACAAATCTAAATAACCAAAAAGTTTAAGGAGTTCACTGTAATATCCCTTTTATGCTTTGCGACGTCGTTGTGGCTCACTTCAAGTTCTACTCCGGTTATTCTCTCTGTCCATCCTCCATCCTTCTGTACCGTGTCATTTTCACTCGCCAAACGTAAGACGAAAATCTCGAGGTAAATTTCATGTTTTTTTCTCCAAATTACGCAAGCGTCACCGTCGAAACTCTTGAAATTTCATTTGTTTTCCTTCAATTTTACTATATTGATTGATTGCCGAAGAAAAAGAATTTGAAGTGGCTGAAATAATTTACTGTAGGTGAGTCACCCTCCTTTCGGTATTCTGTATATGTAGATTTTTCTTTCTATGGTTGCATGTGTTTTTAGCTGTTTTTGTATGCATTTGTGCTCCGGAAACTGATACCGGAGTAATTTATATGTGTAGTTTTCAGCATACAAATTGCTTTGGAGCATTTTGTTTGAGGCGTGATATTTGATCAATTGTGTGAAAATTTTATAAAACTGTTTGAATCTCTGCATTATTTTCTGCAAGTTCAAGACCTTTGTACCATGAGAGATGGTTGCAAATGAAGCAATGTCATACACAAGTTTTGAATTTGTTTTGTTTGAATCTCAACTTATGGTCTAAACAATTAAATTTCCTAAACTTTGCCTATACTTATCATGTTTTTTAATTTGTTTTCTTATGAAGAATGTTGCATCCTTAACCTACGTATTTTTTATGGACAAAATGATCAGGGTAGATTCTGTGATTGACCTTGAGACTATTTTATCTTAATTTATTATGTTGGCTGATGAATCCTGATAGCTGATCCTGGTCACCAAGTGAAGGGTCGATCCTGCAAGATAAATAAAACGAGCAGAGGCCCTGCTTGGATCCTGTTTTACCTCCGATGCTTAAGTCCACAAGAGGCGTAAATTTGGCATAGTAATTGTCAGGTAAAAAGTAACTTCGTAAGGTAAATGAAACAGTACCATTTATAGAGTATTGTGTATTGGTTTTTGGTAAGACAATGATATGGGATTCTCATAAGTGAATCCTTTGAAGCTTTTGGACCTTTTTCCTGATCCCCTTTGGTTAGCTGGACACAACCAAGTATCGTGAGGCCCAAAGATATCCAAGTCAAGGCCTTGAGCCTTTCCAATTCTAGCCCAAAACTAAAGCATGGATGGGCTGGTCCCATCTCTGGCAATTGACAGGGGTGGTGACTATATGATTTGAATTTTGTAAAAGAATTCCTTACAAACATAAATCTGCTCATTTCTGTTCCCTGCAATGGGTTAAACATGCCGAGGTACATGGGGGAAGGCTTTAAGTATATTTCTGTCGTCTGCATGAGGAGTTTGCATTAGGTACTCTTTTGTTTGAACATGATAAAGAAGTTTCTCCATTTTCTGCTGTCAATAGGTTAAGGATGGGATAACTGATTCTACAGACAAGTATATGAGAATGTCTTACTTTGAATTCTTGTTTGCAGGACATAGAAGTTTAGATGGATGTAACTCCTAGATGTGCAGGTGGGAAGGACAGTGTAATTCTAACAAATGATTATAGTGGTGATAATGACATTGGCGGCTGTAGAATTAGGAATAACACAGAGACAGAAAAGAGCATGCCAGTTGAAAGTAAAAATGGAAGAGAATCTGATGCTTCTAAATCTGATGATATAAATGATGATGCACGTCAGGGCATTTGGGATCAGTTGCATAAAAGTTTAGATGAACTGACAGAAGAGGATGCCAATGCTCTGATTTTTAACTCTGATGAAGAAGCAGGATTCTTCTATGAGGCTTACTCTAGAGTTGTTGGATTTACTGTTCGGGAATGAGATAAGAAACGTGACCTTAATACTAATGTGGCAAGATATAGAAAATGGGTTTGCTCAAGAGAAGGATATTGTAGCGAAAGGAGGCCTTTAAATAACTCAGACAGGAAACATGCTTCAAAACCAAAAATCATAAGCAGGATAGCTTGTCCTGCTGGTTTCCGTATCAGATATGATAGAAAATCCAGAAAATATGTTGTCGGATCCTTTGTTAAAGAGCACAATCATGATCTGGTATCTCCCAAGGATTTGCTCTTTTTACGAACAAGTAAACGTGCACGTGGAGTGGAAGAAGATGTGGGCTTCACTGCAAAAGATGTACAGCAGGCCTGTGCCAAATCTGATATTCGGGATGGTGACACTGAACATGTCTTAGTCCATTGTATCTTAGCTTATTCATGTGGTAAGGCTGAATATGACCGAGGTTTATATTTTAAGTATGATGTTATTGAAGGTCAACCCTGCAGATTGTTTTGGGCGGATTCTAGGTCCATAACAGATTATGTGTTTTGGGCGGATTCTAGGTCCATAGCAGATTATGCCTTCTTTGGTGATGTTTGGCAGTGAACACAAAGTATCAGACAAATGCCTATGGGAAACCCTTTATTATGTTTGCAGGTTTGAATGATCATCACCAGAGAACTATGTTTGGTTCGGCATTATTGGGAGATGAAACAGTGGAGACATACATGTGGTCGCTGCAAACATTTCTGGATGCTATGGATCAGAAAATGCCTGTTTCAGTTATTACTGATTGTGACAATGCAATAGAAGAAGCAATTAGAAGAACTTTCCCCACATCTCAGCATCGAATATGTCGTTGGCACCTACACAGAGATCTTGTTTCTAATATTAGTGATGCATCCTTTGTTACTGATTTCAATAACTTAATGGAGGAAAATTGTTCCCCTGATGAATTTGAGGTGACTTGGACAAAGTTAGTGTAGCAATATGGACTTAGTGACCACCCGTGGTTAGCAGAGGAATTCTCCAAGCGTACAAAGTGGCAGAGGCTTACCTACAGGAGCATTTCTTTGCTGGAATAAAGAGTATTCGACGCAAGGGCATGAACATATATTTTAGCCGATTCCTGAAAGTTTGACTCAAGCTTCACAAGTTTATGGTGTACCATGACAAGGCTCTAATTTGACTTTGTGACCATGAAGCAGAAGCAGACACTGAATCCGAGCATGCTTTCCCAGCCCCTTCCACTCTTTTGAGAGACATAGAGAGGCATGCAGCAGATGTATTTACCAGTAATAGCTTTTACAAATTTCGTGAACAGATAATAGGTGATGCAATGCTCATTTTGACTGGTAAAGAGTATGTCAAAGATGAAGGCTGTTGGGTTTATAATTTTTCAGAATATACAAAGCCTGTCAGAATGTGGAAAGTATGCTTTAATCCTGTTGATCAAAACTTAAGCTGCTCATGTTTCAAGTTAGTCCCGGAAGGAATTCCTTGCTACCATATGGTTTCTGTAATGAAAAATGAACACCTGAGAGAAATTCCTCAAAGCACCGTCAAGAAAAGATGGACCAAACAGGCAAGGTGCAACTTAGACTCTGATCAAGCCTTAAAAAGGGCCAGACAGATGTTACATCTTGGAGTTTTGAGTTCTATGTGTAGTGAAATGAATTATTATGCTTCTCAAGCTACAGAAAGTTTTAAGGGGGTGAGAAATGCCATTTTTAAACTCTCATCACGTATGATGCAAATTTCAAATGCTGAAGCGGATGAACCCCGCAAAACATGGCACCCACGATTCTGATAGCTCAAGCACCCAGTTTGGTGTCCATGATCTGCAATTAGCAAAGAACAAAGGGCAATGTGACTCCTTTTGAGATAGAATACTGCAGTCTGGAAATGGCGGTCACTTCAGGTACTATATAATTCAACTTCCACATTCATTTTCACCGTTAAAGTAGGCATTGCTTTAACTTTTCTTCCAACTATTTTGGTTTTCCTTCAGATGCAGTTTCTTCTATTGATAACTCATTCTTCTTTTGTTTAAAGTCAAAGGTTGTAATTGTTGTACAAAGAGTCATTACTATAGATAGCAAGAATAGAAACCAGAATTTCAAGTGGACCATTTTCGCCAGAACCTTTGAGGATTGCATGGTGAAATATGACACTGTAAAGGTAACTGGCCCTTTTTCTTTTTTATTCACTTTGTTTATCTGTTCCAGGGGTTTTCTGCAAACTTCCTTCCCTGGTAAGATGTCATTTTCTGCCATGACATGCTTCTCTTATTACCTTCAGGTCTTCAAAATCTTTGTATTTCCCTCATTTATTCATTTGGCCTTAGAAAACTATACAAGAGGAAGAGTCATCAATTTGAGTTGAGATGAAGCTGAAAAACATTGTTTAGTCGCAATATATTCCCCTATGGGTCTCTCAGTCATCCTCAAAGTACACCTGCACAGTCTCATCAAAGTGAAGGCTGTGAAATGCATGAAGACATCATAAATGATGGTGGTGAAGGCAGCTCACGTGATGAAAATACAACTGAGATGCCAAATCCACATGAGCATGCCATTTGGGAAGATAGTCTGCAGGCATCTCCCAGACTTATCAAGTAGGTGTAAGTTTTAGCAAGATTTATCTCATATTAAACCTGTTCTGTGTTTGCTTCAAGTGTAGGGAATATTTTCAATCACAAAAACTATCAAAAGCTTTATCCTCGTCTCATTCAGATGAATAATGGTTTGGCTATTGAACTGAACTTTTGAACCTTAATGAATTTCACAGTGACATATAGGTGAAATACTTTTGATTTCAATGTCTGGCTAGAATATTCATTGGTTGCAAACTACAATAGTTAGGAGTCTTTGTTCTCACCTACAGCTTTCATATTGGGCTCCATCACCCTTGAAGTTATTTTACCTACCACCCCATTTTGCTGCTCAGCAAAGTAGTTTTCTTATAGCTTTTCAACCTAAATCAAGTATACTCTATGCTGTTTAAAGTGTAGCATTTAAATGAGTAGTCACAATTATCGCTTATTTTGTGTCTGCTACATTTAGAACTTCAAAGCAAGGAGAACTTGTAGTAATTATTCTCTCTTAATTTTGGAGGCATGCAGTTCTATCAGTTACAGAATAGGATTGCTTTCTGAAGAAACAGTTAACATGGGCATTGTAATGGTCACCTGGTTAAGACCAAATTATTGTATTAGAAGAGAAAATATGTCATTGTAGATTCACAAAGGTCATTGCTATATGTTTTCTTCCAATGGACTACGTAGAAAGTAGATCATGCTGTAGGATCTTTGCTTTAGCTTCCGTTTGATATAAAATTGCAAACAAATACTCCTCATACTTTAAATGGAATATGAATTTTTCTAATGTACATCATGTTTGCAAACTCATTCTTTATGTTTTTATGTTTTTTATGTTGACCTTTCAAGTCTGATCATAAATCATTGACGTTATTACACCCTTGTCTTGATTTTGAGTCCCAATATACTGACATATTTATTAACAACTTCCTGGATACTTTTGAAATTTTCTATGACTTGAACTGTTCTTTCGTCTCTTTGTCCCCATTCCCTTTTCCTATTGATTGACTGCTACTAGATTTTTATGTGTTTTTTTTTTGTGTGTGTGTGTGTGTGTGGGGGGAAATAACCCTATAAAAGATATATGAGAATTTATGATCATTGTAGAAAATTTTAAATTAAATAATTGTATACCGTACCAGGATTGATTTGTGAATCTTGCTCCTTTTTTGATGATTCTGATTGAACTTTGGATGATAGAGAGTTGGGTTTCAAAAGAAATATAACAGAGGTCCTTCTACTGCGAGCTGAATTATTTACAAGAGTGCTTGTTATTGATTTAGAATAGCATAAAATACAAGAGATTAGTTCAATTACAACATACCTACGCTACATGAGCATTATTCCGAGATATAACGGAAGCATTTTGCTCAATACTTCCTGTATAATTTATATGTAAAGCGAGTGGAACCGGGAGAGGGGGAATCCGAAGGCAATAGACTACAAAACCCTGAAATCTAGATCAAAAGATTAATCTGAAAGGGCAGGTTAATCATTTTGGTAGTGTTGGGTCAACTACAATGAGGAAGATGAGTTAACTATGCATGCAAGAAATAGAGCTCTTAATATGTTATGTTTATAAGACTTGCAGACCAGAATATAGCTATATACCTGAGAAGGTAATGACAAGTAGATCTCGTGAAACTTGAGTCTATATTGATCCTAAGGTAGACAACATTTTCCCTATTGGCAGATCAATTGACCATTTCCTGACTTTTGTTGATCTCCTTTGCAATTGCTGGAATACAACTTGAAGTCCTAGCAATATTACCTGGTTTTTTACCACCTTTATCTCTAGGGCTAAGCGACTTTCCTCTGCTCTTTTTCAAGATTTCTCTCATGGCCTCAGCCTGGCATAAGACAGGATATGCCCTTCCACGACTGTTAAACTTAACGCATGCATTCATGTGCTCACTCAAGGCTTGTTCTCTTTTTCCTCCATTCTTCTCCATCTCTTCTTTTACAGCTTCAGCACATAAACCACATATTAACTTCCCTGAAAACTTGTCTCGTACGTTCCTGATATACTCTTGTGTGCACTCTTCACGCATACCACAGCACTCACATTTGGCATCCTCAACCTCTGAGATAGCAGGAAGTTTCGTATCAACAGCTGCTTCCTTACTCATTTCTAATGATATATCAGATATTGTTCTTTGGAGGTTTTCCATTGAGAGTCTTGAAGGTTGATGAGAAACATAGCTTTTAGTCTTGTAAGTTCCAGCAACAACTCCCTCCCTATTAGGCGCCATACTTAGAACTGAAATGGTGGGACAACTTTTTGTAAGGAAGTTTGAAGAATGTAAACTGACTATGAGAATTGTCAAGAAACGCTGCAGAGACTTATGAAGTGGAATAAGGAGGAGAGGTCTATGAAAGAAATTCAGTGCTCAAGGACCAATGTGACATATAAACATGATTTGTTTTCGACTTCTATATTTATAAGGGAGTTTCATCTTCTCTAGAAACCTCAGAGCAAATGTATGGAGACTACTAATCGTGTGAGCATTTAATGATCAGATGTGAGAGATCTTAATCATCTAGATCTTTCCATAAAAAAAGTGCAATTAAAGATAATTCTTTGTTTATTTGTCTTGGTTGGTTGAGTTATTTCTGTTTCCATGAGTAAGTATCTTCCCAATCTTGTTTATGCTTAATGACTTAGAGGTGAAACTCAAGTAAAAGATAAACCTACATGGTAATATTTGGTGGACATTATTGTAATACCCACCATTCTCCTTGGATAAAAAAATCTATGTTTAGAACCTGTACAATAGAAACAACCACTCACTGATTTGGGTTTAGAGTTGATTGTTACTCAATCCAAAAAAATTTTCTACTTTTTTCTATGTGAGTCCTACTTTTTCTTTCACAAAGTAAAACATATACCCCACAAAAATTATTAAAAAAAAATTAATCACTTTTTGTTTTTTCATTTTCAGTTGCAATCCGGTAGTGCACATTAAATCTTTTCTTCTATTTTCTTTCCCTTTTCTTCTGTGGAATCTTGTGCATCATAGTTAAAACATCTCTTTTTTTCATTTTCAGTTGCAATCCACGTACACGTTTAATCTTTTCTGCCCTTTTAGAATCTTGTGCATCATAGTTAAAGCATCTGGTGCGTCTTCACGGGACAATACACTGTAACCTTACTGTCAACATTATCATTTCTTTTCTACTCCTATATTGTGTTGGAATCTTGCTTTTGGTTGCTAGAAGAAAACTAAAGAATTGTACCCTTGATAAAAGTAAATTAAAAAGAAAAGTATGATCACAAGATACAAACCAAAGAGAAGAAACTGATTAAGACAGTCTTTTTATTTGTTTTATGAGTTCACATGAATCTTGGGATGATGCAAAAGGTATTATAATACATCTGGGCTAAAGTTTGCATGCTCTTCAGGTAACAACTGGAACACTTTTGCACTTTCTGGACATGAGAAAGAAAGCTTGATCAAGCTAAAGAAATCACTTTGTGGCTCCTCAATCTCTATTGGTGGTGACAGACTATCTTCTTCTATGCCTGTGAGTATTTTGTGGCTTTCTCATATCATTTTGTATAGGTTTATCTCTTGCTTTTGACATGTTGATTAGGTTGTATTTGGACAAATCGAGAATTCTCTTCTCAATCTCAAAATACATCCCCTCAGTTTTTTGGAGGGAAATGTGAATTTTCAAAAGAATTCTCGAATTGAAAACGAGTCCATCCAAATTAAGTTTGGGAATAGATGGGCAGCAAAAGAGTACTCTTTTCTGATGAACTTTACTTTAAACATATCATGAACTATGATGTGGAGCTCTCAACTGCTGAATTATTGATTAAAATTGGCAAAATTATAAGAATCTATACAAGCATTGAGGCTAAGGGGGAAAAATTATTAATTGTTGTCTCATGCTAAGATAAGGTTTGAACCTAACATGAACATTTGTAGACTCAAAACTCTGTACCTATTTATGTCATCTTGCTCACATGAAAGAACATCTAAATGGAAGCCAATGATAGCTTTACTTGCACCTAAGATGGTCTATATCATTTTCTTGTAGAATCTTCTGTACCATTTCGTTTTATAATATTTTTTCTTTAAAATTTATGTTTTATCTGATAAATTTTGTTAAGAAAATATACCAAATTAAGGATGGAATAGAAGATGTACAAGGATGATCTGAGCTGGTTTTCTTGTTATAAAAGGGTTCACATTATTTATGGTAATAGCAAAACAACCCAACTTAAAAGATGAGTGGCACAAAAATGAAGGAATGTGTATAATATCTTATAATGTTTTAAAAGATTATTTGCAGAAGTTATATTTTTTAGTCTAGTGTCTAAAACATCTATGAATTCATGGACACATAATCTATGAACATCAATATTATTCTTGTGAAACGCAATACTGAATCCATGAAATTAAAATACTATTCATATAAAACACTAATACATAACTTATAAAACATGCATTATATTTTTATAAAACAATAATATAGAATATCATGGAACATTATCATAACAAAGCCATCCTTATAACACATCTCATGGAATTTCAAATAAAACTTATGGAACATGTATTATAATTTTCATGAAATATTATTATTATTTTTTATGAAACTTTAATACAGAACTTATAGAATATTATATGAAACCCTAACATATAAAAGAGTTATGTGTTAGGGTTTCATATTACAAAAGGAATCTTACAACAAAGTAATCTTGACACATTTCAGAAGGAATCTTACAACAAAATAATCTTAACACAAAATTCATGGAACTTCACACAGAACTCATATATAATATATATTCTATTTCGATGTAATATTAACATATAATTCATTGGGCATCAATACTATTTCATAGAACTCTAACACAAAACTTTTAGAACATGCATTATCTTTTTCTTAAAACATACATTCTGTTTCCATAAAATATTAATACATAACCAATAAATATAATATTATTTACGTACTACTTCTTAACGCAGAACTCAACAGTTTTTCTTAAACTAGCCATGTTTTCATAAAGATGACTACTTGTGGCCCGTTTTTTATGGGAAGGTGCACAAACGACCAAGACCATGTGCCTGCTTACGGCCTTACCCGTCTTTATTATTGAGGCCATGTTTGTTAAATTACGTTACTTTTTAAATTAATTAATTAAAAATTTATTAAATTAAATATGTTTGATAATTAAAATTATTAAATGTTAATATTTAAGTGTATTTAATAACAAAATTTGTAAATCACTTAATTGTTTAAATGTGTTTAATTGTAGTTATAAATTTTAAATGAAATTTTTTTTCTAATTCTGAAGTCTAAAATCTGAATATACGTATTTTTGGCAAAATATTACACTTTTTCGCATATAACTAACCCTTATTATTAATTAATTTAACATTCAGATTCAAACTTCAATTTTTAAATTCAGTATTCAGACTTAAAGTTTTAGAATTCAAAATTTAAAACTTAAACAATTGTATTTCATTTTCAGTTTTATCAAACAGGATCTAAATCTCTTAATTCCTATTAAATTGAAAATTTTTTAATACTTGTGTAATGGGAAATTGATCATCGGTATAATAAATTCAATCATTCTAATTTTATAATCCCTCCCTTTCAAAATAAGTGTTGTAACACCCCATTTGTTAGTCATCTCGGGCAACCTTAAGAGGTATTGTCTTAGATATAGAAGTTGGAGTCTAACGTAGTAAAATTTACGAATTTATGGTGCACGCATTTTAGCAATTTAAATGCTCGGTAGTCTCATATAAGGTTTAAAGTAGTGTTTTCTTTTTATGGAAGGATATTAACTCAGACTCCATATGTACAACACAGTAGCACTAATAGCAGCCAAAATAACCCAAAGCAGTACAATTGCACTTGATAGGATACCAGTCCTAAGGTAGCTATCAGCTATCACCAAAAGATATAGGAAAGGCGCCTTTTTTCTAGACCATGTCTATGGCAGCTAGGGCTTTGCTCATTAAATCTGTTACTTCTTCCGTTTTTAGTTCTTCGATCTCTCGCTTCAGATCACCGCTTCGAGAAGCTAATATCTTCAGCTTGGTCAGGAGCTTGAGGGGGGTGGAAAGAAAGAGTTTTAGAAAGAGAGGAATCGAGATAAAGTGCAAATAAAGGCCAGGGGCATGCCCTCGCCTCACCTGAAGATTCAGGCACGGAAAGGCGAACTGAACTCTTATAGATTGGATCTTATTCAAATGAAAATGAAAAGCCCCAGCTACCTTAAAGAAAGGCAGATGTGACCAATGCCTAAAGTTCTCCTTCCGATTCTGCAGTAGGGTCGATGTCCCGATAGTTTCTCTCTTCCGTATGCCTTTGCACTCGAGGGCCAATCTCCGTCCGGCCCGGGGAAACCTTTGCACGCCTCCGTTACCTTTTGGGAGGCCTACGCCCCATAGAAACTGTCTACCTGAGACTGTCCCTTGGCCCGTAGGTCCTGACACAAGGTTAGAATTATAGCTCTTCCAAAGTGGTATCTCACTGATGGCTCGGGCCCCCCCGGAGGTGTCGCTCTGCTGCGTCTGGCCCGTCCTCTAGGCACCTTTGGAAGGCAGGGAGTGTGACAACGTACACGCTTCCCTTTACTCCGTAGGGCCTTCTCATCAGTTGCAGGGTTTGGTGGCCCGAAATTGACTTGGCTTCGCCAAAAGGCCTCACTTAAACGGTTTAGCAAGAGTAAACGAGCTTTTTACAATGAGAAGATAAAGAGGGCTCAGGCAGCGAAATCAATCATTAAAAAGACTGATTTTCTTGTTTTCCTTTTCGGTAAACTACACTTTTATAGTACTCTATTTTCTGCGTATTACACTCGTTCGGTAGCTATTCACACTCCTAACCTCCCTCTAACTCAATTAAATAAACTCATATCGATCGATTCACTCGGACGGTCTCCCAGCCCCTCCTTCTCTCATCTTCTTTCTTTCTGTTAGTTGCTTCACCGATAAGCCGAAATGCGATCGATCGGCTCAACCGGATCAGGGACAGACGTCGAACCATACGGGGCAATGGCAGCAGCAGAATCGGAAAACGCATCGCGCCACACGCGCAGCCTCGGCAGCCACACAACTTAGCTGGTCAAGTGAGAGAGACCTATTCGATCCTTTGTTACCGATTCAAGCAGGCCTGCCAGCAATGAAAGATCAAAGTAAAGGGCCATGTCCTTTGCCGATTAGACACGACACGCTACGGACCCTAATATTATTTTATATTTATTAGAGTTAATTATGGTTAGTTTTTTTAAAAAAAATAAATTTACCACTTGTCAAGAGGTATATATATATATATATATATATGAATTGAAGAGGAGAAATGGCTGATGTCTTTTACTTCTCCTCCCCTGCTCTCGCTTCAATATCAAGATAAGTTGGTTTTTATTTTTTATTTATTTTTTTGTTTCTTTTTTTTAGTTTTGTTTTGATCTTTCTCTTCCTCTTTTAGTCATTTTAGAATTTGTGTGGTGCTGGTATTGTGATGTGTTGTGATATTTTTTTTAGTACTAATAATTTTAGTTGCAAGCTATCCTATATATATACTTATATATACATATAATTCTTGTTTTAAAACTAGGAGTTAGAATTAGCTTTTATTTATTATTCGGGTTAGCTAAGTCCTAATTTATTTCTTCTATTTGTTAATGAGTTGTAGAGTTTGATTTTAGATTCTTAAGATTAGGTATTTAGGGTATATTTTGGTTAAATTTTAGTTTTTGTTTTTGGTTCTCTTATTTAATTTTATATAAATCTATTTATTCAATTTCTTTGGTACGATTCTCTTATCTAAATGATTTTAGGATACATAATTTTTGGTAAATGATTTTAGTGTATATTTTATATATATATATATATGTATATTTTTAGTATACATACTTTTTGTATATATAGTTTGCATATATATATATATGGTATGCATAATTGTTGTGAATGATTTTAGTATATATAATTTGTATATATATTTTTTAGTATATATGGAAATTTTATAAATAATTTTAGTAAATAAAGTCTTGTATATATTTTAGTATATATATGATTGTTGTAAATAATTTTAGTATATAGTTTTGTATATATTTTTATATAATAACTTTTGTAAATAATTTTTAATATTCATAGTTTTGTACGTATTTTTAGTATAAATGATTTTTAAAAATGATTCTAACATTTATGGTTATATATATAATTCTAGTATACATAACTTTTGTAAATAGTCTTAGTATATATATATATATATATATAGTTTTTGTATATGGTGATAGCATATATAATTTTTAGTATCACTGGTGGGTTTGTATTATTTTAGTATAGATGGGTTAAGAATTTTAGGGTCTTTGGATTAGTATATGCGTAGAAATATCCCAAGTTCAGAAGAAGATATGTTTTTCTTTTTATTTATTTTCGATGGCAAATAGAAATATTAGAATTTATAATTAAGTGTTTTGTTGGTATCCTGCTTGTAGGATTATAGCATCAGATTTGCATCCAGGTGAGTCAACAAACCCTGTTTTATAACGTTATTTCAAATATTACGGGCCGTATAAACATGTTTCCTAAATCCGTTACAAAATATTAACTACGTTCTGAATGATATAATTTAGTATGTTTTTTGAGATGTTCTCCATAATGTGGTAAAGGTTCCTTAGAATATGCATGGGAGCGATGCTCCATATAGCTATTGCCTTTTCAAAACGGACCATAGTTATGAAACAGAATTTGTTTGTACACAGGTTTTCTAGAAAAATATTTATATGTTAGAAAATGCTCTAGTCTTGAAAAGCTACATTATTTTGACATGCATGAGTATAAATCTAACATAATTGTGTGAAATTTGCATAAGCATATGGTAACTGGCGAATGGAATTTTTGCTAAAAATATTTATGACATGATTCTATTCCGACAGCAAGGCAAATGGCCTTTCTGTTTATATATACATATGAAAACCCCGTTCCAACCAGGGTTACAACAGTTCTGGTTATGATCATGTGTTCGGAAATCGAGATGCCGAAACTTGATTTCGATGATCTCGTTTGGGATTCGAACTTCGTCCATGGAACCCTACTGTTGCATTACATGTTTTTCTGAATTTGGGTGTAAAAGTTGCGGTGATGTGTCTTGATTCGCTAAAACTTCCTAGTTGCGCTCGAAATTCGCATGTAGGTTCAAGCATCAGCGTTGTTAAAATAACAAAAGGAAAATGTTTTCTTATAACGTTGTATGAACTGTTTTGTGAAACTGCATCATCGTTATTTTTAAAGAAAGCATTAAGGCACACACACATGGACTCATTGAGCATTCGCGCTCACGTTTTTTTTTCATATATCATGTTTTCTCTTCAAATTAACTCAGGACAGTCAAAGGCACAGTAAACCGTCGACATTTTTAGGCATGGAGTTTTGGACACCCCCATAAGGATTTGTGTTTATGTTTTGTTTTTCTTAAACTCGAGCCGTTTGTAAAGTTCTTCTTTTTACTTTGTTGAGTGGATGTGCTGATGTAAGATATTTTCGTTTTGGTGTTAGAACGATCATAAGATGTTTCTCAAATCTCTTGTTTTACTCGTACTATTAGTATTCAGTTTATTTAGTTTTTCCGCTTCGTATTATCTATATATACTTTTAAGCGTCATTCCAGGGTTGGGCTCTCGTCTTGGAACTTATAATTAGTGCCAAGAGGCACACAAATACCCTACCACGCCGCGATTGACCTAGTTGCAAGGTTGGGAATATCACAGGTGGTATCAAAGCATCTAGGTTTGAACTGTTGGATTTTAGATAGGTTCAACTGTTTAAACTTTGATGTTAACCATACAATTTGTTAATTAGTACTGACTCTAATATTTTAATTTTGTAGGTACTATATGTCACACCACTCTCATAGATAGATATACCAGGAGGGTACGCTTGTGGGCGGGTCCATCGGGACTACACCCTCATCATCGTACTCCCTTAGGGAGATTGTCCCAGAGAGGGATCCGATCCCGATGATTGACCTTTCAGATAGTGAGATAGTAGAGGGACTAGTGGCGCAGGTAGTGGAGCTTGGGGTATCGGTAGAAGAAGATCCAGCGAGGCCGAGTATGATACAAAGATGGTACCTGAGCCAGAGGGAGTGGCACCGGTAGACGCTGAGGGTACGGGCACCCTCGCAGCGGGTGGATCCTTGTTACCAGTATCGCCTATTTGTTGTTATTGCCTATGGCGTAGGGCTGTAAACAGGTTCAGACCCTTAGGGTACTCCCAAATCCAAACTCGTACCCTTAAAGTGAAACTTGGACCCAGACCCATACCCTCTAGGTATAAAATTTCTAGACCCAGACCCGACCCTCCAAGGTCTAGGGTAGGGTTTAGGTATACCCGTACCTGTACGACATTTTTCAATTTTTTCCCTGTTAAACAAAAATATATAAAATAATGTATAATCCTAAAATAAAAATTTTAACACAATTAACATAATCTCCTCAACATAAAAATTTTAACAAAACTGAAAAGAGATTGAAACAGAAACAGCAAAAAATGTTAAAAAATTATTTATATTATTTACTTGTACTATTGTATAATTATATTAAAAAATTATTTATGTTAAAAATATGTTGTAAAATTATTTATATTACAGCAGAAAGTAAAACAGAACATAAACAACTTGCACTGTAATTAGTAAAGAAATATGTTAAAAAATTTATAAAAGACACTGACCATCTAGCCAAAGCAAGCTATGCACAGAAATAAGTTTGCATATCTACTTGGATCCTTTTTCGATTTCTAGAAAGTTTTAAGGATCAAGGGTTTAACTGCAATAGGCATTATCACCCTTACCACCAATGGGATTCGCGGTAGTAGTTGAAGCCACCAGAAGGACGGAGATGGCGAATTAAGCGGTTACACAGAGGAAAGCAACTGTTGGCTCGGCTGTAACCCCCTATAAACTTCCTGAACAAGGACCATGGAAATCTAGAGATTCCAAAAGACCCCGTGGTGAGCAAAGGATTGGAAATGAAGACCTGCGAACCCTAACCCCTGGAGGAGTCTATAGAGTATGTACATACTGTGGACGAAATGGACATGTGGCAGAAATTTGTTATCGAAAGTTAGGTTATGTTTCTGGTGTGGAAAACCAGGACATGTTAAGGAACAGTGCTTTAAGATGCAACAAGTACCTCCAGAGACGTCTAAAAGAACAGGCCGACCCCCAGCTAAGGAGCCACAGAAGGAAGTAATAGGCCACAAGTGAAAGCAAAAGTTTATGCGTAAGATGGATGCCCCTGGACACCGAAGCAGAAGTAGTTGAAGGTATAATACATATATTTTCTCAACCAGCAAGAGCACTCATTGATCTTGGAATTACCCATTCTTTTGTGAGTTTGCATCTTATAAACACATTCCTATACCTACTGTTGACATGCATTATCAGTTGATAGTTAGCACTTCTATGGGCGTAAGTAAGATAACTGAGGTAAAATACCCAGATTGTGATATCTGGGTCGAAAATGTGATTTTATCAGGTGATTTAATTGCCTTATCCTTTGAGGGTTATGACGTGATACTTGGGATGGACTGGTTGTTTAGGCATTACACTCAAGTAGATTGTCGACAGAAGTTGGTTAAATTTAGTAGACCGGGTATGCCAATCCTGTGTTCCAAGGGAAGCAAACGAAACGAGAGAATCCCTTTTTGTCTGGCATGAAAGACAGGAAGTTGCTATGGAAAGGATGTCAAGGGTACCTAGTATATCTACTCAACAAGCCAAATAAAGAGGTAAAATTAGAAACAGTACCCGTAGTGAGGGAGTTTGGGCATATTTTTCTTGAGGATTTAACGACGCTACCCCCAGATCGAAAAGTAGAGTTCAGCATAGAATTGGTACTCGATGCTAAACCAATATCTGGAACTCCATATCGGATGGCGCAAGAGGAGATGAAAGAGTTGAAAAAGCAATTACAAGAATTGTTGCAACAAGGATACATCCATCTAAGTACATTTCCTTGATGTACGCCAGTTTTGTTTGTAAAGAAGAAGGATGGAACCTTCAAGATGTCAAGTACAAATACCCACTTCCACTTATTGATGAGTTATTTGATCAACTCTAAGGAGCAGGATACTTTTCTAAATTGGACTTGAGACAGGGGTATTATCAAGTCACGATAAGAGAGAAAAATATTCCGATGACGGCTTTCAACACGATATGCTCATTATGAGTTTGTGGTCATGCCGTTTGGATTGACTAATACACCTGCGACATATACGAACTTGATGCATAAAGTCTTTAGTCCTTACCTGGATGTTGATTGTGACAGTAGGCTCCCACGGACAAAGTTCGGATCCCAAACTCAGGGGTCGAAACTTCAGAAATCGTTCTAATGCTTCATCTGCACCAGTGGCTGGTATTCGCTCGTTCCTCCTTGTGGCCATTGAAACATCTAACAATTCTGTCATCCTAATCATGAAATTCTCAATTATCTTATGTGTGGCTTATTCTGGACGAGATGTGGTTTCCCTTATGGGGTCAGATTGTCTGTTTTGAGAAATTTCAGATACAGCCTCTTCCACATGATTGGAAGATCATGAATCTGACATGTTTCTAAACAACCAGAAAGTTCCATCACTAATAAACCTCTAAGTTTGTAGATACTCCATAACAAGTAAATATAAATTTATCACAGGCAGCAACATCAATATGTACTTATAAACATATACATATATACATAGATCCCAAAATAAGGATTTTTAGTACAAGTGGTGTCAAAATATAGACAGATCATCCTAGTCCTATCACTACAAAAATATGTGACCGGGTTACTATACATATCCAAAAATTCGGGGATCTCCTACCATCCTAAGGCTACTATGCGAAGCATCAACCAAAACACCACTTACATCTATCCAAATAACTAAAAACACAAATGTCCCTGTATTCTATCCCAAGTCTACTCCGCCTGATGGTGCCGGCTACCAGAACCTCCCGGCCGGGACTCCAGCTCGGCACGGGCTCTATCTACGGCGTCTCTAGAAGTGTTAAGGAACTGGGCGAGAAATCGCCTATACCAATCCCGCTCATCAATCAACTTCAAAATCTCTCTCTCTCTCTCTCTCTCTCTCTCTCTCTCTCTCTCTCTCTCTCTCTCTCTCTCGGGCCGCATGCGCCTCCCGCATCTAAACTAACTCTATCTCCAGCATAGCAGCTCTCGTCATCTCCTGTCAACGTGCCTGGCGAGGCGTATAGAATAATGCATCCATCCGAGAAATCTCCTCCCTCAACCCCGCAATCTGCTGACTAGCAGCCTCCACCTGCTACGCACGTCATAGGCAATAACCACAAATAGGCGATACTGGTAACGGGGATCCACCCGCTGCGAGGGTGGTCGTACCCTCAACGTCCACCGTTGCCACTCCCTCTTGCTTAGGTACCCTCCCTACATCGGACTCGGCCTTGTTGGGGTCTTTTCTACAGATATCCCAAGCTCCACTCCCGGTGCCACCAATCCCTCTACGGTCTCAATATCTGAAAGGTCAATCATCGGGATTGGATCCTTCTCTGAGACTAAGGGAGTATGATGATGAGAGTGTAGTCCACTGGACCCGCCCACGAGCGCGACTTCCTAGTATATCCATCTATGAGAGTGGTGTGCCATATATTACTTACAAAATTAAAATCTTATGGTCAATACTAACCAATAAATCGCATGGTTGACATCAAAGTTTAAATAGTTGACACTTATAACCTATCTAAAATCCAACAGTTCAAACCTAGTAACGAACCTAGATGCTCTAATACCACCTATAATACCCTCAACCCTGCCACTAGGTCAACTGTGGCTGAGCAGGATATGTGCGTGCCTCTCGGCACTAAACTATAAGTTCCAAGATGAGAACCCAACCCTAGGATGACACTTAAAAGTATATACACGTAATACGCGGTAGAAAAACTAAGTAAACTGAATACTAATAGTACGAGTAAAACACAAGATTTGAGAAACATCTTATGATCGTTCTAACAAAGAAACGAAAATATCTTATATCAGCACATCCACTCGACAATGTAAAAAGAAGAACTTTACAAACGGCTCGAGTTTAAGATAAACAAAATATAAACATAAGTCCTTCTGGGGGGAATTCGGTCCAAAAACTCCATGTCTAAAAACTTCGGCGGCTTACTTTGCCTCTGGGTTACCCCACCGTAGAGCATGAAGCGATGTCTACATAGACCGATTGGGCCACACCCTCTGCGGTACTATGCCCCTCTGAAACGCCCACTTTCCCGAGTCTGAAACGCCCACGTCATCGAAAGAGACCCTAGTACGGGGGGACTAGCCATGTACATTGCAATCCTCTGACGTTTCCAAACACATGATTGTAACCATAACTGTAACCTTGGTCAGAATGGGGTTTTCATATGTATGTATAAACAGAAAAGCCATTTGCCTGGCCGTCGGAACATAATCAAATCATAAATATTTTTTGCAAAAATCTCCATTCGCCAGTCACCATATGCTTATGTAAATTTCATAATATTATGCCAGATTTATACTCATACATGTCAAAATAGTGTAACTTTTCAATATTAGAGCATTTTCCAACATATAGATATTTTCAGAAAACCTAAGTACAAACAAATTATGTTTCACATCTATAATCTGTTTTGAAAAGGCAATACATATATGGAGTACTGCTCCTATGCATTTTTTACAGAACAGGTAACACATTGTGGAGAACATCTCCAAAAAAACTTGGGAAGTTATATCATTCCGAATGTAGTAAATATTTTGTAACAGATTTAGGAGACATGTTTATATGGCCCGTAATATTTGTAATGATGTTATAAAACAGGGTTTGTGGACTCACCTAAATGCAGATCTTGTGTTATAATCCTACAAGCAGGATACCAACAAAATATTTAATTATAAATCTCAATATTTCTATTTGCCATCGAAAATAAATAATAAGAAAAACATATCTCCTTCTGAACTTGGGATATTTCTACGCATATACTAATCCAAAGAATCTAAACTTCTTAACCATATATACTAAAATAATACAAACCCACTAGTGATACTAAAATTATATATGCTATCACAATATAAAAAAACTATATATATATATATATACTAAGATCAGTTACAAAAGTTAAGTATACTATAATTATATATATATACATATAAAATCATAAATGTTAAAATCATTTGCAAAAATCGTTTATACTTAAATACGTACAAAAACTATTAATACTAAAATCATTTACAAAAGTTATGTATATAAAAATATATACAAAGCTATATACTAAAATTATCTATAATCAGCATATATATACTAAGATATATATAAAAGACTTTATATGCTAAAATTATTTATAAAATTCATATATATACTAAATATTTATATATACAAACTATATATATACTAGAATAATTCACAACTTGGCTCGTAACTCCAATTGGTCATCATTGAGAATATGATCCGGTGCAGGATGTTATTTCTTCAATTGTTAACATGAAACACGTCATGTATACCCATTAGCTCACTCGGTAAGGCTAACTGATATGCCACTTTACCAACCCTGTTAACAATTTCAAACAATCCGACATATTGGGGGCTTAACTTTCTTCCTCTTGGATATCTAAGCTTTCCGCAATACGGCGTAAGTTTTAATAAAACTCGATCTCCCACACTAAACTCCAGGTCCCTTCTTCGATTATCGGCATAGCTCTTCTTTCTACTTTTAGCTGCCCGAAGCTGATCTTGAATTATCCTAACTTGTTTTTGCATCTTCTACAACTCTGGCATCAAGTTCCTTTGCTTCCAATGAGATCGAACTCCAACCTCATCCCAATACAGGGGTGTTCTGCATTTCTTACCATACAATGCTTCGAATGGTGCCATTCCTATCGAAGAGTGGTAGTTGTTATTATAAGAAAACTCAGCACAAGCAATATTGTCAACCCACTTGTTCCCAAAATCTAAGGCGCAAGCTCTCAACATATCGTCTAGGGTTTGAATTGTTCTCTCGAACTGTCCATCAGTTTGGGGGTGTGCTATGGTACTATAACTCAGGTTGGTCACCATAGCTACCTGGAACTTGGGCCAAACCCTTGACGTAAACCATGGGTCTCTATCTGATACAATATCGATGGGCACTCCATGAAGTCGGACAATCTCATCCACATAAATCTGCGCTAACTTGTCCAAAAGGTATGTCATGTTAATGGCAATAAAATGCACCATTTTTGTTAAACGATCAACGATCACCAAGATAACATCTTTATACCCCTTGATCCGGGGCAATCTTGTGACAAAGCCCACTGTTACACGATCCCATTTCCATTCAAGAACAGGTAGCGGTTGTAGTAGTCCTGCTGACTTTTGATGTTCCGCTTTAACCCTTTAACATGTAAGACAGGCTGCTACATACTTCGCAATCTCTCTCTTCATTCTATTCCACCAAAATTTTTGCTTTAAGTCTTTGTACATCTTATTCTCTCCAGGATGCATTGAATATTTGCTTCTGTGGGCTTCCTCTAGGATTTTACGCTTAAGTTCAGTGTCATTGGGTACACACAACTAATTCCGAAAGTACAAGCTCTCATCATCTTTTAATGCTCGAAAATCTTCCAATTCCTTAGCTTCCACACAGCTTTTAAACTCCTGGAACTCTTTATTATTCTTTTGGGAGCTTCTAATATCCTGGTGTAAAGTGGATGTTGGCCTAAGACTTGATATCTTCGCTTTTCTACTCAATGCATCTGCCACCACATTTGCCTTTCCCGGATGATAGTTAACCGAGCATCGATATTCCTCCAGCAGCTCCATCCATTGATGTTGTCTCATGTTCAAGTCCTTCTGGAAAAATAGATACTTTAAGCTCTTATGATCCGTAAATATCTCATACTTGGCCCTATACTCGCCACTTCTTAAGCACAAACATGATAGCTGCTAACTCCAAATGTGTGTTAGATAATTTCGTTCATGATCCTTCAACTTCCTCAAAATATAAGCGACAACCTTCATGTTTTGCATCAACACAGCTCATAGACCTTCCTCTGAAGCATCTGTATACAATGAAAATTCCTTGTTCAAATCGGTAATGTTAACACTGGTGCCGAAATCAGTCGATTCTTCAATTCTTGAAAACTCCTCTCGCACTTCTCCTTCCATTCAAACTTGGTTGCTTTTCTGGTTAATTGTGTTAGAGGTCCAGCAATTTTAGAAAAGTCTTTTATGAATCTCCGATAATATCCTGCCATACCCAGAAACTACGCACCTCGGTTAGTGTTTTCGGTTGCACCCAACCCAATGGGCCACTGCTTCTACTTTCGCCGGTTCTACCAAGATTCCTTCTTGGGTGATAACGTGTCCTATGAAAGTGACTTGACTCATCTAGAACTCACATTTACTAAACTTAGCATACAGCTTATGCTCCTGTAGGGTTTGCAATACTTTTCAAATATGTTAATGAGCTTCAGGGTTTGGTGAATAAACAAGAATGTCGTCTATAAAAATCACCACAAACTTATCCAGGTAAGGGCTAAAGACTCTATGCATCAAATCCATAATTGTCCCAGGTGCATTAGACAATCCAAACGGCATACCACAAACTCATAATGCCCATATCGTGTGTTGAAAGCCGTCATCGGAATATCCTTTTTTCTTATCCTGACTTCCCTATCTCAGGTCCAATTTAGAAAAACATCCCGCTCCTCAGAGTTGATCAAATAACTCATCAATGAGGAATAGTGGATATTTGTTCTTGACTGTCACACTATTCAATTCTCTGTAATCTATACACATCCTGAGAGTTCCATCCTTCTTCTTTACAAACAAAACTAGCGCACCCCAAGGAGATGTACTTGGATGAATATATCCTTGCTGCAACAGATCTTATAATTGCTTTTTTCAACTCTTTCAACTCCTCCTACACCATCTGATATGGAGTTCGAGATATTGGTTTAGCATCAAGTACCAATTCTATGTTGAACTCTACTTCTCGATCTGAAGATAGCGTTATTAACTCCTCAGGAAAAACATCCCCAAACTCCCTCACTACGGGTATTATTTCTAATTTTACATCTTCCTTAGACTTGTTGAGTAGATATGCTAGGTACCCTTGACAACCTTTTTATAGCAACTTCCTAGCCTTCATGCCAGACAAAAAGGGATTCTCTTGTTTTGTCTACTTCTCTTGGAACACCAGGATTGGCATACTCGGTCTACTAAACTTAACCAACTTCCGTCGACAATCTACTTGAGCATAATGCCTAGACAACCAGTTCATCCCAAGTATCACGTCATAACTCTCAAAGGGTAAGAAAAATTAAATCACCCAATAAAATCACATTTTCGACCCAGATGTCACAATCTGGATACTTTACCTCAGTTATCTTACTTATACCCATAGGAGTGCTAACTATCAACTGATAATGCATGTCAACAATAGGTATAGGAATGTGTTTTATAAAATGCAAACTCACAAAAGAATTCGTAGCTCCAAAATCAATGAGTGCTCTTGCTGGTTGAGAAAAGATTTATATCACACCTTCAACTACTACTGCTTCAGTGTCCAGGGGCAGTCTATCCAACGCATAAACTTTTTACTTTCACTTGTGGCTTATTACTCCTTCCTTCTTTGGCTCTTCTCATAGCCGGGGGTCGGCCTATTCTTTTGGATGTCTCCGGAGGTACTTGTTGCATCTCATGGCACTGTTCCTTAACATGTCCTGGTTTTCCACACCTGAAACATAACCTCAACTTACGATAATACATTTCTGCCACATGTCTACTTCGTCCACAGTATGTACACACTCTATGGACTCCTCCAGGGGTTATGGTTCGCCGGACTTCATTTCCGACCCTTTGCTCGCCACGGAGTCTCTTGGAATCTCTAGATTTCCATGGTCCTTGTTCAGGATGTTTATAAGGGGTTGCAGCTGAGCCAATAGCTGCTTTCCTATGTATAACCACTTGATCCGCCATCTTCGTTCTTGTGGCGGCTTCAACTGCTGCCGCGAATCCCATCGGTGGTAAGAGTGCCAATGCTCGTTGCAGTTCTACCCTTAATCCTTTTACAAATTGTCGCGTCTTGTTTTCATCAGTATCTATCAATCTCAAAAAATATTTAGCCAACCTATTGAACTTTGACGTGTACTATGCAACTATCAGGTTACCCTACTTCAGTTGTTGAAACTCGTCCTCTCGTTGCTCACGAACCTGACGAGGTATGTACTCCTTTCTAAATTCTTCTTGAAATCGTTCAAGGTTCATGGTTGATCCTTAAGTGCCCGGGCTTCAGAAGCCCTAAGCCACCAATCTTTCGCCATCCCTCGAAATCTAAAAGCTGCAACATCAACCTCATGACATCTTCATACTTAAGGGTATCATAAATGTTATTCAGCTGCTCGAGGAATAGTTCAGTTTTGATTTCTTGCTCAACTTCTTGATAGAACTCCAGGGGCCAAAACTTCAGAAATCGTTCTAGTGCTTCATCTACCACAACCGGTACTCATTCGTTCCTCCTTGTGGCCATTGAAACTTCTAACAATTCCGTCATCCTGATCATGAAATTCTCAATTGCCTTGTGCGTGGCTTATTCTGGACGAGGTGGGGTTTCCTTTATGGGGTCAGACTGTTTGTTTTGAGAACTTTCAGATACAGCCTCGTACGCATGATTGGAAGATCGTGAATGTGACATGTTTCGAAACAGCCAAAAAGTTCCACCACCAATAAACTTTTAAGTTTGCAGATACTCCATAACAAGTAAATATAAATTCATTACAGGCACCAACACCAATATATACATATAAATATATACATATATACATAGACCCTAAAATAAGGATTTTCAGTACAAGTGGTGTCAAAATACAAACAGATCATCCTAGTCCTATAATCTCAAAATATGTGATTGAGTTACTATACATATCCAAAAACCCGAGGACCTCCTATCCACGATCCTAAGGTTACTATATCAAGCATCAACCGAAACACCACTTACACCTATCCAAATAACTAAAAACACAAATGTTCGTGTACCTTATCCCAAGTCTACTCCGTCTGATGGTGCCGGCTACCAAAACCTCCCGGCCGAGACTCCAGCTCGGTACGGGCTCTATCTACAGCGTCTCTAGTAGTGCTAAGGAACTGGGCGAGAAATCGCCTAAGCCAATCCCGCTCATCGATCAACTCCAGAATCTCTCTCCTGGGCCACGTAAGCCTCCCGCATCTAAACTGACTCCATCTCTAGCATAGCAACCCTCGTCGTCTCCTGTCGACGTGCTTGGCAAGCCGTGTGGAATAAGGCATCCATTCGAGAAATCTCCTCCTCAACCCTGCAATTTGCTGAAGCAGCCTCTACCTGTTGCTCACGCCATAGGCAATAACCACAAATAGGCGATACTGGTAATGAGGATCCACCCACTGCGAGGGTGCCCGTACCCTCTGCGTCCGCCGGTGCCACTCCCTCTGGCTTGGGTACCATCCCTGCATCGGACTCGGCCTCGCTGGGCTCTTCTTCTACCGAGACCCCAAGCTCTACTCTCTGCGCCACCGATCCCTATACTGTCTCACTATCTGAAAGCTCAATCATTGGGATCGGATCCCTCTCTGGGACAATCTCCCTAAGAGAGTACGATGATAAGGGTGTAGTCTCGTTGGACTTACCCACGAGCGCGCCCTCCTAGTATATCCATTTATGTGAGTGGTGTGCCATATAGTACGTATAAAATTAAAATCTTAGGGTCAGTATTAACCAACAAATCGTATGATTGACATCAAAGTTTAAACAGTTGACACTTATAACCTATCTAAAATCCAACAGTTCAACCCTAGTAAAGAACTTAGATGCTTTGATACCACTTGCGATAACCCCAACCCTGCCACTAGGTCAACTGCAGCTAAGTAGGGTATCTGCGTGCCTCTCGGCACTAAACTATAAGTTCCAAGACGAGAGCCCAACCCTAAGATGACACTTAAAAGTATATATATAATACGCAGCAGAAAAACTAAGTAAACTGAATACTAATAGTATGAGTAAAACACGAGATTTAAGAAACATCTTATGATCGTTTTAACACAAAAACGAAAATATCTTACATCAGCACATCCACGCGACAAAGTAAAAAGAAGTACTTTTCAAACAGCTCGAGTTTAAGAAAAACAGAACATAAACACAAGTCCTTCTGGGGAATTCGCTCCTAAAACTCCATGCCTAAAAACTTCGGTGGCTTACTGTGTCTCTGACTGTCCTGAGTAAATTTGACGAGAAAAGAGGATATGGAAAAAAAAATGTGAGCGCGAACGCTCAATAAGTCCATGTGTGTGTGTGCCTTAGTGCTTTCTTTAAAAATAATGATGATGCAGTTTCACGAAACAGTTCATGCAACGTTATAAGAAAAACATTTTCCTTTTGTTATTTTAACAACATTAATGCTCGAACCTCATGAGACTTTCAAGCGCAGCTCGGAAGTCTGAGCGAATCAAGACACATCAGCACGGCTTTTGCACCCAAATTCAAAACAACATGTAATGCAACACTAGGGTTCCACGGACAAAGTCCGGATCCCAAACGAGGTCATCGGAATCAAGTTCCGAGATCTCATAGTCAATAGCAGTCAAACACCATATGAGCGCTCGATTTCCAAACAACCGAACTCTCCATATCACTGGTCAAAACAGGTTACAGATTCCTGGGGCACCTACCAAGTCTACCTTGAGACCAACCTTAGTTTCAAGTCCCTCCTGACTCTCTACAATGTGGCCAACCCCACCGCAGAGTATGATGCGGTGTACACATAGACCGATTGAGCCACACCCTCTGTGGTACTACGCCCCTCTTCAAGTGGATCCACTCTCTCGAGTTTGAAACGTCCACGTCATCGAAAGAGGCCCTAGTACAGGAGACTAGTCACATACAGTGCAATCCTTTTACGCTTCCGAACACATGATCATAACCAGAACTGTAACCCTGGTCGGAATGGGGTTTTCATATATATATATATATATAAACAGAAAGACCATTTGCTAGGCCGTTGGAACAAAATCAGGTCATAAATATTTTCAGCAAAAATCTACACCTGGCAGTCACCATATGCTTATATATATAAAAATCCTCATTCGTGAAACTGCATCATCATTATTTTTAAAGAAAGCACTAAGACGCACACACACGTGAACTCACTGAGCGTTCGCGCTCACGTTTTTTTTTCATATCATGTTTTCTCTTCAGATTAACTCATGACAGTCAAAGGCACAGTAAGCCGCTAAAGTTTTTAGACAGGGAGTTTTTTAACCGAATTCCCCCAGAAAGACTTGTGTTTATGTTTTGTTTTTCTTAAACTCGAGTCATTTGTAAAGTTCTTCTTTTTACTTTGTCGAGTGGATACACTGATGTAAGATATTTTCACTTTTGTGTTAGAACGATCACAAGATGTTTCTTAAATCTCGTGTTTACTCGTACTATTAGTATTCAGTTTACTTATTTTTTCTGCTACGTATTATCTATATACACTTTTAAGCGTCATCTCAAGGTTGGGCTCTCTTTTTGGACCTTATAGTTAGTGCCAAGAGGCACGCAGATACCCGATCCCTCTATAGTTGACCTAGTGGCAGGGTTGGGGGTATCATAAGTGTATTATTAAAAGTTTTATTTTATTTCATAATAAGTGTCTTTTTACAACTTTCAAAGAGTATTTATTATGTTTTTTCTAATTTTATCCTAGTTTCTCTCCTTATTTATTTCTCTATTCTCTCATTCTTTATATTTCTCTCTCCAAATTAATTAAGGGTATATAAGTAAAATACTTTTTTGATTTAAAAAATTTTGATAACTATGTCAAATACTGAACACTTATTTTGAAGTAGAGGGAGTATTATTAATTGAGTGACAAGATGGTTTTCCCTTAGTTCAATTAAATTAGTTCTTTAATCTCATACTTAAGGAAAATTATGTTATAAACAATCATGTATATATTTTTACTCACAGATTCATTGGCTTGTAATAAGTAACATCACCTATCTTTAAAACTTTTATAAAAAATAATTAGGAACATGATCAATAAGAGGAGTGATGTGACTTAATATAATTCAAGGAAAGGATAATTTTTTCATGCTTAAATATCTCTCAATCTTTTATGAATAAAAGTAAAAATTATTGTTTACCAAAAATAAATGTAAACTGTCTTTCTAGATTGGACAAAAAAAAAAATATCTTCCCCTTTTAAGTCACCCATATATCATTTTTATAAACAATTTATTTTTACAAAACTGAAAGAAAGTCTTTTCTTTAAAAAAAGTCTTTTCTATCACACAAGCATCAAAGCAATTTTAATTTATAAAGAGATATAATAGGATGTGAAGATTGATTAAGGGCTGATGAGTGACCACGCCTAAACCAACCAAAGCAAGGTGCTAAATGACAAAGGTGGTGCTTCTTGGCCATTTGTAGACCTTACCATCAAAACAAGACCAAAAATAGTTCTCTCTACAAAAAAAAAAAAAATAGTCTATTTGAGAAAACTCCCACAATTGTATTATATTTTTTTATGAAATATGTATTATATTTTTACAAAACATTAATACATGTAGAGTCTATGTGATCTTAACACAAAACGCATAAAACATTAATATTATTTGTTTACTTTCATAAAATGCAATACTATTTTGATGGAGTGTTAGAACATCAATACTATTTTGATAAAATGCGTCCAAAATAGAGTGTTAGAACATCAATACTATTTTGATTTGCGGACGCAAAGTGAATTTGTGCATCATAATATCATAACTTATTATGAGATATATCTTGCATTGTATTAGGAGTGTAGGATATAAGGAAGTCATCTTTTGTTTGCAAAAATCTCTAGTAAGCTATTCTTTGCAGGGCTAATATATATTAACGATCTGAAAACCCTAAATAAGCCGTCAATAATTTTCAGAAGGTGTAAGGCCCATATATACAGCCCATTTAATGTGGGCTGCTCAGGCCACTACGTCCAGATCTTAAGTTTTAGTAGGACTGCAGGCTGTAGCCTATCTTATGAAGGAATTCATAAAAAAAGAAAAGATAAAATTAAAAATTAAAAAAAAAAAAAAAAAAAACCGTACTTGAACTATTCATATTTAATTAGTTATGCTCCAAATATCTCTTGGAATCAGGTCATTTTAGCAAGTTATATTATCGTTGTAAGCAAATTGAGGAGCTCAACTCGATACATTTTTAATCAGCTCGAATTTGAGCTTGAGTTAAATCGAGTTTATTAATTTTGGTTCGAACTCAAACTCGACTATTTGTAGTGAATTCAAACTCAGCTGGAGCTCGAACTCGAATTTGATTTTTTATATATATTTTTTCTTAAAATGAAATTATTTTTATATATTATTAAAAATAAAAAATATATGTATACATGCATCATTTCGATAGTTCAACGAGCAATCAAACCATTCTTATGCAAGTTCAAATTCAACTTGATTGTTTAACAAGCGAGCTCGAGTCAAGTTTGGTCAACAATAAACTCGAATCAAATTTTGACTGAGCGGCTCACGAACTTAAATACTCGCTCAATAGTGAAGGCAATCTAAGTTTTTCCCTTCCGGATCCATTTCAAACCCTTCAACTCCATCAGAACTGGAGTAGCCTTCAGTTGAGCTGCTTCTCTACAAGCAAAAACCGGCACTAAAATCGTCTGCAATATTATCTACAATATTTCTTCTACTTGTCTTATCCGAATCAATTTTCCTGTTACATGCCTTCTCAATGTTTTTTTAAAAAAAAAAAAAAAAACAGAAATTTGTTTAAAATGTACAATTTTGCCAACACAAAGTGTTTAACTAGCTAATTACTCCGAGAATTTTTTATTGATTTTATTTTCAAAACTTTATTTTAGTAATTAAAAAAATAAAGATGCAAAACCAATTCAATGGTGCACCTACTTCTTCTATCTATATTTTCAAGTGTTGGAAGAAAGCTTATACTAAAAAATTAGAACAAAAATTGGAGAAAATAAAAGGACATCCATTGATTATAACAAGGACCAAAATGCCAAAATTTACATATCATAATCATGGAATATATATATATGTATGTATATATATATATATATCAATTTGACATGATACAGAAAACAAATAAAATAGGAAAAATTTTGTTGTGAGTCGAGTTTAGAAAATTTTGTTGACATGTATTATATGTACTAAAAATTGTACCTTCTACAAAAATACAAAAAGAATGTTAATCGGTTAAGTTGAAAAAAATTTGGTTTAAATATGTGGAGAAAATCTTAATTCTTTAAATTTTCTTAGGATTCGAATCGAATTTTCTTTTTGAACAAAAAAACTCAAATATATAAAATTAATACTTTTAAATTTGAAAATGACTTAATTCATGCTATAACGTAGTTGGATTACTAACATTTAAATAAAGTTTACGAGAAATTAAGATTTTAAAATAACTACAATTAAAATTAAATTGAAAAAAATTAGATTTTTTAGTTTACGGAAGTTCGAACCAAAAGCTCGAATGAAATTAAAATAAAAAATCAAATTGTTTTCAAACGGAAATCCGAATTGAATATCAATATGATTCAATATTTTATTTTTCTGCTTAAATACAATAATTCAAGTTATCAAAATAAAAAAAATACAAATAATTCAAAAAAAATTGTATATGAAAGAATAGTTCTTGAGGACCACTTGTTCTTATTCATTATGATGCCGATGGAAAACTTATGTATCTATCCCCACCCCCACGCCCCTCATTAAACTCAAAGAAACAAAGAGTTTCTTCATTTGTATTATCGCCATTTCATTTTCAGAAATAAGTATTTCTAACTTTCCAGATAAGACGGTGAAGAAATTATGTAATGTCAGTCGGGTACGGAACCAAGACTATAAGGATGGTATGGGAACAAAATTACACTATAAATTTTATTAGAATTTTATCTATATAATGGATACTTTCTAAATATAAAGATTGCTAAAAAAATTTCAAATTTTAACTAAAAAAATTTGTATATATCAATCATTTTTGATAAGTTTTTAAATAATCAAGCATTTACCGATTTATCCCTTCTTCTTTTTAAAATTCAGGTCCTACTATAATAACTTTATTACAAGTTTTTGATAAAATGAGGAACAGTTGCCTCCTTCTTCCGATGTAGTTCTGTGCATTGTGACAGTGATCAATCTTCTCTTTAAAAGTGACTCTTATTTTTTAATTCTTGTTTACGCGTTTGTGTTTTTCTCATTGAGCAAAATCAATAAGTTGTTTATTTTAGGAAAATTAATAAAATTTGTCCAAAAAATATTCATTCTTTAACTTAATCTTGAAACTACTTTCTTATAATTTTAAATCTAAAACTATGTCTTTAAAAATGTTGATTCCTACCATGTTGTAAGGGTCGAAATGTAACAAACTCATTATACATGAAACTTGCATGAGTTAGGAAAAACCATTAATCTTTCTGATTTTTCCTTCTTAAGTGTTCTAATCCAGTGAAAATAAAAAATTAATGTGCGTGGAATTCGCAAATTTTTACGAGAAAAAAGTTAGAATTTTATAATTTTGCCCTCAATCAATAATCTATACAAGTGACATACATTTAGAATTTGTCATATTGTGTTAAAAATACTGATGGAAAATAATATTTTGAAAGAAAAAAATATTTGATATTAAAATTATAAAAGATAAATTAATAAATTTGAGACTAAGCCCAAATTTTCTTGTTTTCCTATTCTGAGAGGGCTAATTTGATCTTTTTACTCATCAAATCATGAGTAGAAACTCAAATATAATAATAACTTTTAAAGACGACAATTAATTTTGGGAAGTGAAAATTTATTTTCAATAAAGATAATATATTAATATGCCCGCAATACTTGAAGGTTAGCGACTTTTTTATGTTATATTGTTACCGACAATTGTGAAGGCGTAGTCTTTAGTGTCAATACGAATCTAAAAAATTTCTTGCAACTTAAACTCAGTCAAGATCCTCCATTTATCTTCTAGTAGACACTATTTGTAATAATTTTATCAATAAAAATTTATAAAATAAAAAATAAATTTTAAATTTTAAAAAATAAATAATAAAAGAAATATACTAGAGAGTGTATTAAAGAATATATTAGACGATTTTAAGTGACTTAAACTATATCTTGGATAATATTAATTTTTCACTTTCTTATATCTTTTGTTCTATGCACTCTATTAGACGCGCCGTGAATGATAAGATCCTTTCATTTTATTTTTCCATTTGATATTCAAGATTTATCGACCAATTCAAAAGAAGTAATGCCAAATTTAGGACCAGGGACCTTAAATTCACTTAGGAGTGCTTATGGGTTTGATTTGTAGAAAATTCAGCTTTAGTATTTGGAGAAAATTCATTTTTAAAAAAATAAAAAATCGAATCGAATCATAATCGGATAAATCTTCAAATGTGGAAAAAATTTAGTGAGTCAAATATAAAAGAAAATGGAAGAAGAAAAGGAAAACTAGATGTAACTGATTAAGCTAAAATCAAAACTAAACTAGACGTAAAAACTGCTCCACTCATATTGGTTTTATGTTTGGAAAAATTTTTCTTTTTAATATATTCTTTTCTAAATAATTTAATTTTCACGAAATCAAAAAAACATATTTTTTTCAAATTTAAAATCAATTTCAAGTGGAGCTTAAGTATTTGCACTTCAACTTACTTAAGAGTTAAAGGATTACATAAAAAGAATTTTGAGTCTTTTAAGATGGTTGAAAACACATAAAAATTTACACTTAAAATATAAGTGGGTGCACACGTTATTTAATATTCTATATCATATGAACGTGAAGTCCTGTAGCCCCCACTCAACCAAGGTGCATTCGTCCCTGAGAGGAAAATTTATAAACCACAAGACTGAAAGTGCGATGTCAAATCATTCCCAAAGCGATTCGAATTTGCCATGAATTGCTCGTTATTGTTAGTTAATCCTTACAATTTATTAATGTTACGTTTCCAGAAAATATTTGTCTAGTATGATTTTCTTACTGTAATAATATGAATTTTTATTTTCTCTTAAAAAACTTAAAAACAATATGCTTTTAGTATTTTTCAACCAAACCAAGACGTGGAATAATGGATCTTAGGAGAATGCTCTTCACCAACGAACCTGCACTCAGAAGAGAAAAGATAATTGAAAAGAGACTTTATCTCCGTTTCACCTCTGATACTTAAGCTAGACCAAATCTCACACAACTTATCATTAAAGAGTAAGAAATATCAAGAGTACTAAGAGAATCTGACCTTCCTCTGTCTAAAATTAGTGCCTTTTATACATAAATTTAAAGTTTCCACAACTTTCAAATAAGTCTCCTAATATGACTAGGAGATCTTGTATCAATGGTCTACGGCAATTTTGAAATTACTTCCCAAATAGATTGGGCAGATATATATTTGAGCAAATAAGTCAAAGTATATTTTTAATATAAAAATATTAAATTAGATGAGTTGAGTCCAGATAAAATAAGTAGTGTAACAAGACGCCCAACAATATTTACGACCAAATTTAAAATAAAGAGACTAATCAAGACTTGGCATCTCAGATTAGACGCCCAAAAGTGAGCAACGGTTGAACCTTTTTATTTTTTATTTATTATTATTATTTTTTTTTTTTTGAGCAAGACCAACGGGTGGACCTTGTTAGGCCTCTCCCCCATTCACCTTTTTGTTTTGTCGGGCAGGACAGGAGAGTGAGGGTCCGCCGGGAGAATTAATCCCCTGCGACTGCGCCTGCCTCTTCATTCAAAATCCCCATCCACATATTTTTGGCTAGAAAATTTTGCTAAACAATATATGCTTAATTTCAAAATATCTTTAAAGTTTAGATAATTGTTATTGGGTACGCTTTCCTTAATCTGAATAATTGAGTTTTTAAATCAATTTCGTATATATAATTGTAATGGATGTAAATGAGAGAAATCCTAAAATGTCTATTTAAATTTGTAAGATTTCACAAAATAAATAAAATATTTCGTAGAAAATCTATCATATGCTAACTCATATATATATATATATATATGAAAGCTAAGATGGGTCAAAAGGTTTCCATAAAAAAATAAAATGAATCCAAAGGTAGTAGTTTAATTCTCACATTTTCTTTTGTTAGATCTTTCTACTATTGAGATGTTAAGAGAAAAAGTTTATTTTTGTAAGATAGTTGGGTTAAAGTCTAAAAACACCAATTTTAAAATAAAGTAAAATTATCAAGTAAATTTTTTTTAAAAGGTATTAAGTAAAATTTTTTAAAAAAAATGACATGTGAGACTTAATAACTTTTAATGCTATTTTAAAAAATTTTAATTTTTATATTTAATTATCAAAATTAAAAAAAATGATATATATTTAATTTAATTTGAATATCAATTACCAAAATTAAAAGATAGAATACTTAGGTAGCTGACACTTACCCAGCTCAAGGCTTTAGAAGCTATTTTAAAAATAAAGGAAAAAAATTAACCCAAGAATATTCTTCTAAACTAGTGCAAAGTACGTAACATTTTGTCCCTTTTTATATAGATACTTCCTTGTTTGGTAATATACGAGATTATTATTATATTATTGTTTAAGTTTAATAATCGTTGACATTTTACATTTTCAAAATTTTTTATGGATTGAAGTAATAGTTAAATAATAAAAGTACTTCTTATCATATAAAAATGTTATAAGTCGAATTAAATCACCTTTTTTTCATAAAAAAAAAATATAATTATTTATTATTATATTCTTTTTCTTCCTTATTTCGTCTTCTATTCCCTTTCTTTTAAAATTAAGTCTATATTACTATTCTAAATTTTAGTGTTCTTGATGATTAAGTATCTAAACTTATTAGGATAATTGAGTACCTAATTTAGTTGGAAAAAACAAAGTCAAATTGGAGGGAAAATATATAAGGGTCATTTATCGATTTAAAAAATATTTAATTTATTGAGTGATTTTGAAAATAAATTTCTAAGAATTCCCTCAAGTATTTTGAAAATTTCAATTCATGATTCATATTTTAGCAAATAACAAGTACAACTGATGAGATACATGTTGAAATGAAACCTAGCTAAAGGGTATCTCATCATCGACATCAATAGTAAAATCGAAAACAAGAAAAGGGTATAGATAAGTGTTGAGGCCAAAATAGTTGTTATAATTGCTGGAGACTACATCTATAATGCTAGAACACAATAAAGGAAATCACCTCCTTAGTGTCGTAAAGTAAAAAAACACAAATACAATATAGACACAAAAATGACACATGCATAAGGTTATACAAATCAAATACAAGAAGTAAAATGTGTAAAGAAATCATATATTTCACTCGGAGCACCCGAAAGCATCACCAACATTATATCGTCGACAACATCAATCAACCAAGGATAATGGAACAACAGCAAAGTTTATAGAAAAAACAGTAGAATAATTAATTAACATATAAACATTCTTTATCAAAGATATGGAGTTATATTTACATTTTCAACCTTTTATATGTTTATCATCCAAAATTTTATAAAATAATAAAAATAAAAGAAGTGTGACCGATAAACATAACAATTTGCATGCTTAATATGTATATGAATTTTTTTTATTTGAGGTTTTTTTTAATAATTTATTGGAAGAGAGAATGTGATTCAAATTCAAGAGCTGTATTATACCGATAAATAATGTTTTACCTATTGATCTACTGGATTGCTTGACAACTCATTTTATTATTAGTTTTTTTTTTTATTGTGGAACTCATTTTATTATGGGTTAATACCAAAAAGTACATTGAACTTTGCACATTATGTTAATTAAGTACCTAATATTTGAAAATGATAATTAAGGGATAATTTTATTTTTCCAGTAAAATAAATTGAATGAAAACTGATAAGAAATGGTTAATGTATGTGATTCCCTAACAAAAATTGGAAAACTGATTTTATCCTTACATAGGAGGGAAGCTTGTAATCAAAAGGGAGGGTAAGAAATATAGTTAAAAAAAATCTTTCTTCCGGAGACGATCAAAACACCCAACTAGCACCAAATTCCATAAGAAGAAAAAAATGGCACAAGTCTCTTTCTCGTCCTTCCTCAAACCCTAAAAAATTATATACCAAAATTTCATCAAACTATTATTGTGGCTCAAAAGAACAATTCTTTTACTTGCAATCAACTGTAAAGGGTAAGATTAAAAAGTTCTAATCTCCAAAATTTGTGAAATATACTTTTGAGTGGGACTAATACAAAAAAGGTACCTTGAACTTTGCCCCTTATTAAAGTATCTTTTTGACAATTTCATGATTTTTTTTATTATATCTTTTATGACCAGCTTCCATCATATAGAAGGATAAAATTAATTTTTAAATTTAAGGTATAACAGATATTACTCATTTTCGATCAGTTTTCATTCAATTTATTTTACTAGCCCTAATTATCATTTTCAAAAATTAAATACTTAATTGACGTAATAACAAAATCCACATTACTTTTTTCTTATTAATCCTTTTATTATTAATGACTTCTCTGTTTAAAAGTCATAAGTCATTACACGGTTTAGACTTGAATGTCCTCCTGTTTTTTTTTTTTTTTGTTCCTTTCTTTTTTCTTTGGTCAGACAAGGACCTCCTTGGCCCTTGCATTGCTTGCTCCTTTCTTGGAATTTCCCTTCTATACATTTCTTAGTGATAGTCACATTTTCTCTTCTTTCACATTCAGGAAAAGAAAAAAAAAATTTTCTTAGTGACAATCACACATTGCATTTTAATTAGTTGAAAGGGAGAGTTTTAGCTTTTTTTTTTTTTTTTTTCGAAACAGCCTTAGAAAAAGTGTTTTTAACCCGCTAAATTATCAATCTATCAATCTGTAACAATAATTTCACAATTTCCATTAAAAACAATAATGTTGTAAATAAAAATATGCAAAATGAGTTTATTTTTCTTGAAATTTAATTTTTTTTGGATAAAATATTAACTCAAATTTATTTCTTATCAACGGATAAGTTTTTAATGTAATTGGCATTCCTTTATTGATGTATAAAAAATTCCTTCTATTTCAACCAAATGGAGCATAACAAGAATTTAGTAGGCGAATGAAGTACATTTTCAAAAGAAAAAAAAAAAAAAAATCAAATTGGCAATTCCAAAGGGTCATTCTTTCCTAAGGTATTCACCGTTACATTTATATAAAGGGAATAAGTATTTATTTGTTACTTTTTAAATTTTTTTAATGTTAAATTCTCATTAAAAGTTAAATTAAAATAGAAAGAAAAGCTATTCATATTTGTGTGAAGTATTTTTTTTTTGGACAATATGACAATTTCTTTACTTTTTAACTAGTTAATTGTTTCAACCTTAAAAAAATGACTTATTTTGACTATTAACCGAATCTCGTAGTATGCGAAAATAGCTGTGGAACAATTATTAAAATTTGAAAAGTTAATTGTTTCAAAACGAATATTTTTTAAAAAAGTTAAATTCATACATTTTATGAAATAACTATATGTCTTTTAATATGTCTTTTAATAGGTACATATTTTTAATTCAATGAATTTTTTTTTGTAACAATCCAATTTTTACTTTAATTTTACAAATAAACACTGTATTGGAAAAAGAAAAAAGAAAATTACTCTATTAATTTCCATTTCAGAAAACAGTTAGCGATGCTATATTGTTTTTGTCACCTTTATAATCAACCGACACCGATATATAATGTAATTCGATTTTTGAAATAAAAGAAAATATAGATTTTTTTTTTTTTGTAATTTCTCTTCTAACAAAATAATTTTTACTTTTAAATTATCAAAATAAAAAATAAAGAATTATTTTGATTTTGAAAATAAAATGAAAACCAAATACTACAAAATACGTTTATAAAAAAACTAGGATTAATTCTATTGTAGTACCATTTTATTTGGCCATTTTATAATTTCGTACTATTTATTAGTTGATTTATATTTTAGTATCTTTTTGTTTGACAATTTAGTATAACTTGTTTATTGATTGACAATTAACTGATCAAATCAGAATTCCAGACCATATCACGTGTGATTTGTTACTGTTTATAAAGATTTAAACAGAAATTCTCATTTTGCCATAGCAAACCAGAAAAAAATGGATGAATTTTCATATCGTAAAAGAATCACGCCAGACAGTAGGCCACAATATTTCTAGATAATTTGATTTGGTTGTAATTCTAATTTGGTCACTTAGTTGATAAACAAACAAATGATACTAAATTGTAAAAGAAAAAAATAGATTTTCATGTTTAATATCTATAAATGGTAAAAAAAATCATAATTGACGGTGCCCCACAATATTCCCGGCAAAATTGATTTCACTGTAATTCTGATTTGGTCACTTAATTATCAATTAACAAACAAGTGATATTAAATTGTCAAATGACCAAACAAAATAGTACTAAGATGAAATTAATCAAAATATTATGGTCCACTGTCATGTGTGATTTTTAAACTATTTTAAAGATTTAAACATGAGTGAAAATTTATCCTTATTCTAGATGTCAAAGACAAAACGAGAATTCATATTTAAATCTCTATTCACCTAAGAGTAGCCTGAAATTATGATTTAATTACTTAATTATCAATTAACAATAAGAGTACTAAATTGTTAATAAAAAAAATACTAAAATAAAAAATAAAAAAAAGTGATACTGAAATATCAATTGATCAAACAAAAGTAAAATGGAATTAACTAAACTACTACAAAGTAAACCAAAGTCAAAATCACGTACGACTTTTTTTTTTTTTCTTTTTTAAATGGTAAAATCACGTATACACTATGTGAGAAAAAAAGAAGAAAACAAAATAAAATGCCTGCCGTCTATTGACCGATTCCCTAATCTACGGACAGAAGTTTATGTCAGACTCCGTAGGAGTATAGCCATAGAGTGTGGGTCCCTTTCCTTCTTCTACAATCCCCTGCAATTACTAACCAAAATAACCGACTTCGTAAAACCATTTTCCACCAAAAGCCTATCTACTCGACCAATTCCCACCAATCAAACTAGCTCCCATACAACTGAATCCGTAATCCTTCGCACACCCAATCTCTCACCCGCCATTTACGTCTCATAAATACTACTACCCCTCCCTCTTAACGCTTTCTCTTTCCTTTTTCTCCCTCCTCCCTTCCCCCTTCATCTCTCTCTCTCTCTCTCTCTCTCTCTCTCTCTCTCCTGTGTATAAATACATATACACATATTTTTCACCTTTTTTCTTGTTAGATTATAGTCTTTTCCATCTGCGCGGAATAATTTTAATCTATTGATCCTGAAATGGAAGCGGTGCAGGTGGAAGAGCTAACATCCGGAGCCAGCGGCAGGATAATTCCGGTTTTCCAAAACCTCAGGCGATCGTTTTTCTCATATGACGCTATTAATCGAGCTTTGATCTTAATTCGTTCTCTTTTTCTTTGGATCCTTCTTTTAATTCTCCCCAGGCGTCACCGATCATCTTCCTCTTCGCCGCCGTCGTCCCCGAGGTCATCGGATTCTGCTTCGACGGCGACGGTTTTTATTAAGAAGAGGAAATTCGCTCTGCGTAGAGATGAGGATGATACTCTTCGACGTAGAGCTCTTGCTGAGGCTTTGAGAATGATCGTGGATGAAAATGATGTGGAGTCTGAGAATGAATCGGGCATTGGGAATAGCCGCTGCCTTTGGAAAACTTCCTTGTTCTACGGTGTTCGGCGAAACGCGCTGTTTTGTCGCTCCTGGCTACCGGTCTCTGGTGAATTGAAGTACGGACCTAATTTTTTTAATGTTTATTTAAACTTCCTGTGCATTGGTGTGTTTGCGCGTTTCTTATTATAATAGGTTTTTTATTTTTGTAGTGTGCTCGTGTTCACAAAATTATTTCTTTTTGATTAATTTTCGTGTTTGGATGTTGACTATCTGTTTGCTGCGGGTTAACGCGAGAGAAGATACAGTTTGTTGTTGATGGTTTTTAAAATGATCAATTTAGCGATGTTGCTATTGATTGAAGATAAGACGTTTAGGCCAACCGGAAATTTTCATGGTAGTTGAAAATTCGTTGAGAATATTGTATGGATAGGCTGTGTCATTTTCTTTGGTTTGCACGGCCAGAACTCCTTTTTTAATTCGTGTACCTGAATAGAGGTGCATCTTCTTTTGAGCTATTTTGAGATTACAAGGCATATTCTTCCCCTTGACTGCCTGCATTTTTCCTAATTCCGCTTCCATGTAGGAAGTTTTTCACTAAATTATTTTCATGTTCCTATTTGCCGTAGCATCTTTGTTTTGTATCCCTAGATAATAAATCCATTTGGACCCAAAACCTGTGCTTTGGGGTGTCAATTTTGACCTGAGTGCATAATTGGGTAGAATGTAGGTAGAGATGAGCTTAACATGCTTTCATCCCCTATGTAACAGAAATTGCCATCAAAGGCATAGGGGTATTGAAAATCTGTTGCATTTTTGCCCAGTATTTTTTATCAGCAAAATTGTCAACCATTATGTTTCAAATTAGCATGAACGCTTGGAGTTTTGCAGAAAGACCCTAAATTTAGTGTCATGACAAGGCAAGAAGTTTGTTTCAGTTAATGGGCAATGAAGTTGGACATCTACCACCTGTCCAAGAGCTCTAAAAGATGTGCATGCTTCTCTAACTTCAGATCAAAATGCTTACTCAAGTTATATCATGTTTCAAGAGTGGTTTCTTATGAGAAGATCTAAGTTTGCTATTCAAAAGTAGTTTGAATGGAGGGCTTTCTTTTTCCAATTTCAAAATGGACTGACTCAACATAGATTGGATTTCAACTAAACTTAACCGATTATGCAGATGCTCAACCCCTGACTGAAGTAGATGTAAGACATGGGTGCCTGCTCTTTCCCTTCTTTATTTCTTCAGTCTGTTTGGTCATGACTGTTATCATGTTAGCCCATTATCTTGTTTGCTTGATTGCTCTTTGATATTTATGGCTATTTCTAAATACCTTCTACAGTTAATATGTGATCTTGCCAACTAAAAACCCATTTTACACTCTTAAGAATTCTTCTTCTTCTAATAAAATTCTGGAAAACCAGGATTTCCACTAGAAGAGAGGATTAAGGGGCTCTGATGCTGATTGTCTCTGAAATATTTGTGGTTTTCATTCCACACACCTAGAACATGTACATATCTCAAATGAACTGCTGCCTTTTATTACTTATTCTTGAATATTTCTATTTACATGGACTACTTTTTCGTTTCAGGGGCATCATGATCATCATCCATGGACTAAATGAGCACAGGTAATTCTAGTCACTTGAAGGAACTGTTTCTCTCCTGACTACTCCTACATTAAGAACTGACCTCACTCTGTTGCCCAAGATAAGCACTGACATATATCTCCTTTTCTTCCCTTATTTTTGTCTTTCAGTGGTCGGTATGCTCATTTTGCTAGACAGCTGAACTCCTGCAACTTTGGGGTTTACGCAATGGACTGGATAGGTAGCTGTTATTTGACATTTTCTTGACTTTGATAAAATGATTTTGCTGCAAACAGCCAATGTGTCTTTTGTTGTTTGATGCCATAAAGAAAAAGCGAATGGTTAAGGATTTATTTTTAGCTTGATTTTATGTAGTTTTGTTCGTAATGGGCGTATGATTTATAATATCCAAAAGTTTGAGCTCTTCCTCACTTGGATTTCTGCCTTCAAACTGGTTTTGAGACTTTTGTACAAGTCTTGTTTTCATTTCCTTCTGGCTTTTCTACAGTGTAGGACATCCAAGTGGCAACGTGCCAATATTTTCTTTCTGTGTTTCCTTTCAACCCTGTCATCTTGCTTAATCTCATAACTTTTCGTTTATAGAAATTCTATGAGTTTGACACACATATGAATGTATTGGACTTGCTAAAAACGATAGTAGCATCAGCCCTTCAGATAGCAATCTGACTTTCTCATGTAACAGGTCATGGTGGAAGTGATGGCTTGCATGGATATGTCCCTTCATTGGATCATGTTGTTGCAGACACCGTAGGTTCTTTTTTCACTTTTAAATGATTTTTTACTTGATCATCTCATTGTTTTCCATGAAGGAATCTGTTAATTCAAGAATGAAATAGCTGTAACCATCGTACTCTTTCTGCCTTGTAATCTTCAACTTGTAACTACGCATCATATTTGCTGAATCTATTTCACCGACATTATTTCACCAACATTTTAAAAGGCTTTGCTGATTTTATACTGTTTCTTCCATGTATTATACCAATGTGCCATCATTTAGTTTAATATTCTGAGTAGTGCGTTACTTTATTTGGTTAATAATAGACTTGCTTCTCTATGCTGTGCCTAACAGGGGGCTTTCCTGGAGAAGATCAAATTGGAAAACCCGAGCATACCATGCTTCCTTTTCGGGCATTCAACTGGAGGGGCTGTGGTCTTAAAGGTATGACCATGGTCTCAATAAAGCCTAAAAACAATATATCCTTGATTGCTTTTAATTTTGGATCTTCTCATTCAAACAGGCTGCTTCATATCCTCACATAGAGAAGATGTTGGAGGGCATCATATTGACTTCACCAGCTTTGCGTGTGAAGCCAGCACATCCAATTGTCGGAGTAAGTTTACAATTCTTTATCATCTAAGCAGTTGCCAGTTAAAGGAAAGATTCTTGGCATTCGTAAACAACAGAGCAATCTTAGACCATCTTTCCTAGTCACCTGTCCAGTGTATAGAAACTGCATAAACAAATTTGTTCTTGGCCTCTTTTTAGTGCCGTGCTCTTCATCTACCTTTGCTGTGAACTAATTAAAAAAAATGGATGTCTTACGATTATGGTCTCTTGTATTATACAGGCCGTGGCTCCATTGTTTTCACTGGTTGCTCCTAGGTACCAGTTCAAAGGTTCTCACAAAAGGGGCATCCCAGTTTCAAGAGACCCTGCTGCACTTCATGCCAAGTATTCCGACCCATTGGTCTACACTGGTCCAATGAGGGTGCGAACTGGCCATGAGATATTACGCATATCTTCACATTTGATGCGAAACTTCAAGTATGTTACTGTCCCATTCTTTGTTCTTCATGGAACTGCTGATAGGGTCACAGATCCACTGGCTTCCAAGGATTTGTACGATGAGGCTGCATCTGAGTTTAAGGAGATAAAGCTGTATGATGGCTTCCTACATGACCTCCTCTTTGAGCCAGAGCGCGATGAAATCGCGCAGGATATCATTGACTGGATGGAGAAGAAACTAAGTGCAGGGAAGCATTGATATTGTAGGGAATCATAGTTGAAGATTCATGCATTAGTATAATTACCGTTTAGACAGCAGTGCCAAAGGATGAGAGGCAAATCCTTGGAAGTCTCGGTTGCCTCTTCAAATGATTCATGTTAAAGTCTGAATATGCTTTCTTTCTATCCTATCCCAGATAGTAGTTATTAATATCGGTTGTCAAAACGCCTGTTTTGTTTCATCTTCAGAAATTTTCAATTATTTTTGCTGTTTTGTTCTTTGTTCAGAACAATATTTTTCTGTTGTAAACGAATGTATATATAATTTCAATTTTGTAGCGTGAGTATTTTTTTTTTTTTTTTTTGTTCATTTTGGCATGCTTCAGTATTGAAGGAACATTATGGCATCTACATGTACCGGACCGGCCCAGACTATCAAAACGGGCCAGTTTGGACCGGTTCGCTACAAACTTTTTTTTTTTTAAATTTCAAAATATCAAAACATGTTTTTAAAAAATTAATCGTAAAATAGCACAAATATCTAAATAACAATGTTTTAAAAAGTAAATAACAAAAAAATAATTACATATAAATAATACTTGTGTCGGAGATATTCAAAGATATGAAGTTGATAAATTTAATTCCGGAATCTATATGTATAGCGCGAAAAAATTCATTTTTTCTTGCCAAAATCTTCCTCTCTAACTCAAAATTCAAAATTTTCACATTCAACACAAATTCAAGATAGATATGGATAATTTTGAATTTTTTTAAAGAAAATATTAATTTTGAGATAAAATCCTCCCCCAAAATTATTTTTTTTAACTTTTTTTTACATTTTTCGAATCTCCCGGTTCAGAGATTGCAACAGAGTCAAATTTCCCAATCTAGCGATTTCGTACAACCGCGATCTCCCGGTCCGGTGATTGAAAGCAGCTTTGACCGCCAGAATGGGCGAATGGAATTTTTTTAAAAATTCTTTTAGCATAAAAAAAAATCACCCAAATTCGCTCAGACAGGCAATTTGGAAAGAAGCGGGGTCGCCCATCTGGGCGAATGTTCCTAAGAACAGATTGCCTGAATGAGCGATCCGCTCCCCTCCAGATCGCCGGTCCGGAAGAATGAAGCCTCAGTGCCGAAAAAAAATAAATTCAACTTTTCTTACTTCAAAATCGATATTTTCTTCTACAAAATCTTCATAATGATCCATATCTACCTCCAATACAAGTTCAATGTTAAAGATTACAGTTTTAGAGTAAAAAGAGAAGAGAGAAGTAAGAGAGAAAGTGTGTAGAGAGAGAAAGAAGAGGAAAAAAAATGATTTTTTTCGCATTATACATATCCATTCGCCCATTCTGGCGGTCAAAGCCGCTCTCAATTGCCGGACCGGGAGATCGCAGGTGTACAGAATAGCTGGACCAGGAGATTTGACTCTGCTCCAATCTCTAGACCAGGAGATTTGACTTTGCTACAATCTCTGGATCGGGAGATTCGAAAAATGTAAAAAAAAAGTTGAAAAAAAAAAAGTAATTTTCGAGAGTTTTGTTATCTCAAAATCGATATTTTCTTACAAAAAATATTCAAAATTATCCATATCTATTTGAATTTGTGTTGAATGTGAAAGATTTGAGTTTTGAGTTAAAGAGAATTGGGTTAGAGTGGGAGATTTTGGCGGGAAAAAATAATTTTTTTCGCGCTATATATATAGGTTCTCGAGTTAGGTTTATCGACCCCTATTTTTTATATCTTCCATCATTTGTATATTTCCATATCTTGTAAATATGTTTAGCTACCTTTTATATAGAGATTTGTTATTATTAACTTGATATAGGAAACTTGTATGTATAGACTAAGAAATAAAACACAGAGGCAAGCTTTACTGCTAACTCTCTAAATTATTGTATATTTCTTGACACGGTATCAGAGCTAGCCTAATAAAAGAAATGTTAGAAATGCAAAAACTGGACGATGATCGTCTTGCTCCGGTAATGGTACCGGCAGCACAAAAATCTTCGTTTCACCTCATGAGTGATTTAACCCCGTACACCATTATGTCCAGTGATACTTCTTCTCTACTTCTTACGAATATCAAACTCACTGAAGAAAATTATGAACGGTGGGCTAGATCTTTCCTTAATGCCATGAAAGGAAAACAGAAAGAATATTTCATTGATGGAATCTTGGAGCGCCCTGATGAAGGATCCACAGAATTGTGAGACTGGCTGACGATGAATAACTTGATCCAAAGTTGGATCTTCAATACACTTGGACCATCTCTTGCACTAAAGTCTCATACATGACAGTGCCAAGTATCTTTGGGACGGTCTGATTGCGGTGTTTTATGGGCAATAGACCGAGTGTTCAGAAATTAAAAGCGACAATTACAAATTGTCGACAGAATGATGATAATATGTTTAACTATTATGGAAAACTTAAACGTATGTGGGACTAGTTCACAAATTATCAAAAAAATTGTTAATTGTTATTGTGGAGGTCGCTTATGTGCTTGTATGACGGACACAAAACGTCAATAGAATGAAAAAATTGCAACAATTCATCTTGAACTTAGATGACGTTGTGGTTAATACTGTCACATCTCAGACGTTAAATATGGATCCATTATCTATTGTTAGTAACGCCTATGCTATGATTGTTAAGGAAGAGCGACATCGTATTGGGATGCGGAAGCCGTCGCCTTTGCGACTCGTACAATAGATCTGATTGCTACCAAGTTGTTGGCTTTTCGGAGTGGTGGGGTAAATCCGCCAGAAACCATACACACAACACAGGCGGACATGGTTTGTAGCAACAGTAGCATTGGCAGGAGATATACTCGGGGTAGATGAGGTTGTGGCGGTTCCAGCAGAGGGGCAGTTGTAGCCCACGTTGCGCTTAGATCACTAGCTGCCTCTTATGCCTAATTTCCGTTGTCTTCTCCGGCGCAGTCCCTTCCTTCGGCGAACCCATGGAGCTCTGCCTCCTGGACGTCGTCCAATCCTCCTAGAGCACTCTACGGTGCCTGGATAGTAGCGACAACACCGTGGACCTCCTCTCCTGTAACGGCGATGTTGCAGACTCCTGGAGCAACCATTGACGGCGTAACTCCTGGACAAAAGGGTTGTGCTGGTGCAACCTTTGTTGGAGCGGTCCAACAGACTCCAAGTTTGTTGGGCTTGCCTCCACAAAGCCCACTTCCCTCGGTTACTCCTCAAAAGTTGCAAGAAATTTCTGGCATGATACGAAAATCCTCTCCACAGATAAATTATCTGGTAATATTTCTTGGATACTCGATTCTGGGGCTTCTCAATTTACAAAGACTGTTTATTTGATATGGTATCTATTTCTCCTTGCTACATTGGTCTCCCTAATGATACTCAAACTGTTGCAATTATGGAAGGACGTGTTTTTTTTTTACCAAAAATTTCTTCTTACACATGTTTTATGTGTCTCGCATCTTCCTTATAGTCTGTTGTTTATTTCTTAATTGTTATACTTTTACTCCAATTACTTTGTGGGAATAACTAGAGATGTTTGTATGATACATGACCTTATCTCGATGGCGATGATTGGAGCGGTAAATTAAAAAATGGTGTTTATTATTTTCAATAGTCTCATGATGAATATCTTGCCCGCGCTTTCCACACTACCACAGTCTCTCCGCATTTGCTTCATCAACGTCTTGAACATCCTTCATTTTGAACAATGATCTATATTCCTAGCATTACTTCTTTTGTCTTTTAGTTCTTCTACTTCTTGCTCTATTTGTCTTAAAGCTAAACAAACTCAAAATTCTTTTCCGAATAGTACCTCAATGGCTAAAGACTTGTTTGATTTAGTTTATTATGATTTATGGGGACCTTTAAATATCCCACGTCTTGTGGCTCTTTTTATTTTCTTACTATTGGCGATGAGTTCTCTCGTGCTGTGCGGGTTTACTTGCTTTCTGGAAAAAATGAAGTTTCTCAATGTTTTGAACATTTTATGCGTTTGTTCATAATTAATTCGGAAAATCCATAAAAATTGTTCACTCCGATAACGACACTGGATTTGTTTGCCTGAAACCCTTCTTTTTTAAACATGGCATAATACAACAAACTTCCCTTGCTTCCACTCCTTAACAAAATGGTAGAGTTGTAAGAAAACATAGGCATATTTTGAATGTGGCACGAGCCCTTCTTTTTCAAGCTTCCTTGCCAATATATTTTTTGGGAGAGTGTGTCCGAACCGCTGCCTACCTAATTAATCGTACACCCTCCAAAATCTAAAATGGTAAAAGTCTATATGAAATTCTCTTCAATAAACCCCATTCTTATTTTCATCTACGCATTTTTTGTTACTTGTGCTTTGTTCAACACCCTACTAAAGATAAATTCCAGTCTAAAGGTACTCCGTACACTTTTGTGGGCTATCAAAATGGGAAAAGGGGTTGGAAAATATTTGATTTACATAAGAAAAATTTTCCTTTCTCTCACGACGTATATTTGATGAATCCCACTCCCCTTATAAAAATTCCCCCACTTCCTCCTCTTCTACTTAACCTATTTTTTATGACACCAATGATCATGCGTCTTTGGATTTTTTCCAGTTACCCTCTGCTATGGGCCACTTTTCCACACACCCGACTTTAGATATTTCAACGTCTTCTCTTGGGCACAGTTCAGATATTCCCCCACACAGCCTCCATTCTCTTAAATTCCTTCCGAACTCTCCCCAACTGTCTCTTCCTTCTTCATCTCTGTCGCAAGATGCACTCTAGATGAGGCTTTACCCTTTTCCTCCCGTGGCACTTCTTCCTCTTCAGATCTTCATTCTTCTCCCCCCATACCAGATTGCTTCATTGATCCTGTTTCGCATAGTACTCGCTTTCGCGGACCCCATTCGAAGCTCAAAGATTTTGCTTGTGAGACTATTAAAAGTGATGGCACCATTTCTCCCTCTACTTCACCTCTTTCATCTGATTTAGTTACACGTTCTTATCCCATCTCTAATTATGTTTCTAGTCACATTTTTTCTCCTGGATATAAGGATTTTTTTGCTTCTTTACATGTGACCACTAAACCAACTCCACTATCGGATGCCACGACCCACTCTAACTGGCGTGAGGTGATGCAAAGTGAGATTAATGCTTTAGAAAATAAATCATACATGGGACCTCACTACCTTACCTCTAGGTAAAAATGCATTAGGTTATAAGTGGGTTTATAAAATCAAGAGGAAGTCCGACGGGAGTAGTGAATGCTACAATGCCCGTCTTATAATCTTGGGCAATACCCAAGTGGAAGGTTTAGTTTTTCATGAGACATTCGCTCCTTTTGTGAAATTGGTCACTGTTCGTATATTACTTTCTGTTGCCACTGCCCGAAATTAGAAAGTTCACCAAATGGATATCTAGAATGCATTTCTACATGGTGATTTATCTGAGGAAGTCTACATGAAGCTTCCTTCTGATTTTTTCACTGGTCATAATGGAAAGGTCTGTCGACTTCGGAAGTCCTTATATGGCCTCAAAGAGGACCCATCTGTTAGTTTGCCAAACTCACTTGCACTGAAAGATAGTGGTTTTCGGTAATCTTATTCTGATTACTCATTATTCACTTATTCTCACTCATACATTTTTCTTTCTGTGCTTGTCGATGATATTATTATTACAGCTCATCCAGATGCTATTTAGCGTTTTAAGACTCATATCCAATCATGCTTTCACATGAAAGATCTGGAGGCATTTGAAGTATTTCTTGAGAATCGAAGTTGCCTAGACTAGTCAAGGCATGTATCTACGTCAGAGAAAATATGTCCTCGATATCCTCTTTGATGCCGACCTCCCTGGGTCTAAACCAGCTGAATTTCCCATAGAGCAGAATCATCAATTGGGCAAAGCTAAAGGCGATTTTTTGTCGTCCTAGCCTCTTATCAGCGTCTTATGGGGAGATTAATATATCTTACCATCACTAGGCCGGATATCGCTTATTTTATCCAAGTCCATCTCAATTTATGCATAAACCCTGTCATGATCATTGGGACGATGCAATTCGGGTTCTCTGATATTTGAAACGTTATCCCAGTCAGGGACTCTTTTCCGGTCTAATACTGATCTCACTCTTCGGGCTTACTATGATTTAGATTTGTCCTGTTGTCCTATCACTCGGCAAGTTTTAATTGGATATTTTATACCTTTTGGACATTCTTCGATTTTTTGAAAATCCAAGAAACAGCATACAGTTTCCCGATTATCTGCTGAGGCAAAATACCGTTCTATGGCCGTTACTTGTTGTGAGCTCAAATGGCTTCGTTCGTTGCTTACAAAACTTCGCGTTCCTCTTGCTGGTCCTACTCCTCTTTTCTATGATAATCAGGTGGCATTCCATATCGCTTCCAATCCCGTCTTTCACGAACGGACTAAACACATTGAAATTGATTGTCACTTCATTCATGATGAGTTTTAGGCTAACTTGATTGTTCATGTTTATCTTCCTTCTGAAACTCAGCCAGTGAATATTTATGACCTCGGTTCGTCCCAATTTCATCACCTGTTAGGCAAGTTGAGCATTTATGACCTCCACGCGCCAACTTGAGGGGGGAGGGGGGGGGTGTTGGAGATATTCAAAGATAGGAGAATATTTTTGATATCTTCCATAATTTGTATATTTCCATATATTGTATATTTCCACATCTTGTAAATACGTTTAGCTACATTTTTTTTTTTTTTTATAATAGAGATTTGTTATTATTAAGAAATAATACACAAAGGTAAGCTTTGCTACTTAACTCTCTGAATTATCGTATACTTCTTGACAACTTGAATAATAGTTCTAAATATTACAAACCTAAAATCATATATGTGCAATGTCTAAATTTAAAAGAATAATAACTGTTTCCAAAAATCCTTACACCAAGCATTCGAACTTAAGAATGATAGCTGCACAATTAGCCGTTACCGTCACTTTTACCATTTATTCGATCGATTACTAATTCTGTACCATTTATTAATCGGTAACTTTTTTTGTTACCAATACCGAAACCATTCGGTGATTGGTAACCAACAACTGAATTGGATACCAATTAAAAAATTAATCTTTTTATTTTTTATTTTTAATACTAAAATTAAATTCTAAACATCTCATAAAAAAAAAAATCACAAATTACATCTAATTGTTTAAACAACAAAATTTAAATGAGAGTACACAAACAACTATAAAAAAATTAAATATTCAAATAAAAATACATGAATTTCAAAACATATTAAACATAAAAATTAATTAGAATACAAATATAATGAAATAGGGCTGTAAACGGGTCCAGACCCTCAAGGTACCCCTAGACCCGGACCCGTACCTTTATAGTGAAACTTGGACCCAGACCCGGACCCATACCCTCCAGGGTATAAAATTCTGGACCCGGACCCGACCCTCCAGGGTCCAGGGTAGGGTACGGGTACCGTACCCGTATGATATTTTTCTATTTTATTTCCCTGTTAAACGAAAATATGTAAAACAATGTATAATTCAAAAAATAAAAATTTTAACATGATTAACATAATCTCCTAGTATTTCTTTCAACAAAAAAAATCATTTAACATCTCTAATTCACATAATTAAAAGTTCAAATATACACAAAATCGTCATAGTGTGAATGTGATGTGATGTGAGTGTAGTTGGTTGGTAGGTAGAGTAGAGGTAGTAGGTTAGGGTTAAAGATAAGAGTAAAATAATATGTTAAAAAAATTATAAATTATATATTAATATAATATAATATATAAAATATATTATTATTTTATTAATACGGGTATACGGGTCTGGGTATCACCATACCTTACCCGGACCCATATAGCAGTATAAATACGGATACGGGTACGGGTCCGCGGGTATAAAATTTAAACCTTACCCGCTAAAAACGGGTACAGACCCGTGCGGGTACGAGTAAGACCCGCCCCGTTTACAGTCCTATAATGAAATATAACATTCTATATCAATATCAGTTTTTTCCGTCGGTAAAACTCTCACCAAAATCTATCGATTTTAGTATCGATCAACCTTTGTAAATACCAAATCCTAATAGAATTACCGTCGATTATATAATCGGAAAAAAAATCGTACCATTAGGATTTCTCAAATAATGGTACAAGGAATCACTCTCACATGGGAGAGATTAAAATTCTCATACTGCCACTGTCAGGATTTAAACATTGATCTTAATTACCAATTTTACAACCCTAAACCAATTGAACTACGCTCATACATACACAATCATTCATTTTCTTCTCTTTATGTCTTTGTGCAGCATTTTCCCTTTTTCTTTTCTTGATTTTCCAATAAGTTTTTCCGCACATTTTTCTTTCACTGTATGGTTCATAGTATTCACCAATTCCCTTATCCAATTTACAGCAATACCCTAATTTTAATCTGTCACGGCATTCTCCATTACTTAAAATCAAAAGTTTTTAATTTATTTTAAGTTATAAGTTATTTTAGAGTTGTTCTCAATTGTTTATTATATCTATTTTTAACTTTAAAAAATAAAAAATATATATATTTTGAAAAAGCTATTGTGGGAGTACTTTTTAAAACTACTTATGCTTGTTGATATTATTAATAATAAAATTATTATATTAATTAATTTAAAATAATTTTTTTATAAACACTTATTCTTAATTATTTAAAAAAGATATAAATAATGGAGAGGAGGCCTAAAATAATTAATATTTGTTGATATAAGGCTTATATATATGACTGTGAACATGATCGAGAACTCCGTTATTCTGTTTGTTTAAGGAGATTGTAGATTCTATTTTAATCTTTTTTACTACAGTTGTTGGCGGTTAACTAGTTTGTTTTTGTAGGTAACGGCAAATCCTCATGGTAGAAATTGAAGGGGTTTGTCCTAACGGTGAGTTAACAGCAGTTGATAGTAAGAGTTCTTTGGTAGTTTCTTCAAACTAGGAGGTTTATTTTGCAGTTTTGGAAAACTTTAAAAGATATTGAGGTAATTATCCCTTTCCTTTTTTTTTTTTAAATCCCCGCTGATCGGTAAAGGATCGGAGGGCACAAGACTAGAGATAGCAATCGGAACGAGACTAGACAGGAATCAAGAATCTCATCCCGTCCAACTACATTATATCATATCTCATTCCCGTCTCATCCCATTTAAAATTATGATAATGATCTTCGTTTCTTATTTGGTGGAAATAAAATCAATCCCATCCCCAACAGAGGATACGGGATGAAAAATTCTCCTTAAACCCCACATGGAAACAGGACTAAATATTCCTATTTAACCCCACCAAAGGATTTTATAATTAATTATTGAAATATATAAAGTACTTATATTGTTAATTAAAAAAGTTTTGAAAAAATATATGTATTATGAAATAAATAAAATAATAATACTAATAAAGAATTAAATATTTATAGTAACAAATTTAGAACGGGATTAGAATGGGGATGGAACGGGACAAAAAGAAATTTCATCCCTTCCCACCCCAATTAAAGTTGGGAATCCCTGTCCCCAGCCATTCCTACACAAGGCTTCCAAACAGCAACACAACATGCGTCATTAAATCGGTTCTCAGGTCATGATTCGAATTTAAAACTCTTCACTTGATATGCGAAGTCAGATAAAATACTTAAGTGAGAAAGGTTGTGTTATCGGCCCACATTCTCATCAGTATCCCTTCTCCTTTTATTTTTAAAGTTATACATTTGACTTGGAGTATATTTCTCCATCAACTATTTGGAAAAATCTCAAAAAATTCTTGAAAAGTAAACTTTTTTGTATATGACTAATTAAAGTCGTGTGATATAAATTAGTATATAACCACTAAAAGTCATAGTTTAACAAATAAATGTAAGTGAAGGGACAAAATGAAAAAAATACTTGCGTGTCATTTTTTTTTTTAATATAAGACAAATGTTTAATATATGGCATTTTTTACAAATATTAAAAATCATCGGCTTGTCCCCTTGTTATTTCCTACAATATTTAGAAAGGCTAACATATTTTTTATATATATACATATCAAATTATACTGTATTTCATGATGGCTTACAGTTTGTTTGTACCATTACTTTAATTAGTGAATAACTACTCGTTAGTATTTTTTAAATCAACTTGTTGAGTATTTGGGATTTACGTAAATAATTAGAGAATTTCATTTGACTTTTGAAAAAAAAATAATAAATAGGACACAATAAAAAAATAAAATAAAATGGAGACACGTTCGTCACCAGGATTATCACATCGTCACCATCCATTCATCAGAATGTTACACACGACAACTCCGATGATTTAAGTCCCAATTACTAATTTCTAAAAAAAAACAAAAACAACCTGCATTTAAACTTAAAGAGATATAACCTAAAATCATAAAATTATTAAAAAAAAAAAAAAGAAATGAATCTAAAATTATTAATTAATTTCCATTTGATTGAACAGAGCTTTCTCCATATTCTCCACCATTCCCTTCAACGAATAATTGATATAATCCCCCAAACCTTCACAACTCAATCCATCAACAGGATCAGCCACAAACGACCATTCTATCTCACACCCGCCGCCCAATTCCTCCTCCTCCTCACTATCGCCGCCAATCTCCGTTGACTTTAAAACTTTAATTGTCGAAACATAGGATTTAAATCCTAAATTATTACTCAAAATCTCGTAACTCAAACAGCGTACCTTTGGATCAATGGCGATTAATTTCTCTTGACACCATTTGGTTGAAGAAGAAGAAGAACAGTAGCGAATGAGACCGGGTTTACCGTTGTCTCCTTCAATTTGATGACATGTATCAATTGTAGGTAGCCATTTGTCGAAATTGCAGAAATCTTCCGTCAAAAGAGACCATATTTGTTCTGCTTTTACCCCATTCTTAAGCTTTGCGACTGCTTTGCCTTCCCATTTCTGATGATTAATTTCGGACGCCAACGCCATGGAAAGAAATATGAGAAGAAACCTGAATTATTTGTGTTTGCAACAGAGAGAAATTAGAGAGGGGTATGACTTTTCACAGATAATTACTAGTGACCACAGCGCATTAATTTATATATATATATATATATACATATATATATATATATAGGAGGGAGGAGGAGATTTGTTGGAGGGGAGGGGAGGGGAGGCGAGGGGGCTCTAATTTGGCTTTTCCTGTTTTGTTTTGGTTGACCAACTCATCATATAATATTATAATAGGTTTGGATTTTATGTATTACTTGACATACTATTTTTTTTATTAATTTTAATTTAATATATTTTATTAATAAAATTTAATAAATAAAAGATAATTTTTAAAAGAAAAAATAAACTTAAAGAGAAAATTATCATAGAAAGAAAGTTGCAAATAGAAGGGTACAAAAGATCGCGTGTCTATTATAATAATGTTATAATTATGTAACATACGTTGATAAAGATAAAATGTGTTATTTTATTAAGATATGATGACTCATATTTTTTCGTAAATTAAGAAAGTTAGCTGTATTAATAAATTTTATTTTAATTTTTGTGGTTAGAAATGTGAATATCTTTAGATTTATGTATAAGAAGTTATAATGTCTTGTAAATAAGATAATTTTTTAATTAGAATATTCTTTATACCATTAATAAATAATGTGAAAAATATAGAGTTGGTTAATGCTTATTTTAAGTTGTTGAAAAAAATGATTTTAAGAAAATGTTTTAAAAAATTAATATAATATTTTTTATTTTAATAGAATTAATGGGTAGAAAAAGTTTTGAGTAGTATGCATATTGTATAGCTTTTCAAGTTAGTTTTTTCAACTTTTTAAAATTAAAAGCATATGTAAAAAGTATTTAGGATTTTGGACACAACTGAAAATCCAAACTCATAACTCAAAATGAGTTAAAAGTAATTAGTGTAAGTAATGGTGTAAAGAAATTAATAAAACTAATAAAAAAATAATATTCTTTATATATTGATCAGGCATAAGCTTTTAAATGAACTTATAATTTTTACTAATATAATTAGGATAAAAAGAGATATTGAACCATCTTTATAATAAATATGATGAAGGAAATATCATATATATAAGATTTATATATGTTTAAATCTAATAACTTTTATAATATCTAAAATCTTTTACTAAGAAATTATTGATTTAGAAAAACTAAAATGTTTAAAAATTTAATTTCAATAACACGCGTCAAACCCACCCATATTATGATTATAATGGTTTAGTGTGTATATAGATGTAAACAAGGCAATATATATATATATATATATAGAGAGAGAGAGAGAGAGAGAGAGAGAGAGAGAGAGAGAGAGAGAGAGAGAGAGAGAGAGAGAGAGAGAGGGAAGATAATCTCTCACGATAGAAAACGTTAAACACATTAAATGGAATGGATCGTCCCCCCTCCCTCAAAGACCAAGTGAATAAATTTGACACGTATATAACAGCCAATCTTTTTCAAATTTGGGCACTCACAATTATGAACTTTAAGAACACACATGCATATTAAGTAACGTGTCAAGTCTTTGTTTGTACTACTACTACTACTCTTTTTCTTGAAAAGAAAAACATTAATTATTCGGAACATCAATTCCCTCCCTCCCTCGTATAATATGTACCATGATGGGTTCTCATCGGATCTTGAACTTGTATAGAAAAAAAATAAGATGGGATTTTTTCTATTTTACTTCTAATATTTAAGTTAATATAAGATTAAAAATTATAAAAAAGAAAGAAAATAAAATAAGAATACTTATAATAATAGTGAAAATGTTATTGATACATCAGTAGAAATCAAAATGAAAAAAAAAAAAAAGAGATTTTTAGTGACTATAGTACTAATTTGTACCAATTTTTAGGAAAGTAAATTCCAAAAAGAATTTAATACTACCCCATTTAAACTACTTGTAGAGATAAATAGATCGATTCCCATCTTACTACAAATTAGTTTGTTGCTCCTGAGTAAAAAAGCAAGAGTAGACTAAACCAACTAGGAATATGATGCTTATTTTTAGTGCAATGGTGGTGGTCCAATGTAATTGGTGTATTTATTAATATAAGCAGCCATGAGAAAGAGAGAGCATATATATATATATATATATATTTGCTGGGTTTTGACTTTTAATGATGATGACTATCACACATTTTGAATCTTACTACAATGATTAAAATTTATGGTGCTGCTCTTATATGCTCCATTTTCTCCCAACCCACCACTAGTCTTACCTCCTGTTGGATAATTTTATCTTTATTAAAAAAAATATGTAAGTAGTACGAAATATAAATTAATTAAAAATTATCTATGATCGTTGAAAATTTTATTAGGTAAAAGTAATTTCTTGAAATGTTTTCGAATGACAAGATATAATTTATATACGAGTATTTTTAACATAATTCTTAATTAAAAAAATACAAATGCACCTTTATAGATTACTAGTACAAGTTAGAAAATAAAAGTATATTAGCCGTTCTATCAATGTTATATAGTTTATCAGCTTTGTATTTTTTGTCTATAGAATTTGATTCAATAATTTATCATTATTGTTTCTGATATGCTGCTATAAAACTCAAGATTATTAAAAATATAAAAAAGTTAGAAAACAAAAGATGTTATTTATTATCATTCAAGCAGATATCGTACACTAAAACAATAAGAAAAATTCTTACAGAAACCAATGATATTTAAAGAGAATCTTGAATTTCGTTTTCATTAATTAACTTTCTTAACAATCACGCAGTCGGCAATTTTTATTGCTTTATCTTTAAGAAATTTGGAATGATGATGTGTTTTATGCATGCATGCCCGCCGCCCTAACCCTCCAATCTTCAAATGCGGAGACGGAAGAAATCCCATTTATATAAAGCTTTGTTGTCTTCTATGAAAATCAACCTTAATTTTTCGAGCTTTATATTTAATATATGATGAGTGATCCGTCCAGAGAGAATTCAAACTACTAGTAGTACTATAATTTATCAATAATTAATTTTGGCTACTTCTTTAATGAATCTTAGGGCAACAAACATAAGTTTATGCAGAAATAAGAGAGCAGTTAAGTTCGAAGGAAGGGCACATGGCAGACAAATATGTCCAAAAATGTCTATTATATAGTAGTACTACTCTAATCCGATTAAAAATATAAAGGTATAATTTTTAATAAATATTTATTAAATATTTCACATTTTTATTTATATTTTTATATATTTATTTCACTCTAGTCATTTTTTTTTTATTTATGAAGGATAAAAATAGAATTGTAGTTCAAAAATTGTAATCTCCAAAACCCTCAATATTTGTGTTCAAGTCGAAAATCTCTTATATTCTTGAACGGAGGTAGTACATGAATACTAGATTATTTATTATTTTACACTAATTAAGGAAAATATGAGATCGGTGTATGTATTTTTTTTTTAGAGTAGATACCTCTATGTCCTTATATTAAGTTATTTCCTCCATTTTTTTTACTTGACACATTTTGAGAATTCCTGTGTTTTTTTACTCGTCACATTGTAGTTTCAATGCAACATTTAATGAACTTTTCCTATAATACCCTCCCAATAATAACAAATTTCAACATCTTTTTATTCTTGTAACATAGAAAACAGTAGAAATAATAATGAGGAGAAGAACAACTATGAAGCGTACTTTAGTCTACACAAGTGAAAAATCTAAAATTTCGTATTTCTTAAATAGTGTGATATCCAAAATATAAAAATAGATGGAGTAATAAACTCCATCTTTCAAGATTTTATCTTCTCTCTCCTCTTTCTTCTCTCTACATTTCAAACTTTCAAATGTAAATGAGTTTAGATTTTGGAAATTATTAGTTCATGATGCATTAATTGAATAGGGTATTCTAGGAAAAAAATGTTTATAAAGGGAAATCACCTCATAGTATGAAACTCTAAATATGACAATTTAACCTTATATCTTGAAACTGAGGTAGTGTAAGAAAATCTTAAATTAATAAAGTGAAGGAGGAGACCTGCACTTACTGGAATCGTCTAATACATCTTGCAGTACACTCTCTAGACGATTTGAGTAATATACACCATACAAATTAAGACTTAGCCCTAGATATTCTCATGTCCTAGCACGATACAAGTTGTAGTGTTAGAGCATATATTTAGCCCTTAATATTAGTTGTATATTCTCCATATATTCTGTACATCCTTAGTTTCCTCATTTGTAATATTATGTAATATTTTCTACCATGTAACTCATATATATATATATATATATATTGCAATGCTATAAAATGAGGGGTATTAAGCCTCATACATTTTCATGGTATCAGAGCCTATTCTATGAATTCTTCCTTTTGTCTTTTTTCTTCTTCTTTCTTTCTCCATGTCAACCAGCCAGTCTTCTTCCTCAGCCGCTACTCCAGTGCCACAATTGATTCTTCCCTCTTCAAGAAGTTCTCATCCTTCATTTTCTCTATCTAATATTCATCAGTATATTCCGGAGATATTGGATTATTCCAACTGCTTGGTTTGGTGAGAACTTTTCATTCTTGTCTTGAAAGGTCATCAGGCTTATGAACATGTTGATGATTCTTTTCCTCTCCCATCTAAGGATGATTCTGGATATGCACAGTGGGTACAAATTCTTGGATCCAAGTCTACAATTTCTCGTGATATTCTAAGATCTATAATCACTCTTGGTGAGCCTTTCACTGCTCGAGATGTTGGTCAAAAATTGAGAAAAAGTTTAGAGATCATATTGAGTCTCGCATTGTGTCCTTCCATCAAGAATTTTATCATTTGGAGAAACGAGACCTTTCAATGACTGACTTTCTCAATAAACTCAAGGAGTTGTTTTGTTGTCGCACTGCTCTTGGCGATGATATCTCTTATTGTGACCTTATTATGCAAATTGTCATGGGTCTTGGTTCGAAATATAATCCTATCACATCTGCTCTTTTTACTCGAAAACTATTACCTACTTTGAAGAATACTGCTCTATGTCACTCATGGAGGAGTATAAACTTCGGAAAAGACAAATTTCCTCTCTTACTTCTACACAAGCCTTTCTTGCTCAAATTAGCAGCGGACGTGGAGGCCGCTTTGGTTCTTGTAGCGAACGTAGTAACTGTGGTGGGCGAAATGGAAGTGGAACCACATTTCAATTTTTTTCGACCGTAGCATTCCTTTCTTTCATGATCCTCCACTCTTGGTATTCTTGGCCCTCTTTGTACAGTTTATAGCTCTGTAGATCTTCAATAATTTTAGCATCCTGTGCAATGTTACACTTGTGGCAGTCTTAGGCATTTCTCTCGGCATTGTCGTTCTATTCCAAAATCTGATACAAGCACCACTCCACAAGCTTTCTTTGTTTTCCCCACTACTGGAGCTAGAACTGATAGCTGGATCATTCCGGGGCTTCTACACATATCACTAATGATCTTGGTAAGATTTCTTCTATTCTTCCATATCGTGGTCCTGATTATACTAATGTTGGAAATGGTGTCATGTTACCTATTCAATTTTCTGGGTCTTCTACTTTTCCTACTCGATCTCGTGATCTAATACTCAAAGATGTTCACGTTTCTCCTAGTCTTATAAAAAATCTAATTTCTATTAGAAAACTTACTGTTGATAATTATTGCACTGTGAAATTCACACCTTTTGATTTTGTATAAAGGACCTGGAAACGAAGAGAAAGCTTCTCAGCTCCACTAGTCGAGATAGTCTTTATCCTCTTCATGGTTCTGTTCCCTCTCTTGCTCCACTTGGTCTTGTTGTTGATCGTATTAATCATAGTCTTTGGCATTTTCTCTTAGGACATGCTAACTCTAGAGTGCTTTCTACTTTATCTCAATGATCCTTGATTTCTTGCAATAAGATAGATAGTTTTGATAATTGTCTCTGTCATGCATGTCAATTGGGGAAGCATGTTCTCCTACCCTTGGATCAATCTAAGTCTCAAACTTTTTCTCCTTTTAAATTAATACATTCAGATTTATGGGTTTCTCCTGTTGCTTCACATAGTGGATATCGTTATTTTCTTAGTTTTTAGATGATTTTTTCTCATTATTGTTGGGTGTATCCGCTCAAACACAAAAATGAAGTCTTTTCTCATTTTCTCCAATTTCATACTCTCATCAAAAACAAATTTAGTGCAACAATTAAGATGCTTCAGTGCGATAATGGTACTGATTATGCTAATTCCTCTCTTTGGGGGTTTTTAAAATTTCATGACTTTCATTTTTGTTTCTCTTGTGCATATACTTCTCAACAAAATGGCAAAGCTGAACAACATAATTGCACTATTGGTAATATGATTACTCTACTAATACAAACCTCCATGTCCTTATCCTTTTGAGTTGAGGCGCTTAATACAACTTGTTATCTTCTTAATCTCTTGCTGACTCCTTTGCTTGCATATAAATCTCCGCATGAAACTCTTAATCATCGTCCTCCTTCATATGATCATCTACGGGTTTTTGGGTATGCATGTTATCCCAATCTACTTTCCCAGGCTTCTCACAAATTAGCTCATCGTTCTATTTTATGTACATTCTTAGGCTATCCGCAAAACCAAAAAGGCTATTGATGCTATGATTTTGTTGCTCATCAAGTCTTTATCTCTAGCCATTTAGTTTTTTGTGAGAATTTTTTTACTTTTGCTCATTCTCCTTCTTCATCTTCCCTTATTTCTCCCTCTCATTTTCATAACAATCCACATGATTTTATTCCTTCTGCCCTTCATCACAACTCTCTGGTGGTGCAAGATTGTCCGAGCCCTATTTAAGTCCTCCCGCTCCTGCATCTAATGCTACATTAATTACAGATAATGTAGTGTTTAGGCCCTCTTCTAGTACACCTAAAGTAACTTCTGCCCCATCCTCAAACGCCTCTTCTTCTGACCTTCCTCGTCATCCTATGATTACCTGTACTCGAAATGATACTAGAAAACCTAAAGTTCAATTTTCTTTACATGGCACTATTTATAATGCTCTTACTCAGGAACCAACATCCTTACATGAAGCCTATCAAGATCCTCAATGGAGGGCCGCCATGCAAGAGGAACTTGCTACCTTAAAAGGAATCTGATATGGACTCTTGTTCCTCGCCCCTGGAGTCAATCTTATTGGTTCTCCCGGGTGTTTAAGGTTAAACAGCGTGCTAATAATTCATTAGAATGGTATAAAGCTCGTCTTGTTGCTCAAGGGTTTAGGCAACAACCTAGGATTGATTATGGTGATACGTATAGCCTTGTGGTAAAACCAACCACTATTGAACTACTCTTAGCTTTGCTCTCTCTAAGCATTGGCACATTCATCAGTTAGACATGAAGAATGCATTTCTTCATGGCTCACTTACTGAAACTGTTTATATGAAACAACCTCCTGGCTTATTATGTTCTACTAATCCGGATTATGTCTATATGCTTCATAAAGCTGTGTATGGTCTTAAACAAGCTCCTCGCACTTGGTATCATCGGTTTGCTACTTATATCTGTTCAGGGTTTTGTTAATAGTAAAGCTGGTTCTTCTATGTTCGTTTATCGATGAGGTATAGACATGGTTGTTCTTCTTCTTTATGTGGATAATATTATCCTCACAGTTTCCTCCTACACTTTATTATCTTCTATTATTAGTTGCCTCCAACAAGAATTTGCTATTTATGATTTAGGCACTTTAAATTATTTTTTGGGTATTTCTGTGACACGGTCTTCCTCCGGTCTATTTTTATCTCAATTTAAGTATACTCATGAACTTCTTGATCGTTGCCATATGTCTGCCAATTCTGTGTCTACCCTTGTTGATTCTAAATGTAAGCTTTCGTTGAATGATGGTGATCTTTTACCTAATGCCACCGAATATCGAAATATTGTTGGTGCTCTTCAGTATCTTATATTTACTTGTCCTGACTTGGCTTTTGCTGTTCCGCAAGTATGTTTATTCATGCATGCTACTTGGATGAGTCATATGCAAGCATTAAATGTATTCTAAGGTATCTCAAAGATACTCTTGATTACAGCATTTTGCTCTCCCCAGGATCTATTGACAAAATGGTGGTATATTCTGATGCTGATTAGGTAGGTTGTCCTGACACTCATCGTTCTACCTCTGGCTCTTGTGTATTCTTTGGATCCAATCAGGTTTCTTGGTCCTCTAAACGTTAACCTACTGTCTCTCGCTACAGTGCTGAAGCAGAATATAGGGTTGTTCCTAATGCTATGTAAAGTTTTCGTTGACTGATGGTGATCTTTTTCCTAATGCCACCGAATATCAAAATATTATTGGTGCTCTTCAGTATCTTACATTTACTCGTCCTGACTTGGCTTTTGCTGTTCCGCAAGTATGTTTATTCATGCATGCTACTTGGACGAGTCATATGCAACTGTTAAACGTATTCTAAGGTATCAAACAAAGGTACTCTTAGTTACGACATTTTGCTCTCCCCAGGATCTATTAACAAAATGGTGGTATATTCTGATGTTGATTGGGTAGGTTGTCCTGACACTCGTCGTTCTACCTCTGGCTATTGTGTATTCTTTGGACCTAATCTGGTTTCTTGGTCCTCTAAACGTCAACTTACTGACTCTCGCTCCAGTGCTGAAGCAGAATATAGTGTTGTTCCTAATGCTGTGTCTGAAGTCTTTTAGCTTTATTCCGTCTTATCTCAGTTTGGTCATCACCATCTGTCTGCAACTTTAATTTTCTGTGATAATGTTAGAGCCATATTTCTTTCTTCCAATCCAATTCAGAATATGTGCACCAAACATGTTGAGATTGATCTTTATTTTGTGTATGAATGCATTGTTGAATACACTGTTCAGGTTCTTCATGTTCCTTCCTCTCTTCAGTTTGTTGATTTAATGACTAAGGGTCTTCCCAGTGTGTTGTTTTTTTAATTTCGATCCAATATGAACGTACAGTCCCCACCCGATCCGATTGTGGTGGATGTTAGAGCATATATTTAGCCTTTAATATTAGCAATCTAATATTCTGTATATCCTCTATATATTCTGTATATCTTTAGTTTTCTTATTTATAATATTATGTAATATTCTCTACTATGTAACTCTTGTGTATATATATATATATATGTATATATTGCAATGATATACAATGAGAGGTGTTAAGCCTCATACATTTTCACATAGGCCCTAAAATGTATCAATTTCGACGACCAAGGGGCTAGGTAGAGCAACAGATTGAATCAAGTGATCGCTGCCCCCAACACCAACTAGGGCAATGGCAAAGGAAAATAAGTTGAAGATCCGACGATGGTCCTTCCATGGCATTGTATCTAAGTCTATGCAAACAGCTCATTTCAGACCATTGCTGACACCCACATTAGTATAGAAAGACTACTGTGGGTAACTGACTTTCCCAACCAATTGTCGCCAAGAACGATCAAGTGATTTACTGCATCACCAAATTTCACCAGAACCCAGAACTCCCCTCCTACATATATAAGATTAACATTTACACTATTATAGTCACTTTCCATATAAAGTTGACGTAATTAAGACGATTCATTATACAAAGGCTTTTAATGATACCCAAAATCTCCATGTGTTCAGCTGATGATGAGCAAAGAAAGCTATACGAATACTTTTAAGGATACCCAAGGTCTCTATGTGTTCAGCTGATGGTGAGCAAAAAAAAGCCTTTTGGTGAACGTTAAAATGACTTGTTCCTTGTAACTCCTCAATAAACATCTTATTCTTGCTACTTCCTTGATGCAGGGAACGTCGATATTAAGCTTGAAGCTGCTCTTGATCAATTAGAGGTTGCTAGCTAGTGTTAGCGCTTTCAGTAGTGTTATCATGAGTTGTTTGTCGGCTTCTTCTCTTTCTCTAGTTGCATTGTCTAAGCCAGTCTCGAGCACCTTTTGCCCTTTTGGGTCATGCAAATAAAGCCTAGAAGAGGAAGAGCAACGGTGGTTACCGCTATGAAATTTCTTCCTGAGATATCGTTGACATATATGTCAGGTATATGTCAAAAACTCCATAAGCATTAAATATCTAATTTTTTAAGGCCCTTGTATGCCATATATAATCCAACAAAATTAAATCAAAAGTTAAGTTTTAGGTGAGTGTTCAAGATAAGATTGTATGCAGAGGGAATTGAGAAAGAACTTTTCTTGCTATATACAGCTCCTCCAAAAGAACTTTTCTTGCTATATACAGCTCCTCCAAATTATTTAGCACATCCCTGAGTCAAGCATCACAGATGAATCTTAAGAATCTCTTCAACTTCATATAAGTTGTTCTTATTAATTCATTCATTTTCCACAAAGTTGGACAATAGGATGCATTAATTGTATAATCATTACCAAAACAAATTTTGCAGCTTCATTATTATATTTGTACTATACTAGTACTGCTACTACTTTTTAATATCTCCAGAGAACCCTCCATTTTCTCAACCATCCGTTCCAGCCCCAATTCATACTTTTTCACCAAATCTTCAAATTTCAACCCTGCCACTGGATCCACCGTAAATGACCATTCAATAAAACACCCTTCTTGATTCCCATCATAAATTATCTTGATCGTCGAAACGTAAGAATTGAATCCAATATTGCTATCAATAATCTCATAACTCAACGATTTTTCATCAGAATCAATGCCTATTAACCTCTCCTTGCTCCAGCTGATCTCTACACCAGACCTTTGAGATGGAATTGAGGACCCGGTACAGTATCGAATCGAACCGATTTCTCCGTTATTTCCATGGATTCCGTAGGAATTAGAAAGACTGGGAAACCATTTGTGTATCCCAAAGAAATCTTGTAGAAATGGCCATATTTGATCTGCACTCGCTTTTCTTAATCTTCTTGAGACCACTTTAGCTTCCCATTTGGATACTAAAACTTCTTCTTCCATTGATTGGACTATGCCCTTTTTCTTTTTCTCGGCTGCTGGAGAGGGTTGTGGGCGGCGGCGGACGTTGTGCGCTGTGGCTCGATTTGTCTGATTACAGGATGCAAACTCTGGCCCGTGGGATGTATATTATAGTTGTTCTCTTTGGGCCAAGCTCGGCCCATTTTGAAAAAAATTAGATTCTTTTTTTATTTTCGTAAAAAATAAATTTTACGTGAAAAAAGATATATGATGACGTGAAATATAATAAAAAAAAAGAGATGAATTTTAATTTTCAAATCTAATCCAAATCCACCAAACATGGTGAATTTTGATGACATTGGTGCCAACTTTATTCATAGTTTATCATAACTTAACTTGAAAATGATTTTTTTTATAATTTTAGCTTCAAACTTATTTTTATAAAAATATTAATTTTTTATCACTCTTTTAGAATATAATTTTATAAATACATACACGTGTCTCATATGATTCATCAACTAATGAAAAATCACTTATTATCCATTTTTTTTTCTCCAAATACATCAAATTCAATGAAAATAGAAGAATAATAAGACATTCATATACTAAAAATATGTCTATTGCCAGTAAAATTCTAACTTATTTACTTAATTAAAAATATGTCTATTGGCAGTAAAATTCTAACTTATTTACTTAATTAAATATTAATAAAATAAATATATTTTTTAGTGTTGATTATTTAAATTAAATTAATAAAAGAGGTATCTTATGACATGAAAATTTGATCATTCAAGTTAGGTAATAAGATTGGATCATGTGAATTGGACCATCTAAATTGAGTCGGTCTTGAGTTATTCAAACAACCACATCGGGAATAATAAATATAAGGATAGTGCAAAAAAATTCATTTTTTCCCACCAAATTTCTTTGTCTAACCCAATTCTCTCTAACTCCAAACTCAAACCTTTCACATTCAACCCAAATTAAAAGATAGATATAGATAGTTTTGAATATTTTTTGCAAGAAAATATCGATTTTGAAGTTAAAAAAAATCAAAAATTTAATTTTTCGTAACTGACATGAGAATTTCGCCCAGGTTGGCAAAATTTCCTTAGAGAATTTCGCTCACCTAGAAGAAACTCGTGTCATTTGCTTTTTAAAAAAAAATTAAATGTTATTTTTTATATACTTTTAAAATTTTTTTTAATTATATAAGATAAATTATTAATTTGTTTTATATTATATTAATTTTTTTTTGGTTAATTACTCTTTTCATGATTTAGCAAAAAAAAAAAAATTGTAAGAGATTTGAAACATGAATACTTACACAAACTTGAAAAATGAATAATTTTGCGATCGTGGGTCTGTTTAACGCGTATGACACTTGTTTTGATGGTTCTCATAAATATAAACGCAACGCCATCGCCGAAAATGTGATCCAAACGCGTTTCGAGGCAAAAAATTTGTCCTGTACAGTTTAAAACTTTGATGGGACGTAACTTTATGCTCATACGTCCAATCGAGGCGATTCTTGTGGGTATTTTGGGTATTTTTTTTAGATCTACACGATCAGAACAACCCTAGGTAGTTTCCATCCACCGTTTCCACAAAAAAATTCTATTTTCATTTTAATTTACATTTTTACAATTTTCTAATGCTTTATATGTTATTAACGAAAGAATTCTGCTCATCTAGGAAAAACTCGTGTCAGTTGCGAAAAGTTAAAATTTTAGTTTTTTTATCTCAAAATTGATATTTTCTTGTAAAAAATATTCAAAATTATCCATATATATCATCAATTTGTGTTGAATGTGAAAGATTTGAGTTTATAATTAAAAATAATTTGGTTAGAGAGAGAAATTTGGTGGGAGAAAATAAATTTTTTCGCATATCCTTATAAATTCACGAGTTATATTTATTTTCCTCCATGTCAATGGGAAAACCAATTTAAATAAGACCAAATAAATCTAAATCAAATGCATTTGGGAAATCAAGCACATTTTAAATAAATCTATTAAATACTAAGATTCATTAGGCTTCATCAAATAAGAAAATAATCCGATGTTTCATCTCCACCTATAAATAAGGGTCCTCTCCAAAGTTGATAGATCATTCAAAGGGAGATTTATAAAAGACTTCAGTTTCTAGCAAAGATCCCAATGGATCTCCCCAAAGTCTCTCCGTATTCTTCGTCCAAAAGAGTGAAGAGAGTTTCAAAAGCTCTACAGTGAGGGTCATATTCCAGAGCTTTTATTCATCGTCATAGTTCATCCGATTTGAAATAAAGCTTTCAAACACTCGATTCGCCAAATACATATAATTCGACAATTCAGCTTCCAATTCGCCGAGTTCAAAATCCAAGTTCATCCAAATACTTGACATCAAACTTTAAGCTATTGAGTTCACAATAAAAGTTTGTCCGACTCGACATCAAATTTTCAAGCCACCGAGTTCAGACTCAAAATTTCATTCAATTCGATATCAAGCTTCCAAGCCATCGAGTTCCAAATAAAAGTTTGTCTAATTCGAGATTAAGCTTTCAAACTCTCGACTCATTATCAAATTTCATCTATTCGAGATCAAGCTTTTAATCCCTCGATTCATGATCAAAGTTCGTTCCATATGAGATCAAACTTGCAAGCTCTCGAATCAATGTTTTGCTGAAGAAAAAAATCATAAGATTCTCATATAACTTAGGAACTTCTCAAAGATTGTTGTGAATACTGCAAATATTAAATAACTATTTTTTGTCATTTAATTTATATACTTGAAATTTTGCTGCATGCAATGACATTTCACATAAATCCCAATAGTATTTAAGATATGCAATTAGATCTCATTATTTTATTTAATAGAATGATGGGTGAATTGAGTAAGTGAAATGTTCTTCTCAACCTTGCTCATAAGTGAAGTGAGACTCACAAAACTTTTATCACCGGATTTCAGTATGAAATTACTGGCGAGGATTAAAACTTTTTTAAACAAAAGATTAAGGACTAAGTTAAGATTAAAAATAATGTAGGGACTAATATTGCTAATTGTTCTTCAAAATAATTTATTTTTGATTTATAAGGACTAAGTTAATCATTTTTTCAATATAAGAGATGCCATGTCTCATAAAATTTATCTATTTAATTAATAGTAATTATGAACTTTAGGGGTGCTTTTTAAATTAAAAAAGTTATAAGTGTCCTAATTAAAAATTATGAGTTGCTTAATTGTCACAATTAAAAATTCAAGCATCTAATTGACACAACTTTTGAAGTCCAGACATTTTGTTTATCTAACCCTAAAATCACATCATAAGTACTAAAATGAGTTGAGACATCTTAACTGAAAGGCTGGGCCCAACTCCCACTTAATACAAGACTTGCTATAATTTTTAATAGGATTGTCATCTTATTTAATATTAAAGTTATATTAAAATTATTTATTTTTATTATGATATAATTTTTAGAAAGTGCAACAGTTATTGTATTAAAACAGATATCAAAATGTTCATTTTTACTGAAAATGAATCACAAGGCCCAACATCTAATAGAATAGAGATTTTACCATTTTGTGTATCAAGCAAAATAATGGATGTCTAATATCTTATACATACACACTCATTTTTATAAAAATTGTATATAATACACAAATGCCTTAGTTTAGTTGAAGTGTAATGTAAGTGTAAGATTAATCAAATGTAAAAATATCTACATAAATTGTGTATTGAGAAGGTCATGATAGACACTATTTGTATTACTTAGCTTGCTAAAATTTTAGTAATTTCATAGCTTATATAATTCTATATAAAGAGAGAACTTGCTCTCCTTTTAATTTAAAAATTATTTATTAAATTTTATATTTCTCATAAATAATTTACTTTTATATAAAAAAGAACTTAATCTTCTAAACTAAAACATAATAAAAAGTAAATGCTAAGAATCTTTTTTGAAGGCCTAATGGAGAACCTTAAAACATGATAATGTAAAAGTTACTAGCAACTCTTCATTACTTATACTTTTTTTAAGTAATTAAAAATAAGTGATTATAAAAAATATTTTAAATAAATTAAGTATAAGTAATATTAATAAACAGAAATAATTATTTTTAATTACTTAAAAAAATAAGTAATATTAATAAACAGAAATAATTATAAAAATAATTCATAATATTTTTTTAATTAAAATCAAATATGATAAATAGTTAAAAATAATTTTAAAATAATGTATAATTTAAAAACTGTTTAAGTTTAAATATTAGAGAACAAGCCTGGCATAATTACAATAACTCTTATATTAGAAAACAAAAAGAAATTTCAATTTGGGGGAGGGGAAAAAGGTGAAATAGCGCCAAGTAAAAATTTGGGATCCCCTTCGCCTTTTCCCCTCTCAAATTTCCGCCTCTTTCTAGAAATTTCAACAAAGCTCTGCTTCCCTACGCTCACGATCCGAATCATTCACCTACATCTATGATGTGTCATATAACTATTCGATCAAACTCGATGAGTGGGCAAATCTTCAATTCGAAACAACCAATCAGAAAGTACCACGTCAATAACCCCATGAAACTCTATTGAAGACGACTACATCCATAAAATACACCTCCTAGAATATATTAAAAAAATCGATAAGTACATAAAAAGAACAAAAATAATTAAAATGTAAAAAAAAAAAAAAAAAGAAAAATCTACTTACAACTTACAAGACATAAACACAAAGGCCTTGTTTCTCTCTCATCCCCTTTTTCTCTCTCCTGGTATCACATTCACAGCGATAGAGAAGAGAACTTTTTATTTTCTTCACTTGTGGCTTTGGAGCCTATGTTTTAACTGCAGATCTCCCCCAATTCCAAACCCTAATATTTGGATTTGTTCGATTTATCCAATAATTTAAGCATTGATCATCGATTTTTCTGAACACCCTTTTTTACCTTAGTTTTTCTTTTTATCCTTGGATTCTGATATTGCCTTGTCGATCCAAAGGAGGAGAGTCGAAAGGGACAAGTGAATTGATGAAGGTCGGATTAGGAAATTTGCGTAATAAGAAGAGTTGATGGACAATCGCTATGCCTCAACTGCGTAGCGGAGTTCGAAGAGGCCGCCGTAGACCGCCGATTGCCGCCACCGAACCGGACCCTTCTGAACCTGACCAGAATAACAACAGTAAAAAAGCTGCTGCAACTCCAGCTAAGAGAACTGCTAGAAATACTCGGCAGAAGCGAACAGCAGGGAGGAAAACCGGAGGAAGAAACAATAATAATAACTCTAAGGATAAGGAGGAGGTGAAACAGACAGCGCCAGTTGTGTTGGTTGACGGCGATGATGGCGAGAATGATAATGCTGTGAGAAAAACGCCGTCACCGAAGTTGAGGGAGCGCTTTGGTCAACAAGGAGAAGAAGAGGAAGAAGACATAAAGGAGTTGGTAAATTTGAATTTGCAGGAGGAGATAGGAGAAAAGGAGATAATGGACGAGTATGATAGTGGAGGTCGAAGTGGCGACAAGGGTGTGGGGGCTGAGGATGAGGGCAGCACTGCTCCACTTCCTGAGAGGGTATGCTTTTCTACTACAGACCTAATGCGTAGTAATATCTCCTGATCATTGTTTTCTTGGATATGTCATCCTACTTAGGATAAATTCGGTATCATTTTTGTTACAACTTTGCCTCTAATTGATTTCTGTTTGCACCGTCAAATTGATTCATAAGTTTTTAAACAGCTCTCTGAACTTGGTTTGTGGGCAAAAAGTTTCCTATAATTTCAAGTTTACAGTTTGCCTGTTGTTTTATATTAGAAGAGATGCACCTTTGTTTATTCTTTAAGGTTCTCTGTGTGCTGGTCCATGCTAGTTCGGCACATTGCAGTTTTTTAAGCTGGTGTAGTGTTGTTTTGGTGCAAATTTTAAATCTTTATGCAGAATCAGATAAAAAAAGTAGTCTTGACTAGCTTGGGCTGTGGTTATGTTCGAGAACATATCCCGTCTATCTTTGATTTATACGAATCTTGTAGTGATTAATGCCTTCTTGCATTTTGCTCGTTAAATTTTCAGTTTTGTGTGTATTACATATATCATAGTTCTTCCTTTTCTTAACTTCTTAATTAACGTGCCTTATGGTACAAAGTTTATTTCAGAAGGTTGTTAATCATCACTTTTTCCCCCTTTGATAAGATGGGATGACCACCCTTTTGATTCTGTGATAATAGGTCCAGGTTGGTGGATCTCCAGCATATCGGATTGAGAAGAAACTGGGAAAGGGAGGATTTGGCCAAGTATATGTTGGTCGTCGCATTAATCCTTCAAATCCAGCTGAAAGAACTGGCCCTGGAGCCATAGAGGTACAGCATTATTGTATTTTATCTGCTTACAAAACTTATTCTCAATGGTTTCTAAATAAAAGTTGCCTCTCCTTTTCTAGGTAGCATTGAAGTTTGAGCATAGAAGCAGCAAAGGCTGTAACTATGGACCACCATATGAATGGCAAGTCTACAAGTGAGTTATCTCTTTCCTTCTATTGTAACATTGTTCTTGATTCCTCCTTTAACTGGAAAATCAATTACTCAGAGATTGGTCTTATATATATATATATATATTTTGTTTCTCAGTGCACTTGGTGGAAGTCATGGTATACCACGTGTGCATTACAAGGGACGACAAAGTGATTACTATATCATGGTATGTGGTACACATTTCATGTTATCTTCTTGTTATTGAGGTGTCAGTCTAGTTCTCGAATTTTGTTTTTCTGTTTGTATTTCACTATCTTTTTTTATTTATCTCCGCAGGTTATGGACATGCTTGGTCCTAGTTTATGGGATGTCTGGAATAACAATTCTCACACGTCAGTTTCCTGTTTGCAAAATCCAAAAAATGCTTATGCTTATTTTGTATATTTTTTTCTTTGGATCGCTTCACACCTTGCTAATGCAAAGGCTTAATTTTTTATAACAGGATGTCAATTGAGATGGTAGCTTGTATTGCCATTGAGGCTATCTCCATACTAGAGAAATTGCACTCAAGAGGGTAACTATTTTTGCTTTAGACTTCGATTTTATCTATTTATGAAATAACCTGGAACTCGTCTTGTAATGTTTAACCCCTCTTCATTTTTTGAGAGGGTTAAACAGATCCCAAGAAGGGTTACATAGTAATCTTTTGTGGGTTTATGGAACTATAATTTTTTGGGGGGATATAAGTACAAGGAAGTCATGCTCCATGTCTGGTGAGATATTGATTAAAGAGGGGTTTGATTTTGTTCACGGGTTGATAATTCTAGCTACGTGTTTCCTGGAAACTTAGCAGATATGTGCATGGGGATGTAAAACCGGAGAATTTTCTGCTTGGTCCACCTGGAACCCCTGATGAGAAAAAATTGTTTCTTGTTGATCTTGGATTAGGTAAATTGAAAGATCTTTTGCAAGCTAATTGCTCATGCGATATAACTCTTGTAATGTTTGGAAGTCTCAAATTCTTGTTTCCTTACATTGTGTTTTACTCTTCAGCCACCCGCTGGCGTGATACTTCAACTGGCCTTCACGTTGACTATGATCAAAGGCCAGATGTTTTCAGGTATTGTCAAGTCTCAGTTTTTGTTTTTCATCTTATTGGATGATGCCTAGGCATGTCTCTTTATGCTTCCCCAGAGTATTTTGACACAAGGTGGTCAATGTTGCAGGGGAACTGTACGGTATGCAAGTGTTCATGCTCACCTCGGAAGAACTGGAAGCCGGAGGGACGATCTAGAGTCTCTTGCTTATACACTTATCTTTCTGTTGCGGGGCCGACTTCCTTGGCAGGGGTATCAGGTTTGTAGTTTCATAATCAGTGTTTGAATTTTGTTGATCTGCTGTTTGTTAGTCATTCTTACAGAATGGTTTTACTCAGGGTGAGAACAAAGGATTCCTTGTCTGCAAAAAGAAAATGGCAACATCACCTGAAACTCTATGCTGTTTCTGTCCTGCCCCATTCCGGCAGTTTGTTGAATATGTCGTGAACTTGAAGTTTGATGAAGAGCCAAATTATGCCAAGTACATCTCCCTCTTTGATGGAATAGTTGGCCCTAACCCAGACATCAGGCCCATCAACACTGATGGTGCTCAGAAGGTATTATTTATTTATTTTGGATCACATAGCATGTGAACCTGCATGTGAACCTGGTAAAAAGTAAACATGCTTTGGATGCTGTTCAAAATGTTTTTAATGTTTTTTTGCTTACTTTGGTTGATAAAGCTTATATACCAAGTTGGACATAAAAGAGGAAGATTAACAATTGAAGATGATGATGATGAGCAACCAAAGAAGAAAGTTAGGATGGGAATGCCTGCCACACAATGGATCAGCGTTTATAATGCTCGTCGGCCGATGAAGCAAAGGTTTATTTGAACCTGACACTTTTCAGCTACATTGTTGATCTTTTGAATACGTTGAATAACATGTTTGGATTTGTAGGTATCACTACAATGTTGCGGACGTGAGGCTTGCCCAGCATATTGACAAAGGCAACGAGGATGGCCTATTTATCAGCAGTGTGGCTTCTTGTTCAAACTTGTGGGCCCTTATTATGGATGCTGGGACAGGGTTTTCTGCTCAAGTTTATGAGCTGTCACCTTTTTTCCTTCACAAGGTATCACTTTTGTGTTCCTTTTAAACTGGTGCCAGCTTAAATTTGAATGTGGTGTTTCTATTTGTTTGTAAACCTGTCATGTGTCCTTGCATGTTGGACTCTCCCAAGAAGAGACATTCTTATATATCATCTAAATGCCCTTTTTTCCCTCTGTGTTTAGGAATGGATTATGGAGCAATGGGAGAAGAATTATTATATAAGTGCCATAGCAGGGGCCAATAATGGGAGTTCATTGGTTGTCATGTCAAAGGGTTAGTTCAATTCTTTTGTTCCCTTCACCCACTTTTTTTGTTGCTGTTGTTGGCAACCTGTGTAATTGTTTCTATTCGGTAAATTGTTCTAATTTTTGTGCTTGTGGGATTTAGGTACTCAATATTTACAGCAGTCCTATAAAGTTAGCGAATCATTTCCTTTTAAATGGATAAACAAAAAATGGAGAGAGGGGTTCTATGTTACTGCTATGGCTACTGCTGGAACTAGATGGGCAATAGTGATGTCACGTGGAGCTGGCTTTTCTGATCAGGTTTGTTTAATGTAGGGAAACCTATTTTGGCAAATTCATGAACTTACTCACTTTGATGTAGCAAATCGTATTCTACTTTTGAACCACTTCTGGCAAATTCAGAATGTTTGAAGGTTTGATTTACTCTCATCTCAGGTTGTGGAACTAGACTTCCTGTATCCCAGTGAAGGCATTCATAGGAGATGGGATGCTGGTTATCGTATTACTTCTACTGCTGCTACATGGGATCAAGCTGCTTTTGTTCTTAGTGTTCCAAGGAGAAAGCCTGCTGATGAAACACAAGAAACACTTCGGACTTCTGCTTTTCCCAGCACCCATGTGAAGGTTGACCTCTATAAATTTGGCTTTTTTGGTTTCTCTCTGTTTTTTAGGTCTGTCATCTTCAGCGTTTCGTGTCCTTTTCTAGATCCATTTTTTGATGTAAAATTTGTGGTGCTTCGTGCAGGAGAAGTGGGCTAAAAATCTTTACATTGCATCTGTTTGTTATGGTCGGACTGTGTCCTGAGGCATTATATTTTTGTTACGGGGTTCGCATGGGTGGTTTTTAAACTGCTCTGTTGTATGAGCCATGATAACGGTGCCTTCTCTTCTCAGAATGTTTTGCCTTACATCTACAGGAAGCTGACTCATCATGTCTCAAAAGAAATTGACGTGCAAATTCTGACCATCAAAATGTGAAATTGTAATTCCTAGGCATTGTATGTCATTTGCCTTAAGCAGTTCATTGTCCTCAACACTGAGGGTGGATTAGCTTTTGGTGAAGCTTTGTATATCTTTAAACAATAAGAGTTGTTGGAAAAGTGCATGGGCTGCATTTGACCTATTGATGGCCTTATTGAACCTGTGCTATTAGATATGCGCTTCTTAATTATAGGTTCTCCCCTCCCTCGATCTTCTAGTTTTGAGTTGTATCCCTAGGACTTAATCTAAATTATGGAATGTGAGAATATAGTAAATTGATCCTACAACCTGTGGTGAGTCGGATACTAATCTCTTGTTGATATTGTGCATTCCTCTCATGTGTCCCACACGAAGTGACCTTTGATACATGGCTGTACACAAGCTGGTAAGTTCCTATTCTTTTTTTCAAATGAAAGTAGATGTTGTGATTCCGTTTGCTGCTGTTTTTATTAGTTGGAAGCACTGTCAATATGTTCCAACAGCTGAAGAATCAATGTTCAGCTAGCTGATACTTTATTTTAAAGAGCCCCATTTTGTTTAGATTAGAGGTAAACCTTTATTATAAGTCTGCTGAAGTTTAACCTCTTTCTCCTCACAGCTGAAGATCATCTTGATATGTCTTTTAACTTCAATTGTGGAGATTGGTAAGTGTTCAATGTTCTCCAGTTCCTGCAGTAGTTGTAAATTGTAAGGGATGCAAATGTTGCTGCTTAGAGATTATGAACGTACGGCTGTTCAAACTTTGGTAAGAATTTGCAGAAAGCTGAACAAAGAAGAGATGATGGGAAGGAGTTCAATTGGGGAAGCAAAAATAGAGCTGGAGTAATTGGGTTTCCTCTTGTGCTTGGGCTAGGGGGAATAGGGAAAACTGGCAATGAATGTTTAGACAAAGGAGGGCAATCCAGAGATGACGTATGTTCATTTTTGGGATGTTTAAACTATTTTAAAAAAATTAGTCTCACAAGTAATGTAGTATTTTTTAGTTTTAATCGGGCAACTAAACATAATCCGTGACTATATACTATAACCCTACATATTAAATTAAGAACTAAAAACCCAAACCAAAAAGACCTGCCTAAACAAACAAAACCTTCTAAGACTGGCCTGTAAACCAACCCAAGAATTGAAATGGCTACCCAAATAGCCCGAAGCTGCCCACCCGCGTCAACAAGTATTCGAACAGAATGTATTGCCGAAAAATTAACTACCAACAAGCTCGTAGAGGTATCAAAAAGATGGCAGCTGATTATGCCTTATAGAGAAGTCGAATAGCAGCAAACCACCACAAATCCAGACGAGCATAGCGGAAAAATACCAACACCTCGGTAATCAGAACAATAGTTTGATTACCGTCTTTTACCTTTATACCCAAGCCAATCTGATACCCACACCAAATAACGCTAGCTTGAGGAGCATCTCTTAAAATCCCCAATAGTCGCGATCCATCACCACCCCATAAAAGTTTCCCCCATCAACTGCGATTAAGCATCTCTCCCTCTAGATCATTGCCGCCCTACATGGTTTGAGAAAGGCAGGTTTGCCTTATTCGTCCAGTATGGGTTGGCTGGTGTCGGCAAATTGATGGTCTTTCTCTAGTTTGGACTTTGATCATCTATTTGATTTTTCGATTTTAAGATGTTGAATCTTCTATGTAAATATGTAAATCGATGTGTTTCTCTTTGACCTATATAGGTTCATTGTGTGGGGATATTGTTTAGTTTTGCTCTTGTTGAGGTTTGTCTTTTTGGTGTGTTTTTTGTTTGGCTTGTTGGTGGCTTTGATCGTGATGGTTTTGGAGGATTCGGTTTCAAGGCTTTCTCTGTTTTTCTACACTAATGAAGGTAGTGGCTTGGCTGCGGAGAGGGCTACTTGTGTGAGTCTTGTTGACAACAGGATTGTTTGTACCATTTGTGTACCATTTTATATACCATATTTTTTTTATAGTATATTTTTCTTTTAAGATTTTTCTTTTTTCCTTAGGGTGTGTCTTTTATTTACTAATTTTTATTAATAAAATATACCTAATTTAGCTGGAAGGCTTGGAAGAGTTTACAAGACTTCCACGACACATTAAAATCACAAGAAGCTCAACGGAAGCAAACTAAAAGCTCATGACCATCATAGATAATGAAAGAAGAAGTGAAGGAAGGGATGAAGAACAGAGTCTACTAGCGACGACAGGCTCCCACCATACAGTCCTCGGTAGCTCTCGGATTAAATAAGAGTTTTGAAGATCATCTAATGGTAGGTTCCAACCTTAGTATCCCGATAAGTCTCGGGCTAGCCTCACCAAATGGTCAACTTAACTATTACTTTTTGTGTTTTCTTTATTACAAGTTTGTAATTAACTTTGTTAAAAGGTAATTAGGTCTTCTAATACTCATTGGGTTTAGGAAGAGGAGTTAAAGGTTTTTTAGAAATATCCTATTAGCAATTGAGGGTAAGAGCCTCTTTGTATGCATTTAATTCATAGTTTGGGTTGAATTATAAGTGGGTGTTGTTGAAGAAGATCAAGTCTTATTAAAGGCAAGGTCCTTAAGAGATAGATATGAATATTTTATTTCATTGAACATTCAAAATTATATCCTTTGGTATCAAAGCTACCTTTAAAGTAAGCTCGATTTTAGTTTATTTGTTGAAAAAAAAAATATATATGATGATCAAAGAGAAAAATAAAGATGATCACGCAAAATCTCGGACAGACAATTCATATCAGAAAAATTGATTGAAAAAGAATGCTAAACATGATTTTATGAGTGAAACTTGGTATGGATCTAAACTTCTATGAGTTGAGGATTTTTTGAAACAAATTTTACTCAATTTGGAGTTGATTTATTGGGTCAATTAGATCAAAATATTTGATCTGTCCAGAATCGGGAATTGTTGAATAGTAGTGGATTAATTCGATCATATCTTCTATAAAACTTATTCAAATTGGACAAAATTTATGCCTAATGTAATCCTCATCGAGTTTTGCTTCTATCTAAACTGATTTGACTCGATTCTGGGAATCGTTGAAGAGTAGTGGATTAGTTCAATCATATCTTGTGTTATACTGATTGAAATTGGACGAAATGTGTGCCTAATGTCATCTTCATTGAGTTTTGCTTCTATCTAAATTGATTTCACTTGATTTGGAGTTCCTTTGCTTGTTTAATTTGATTGAAAACCCTGCGAAATTGAAGTGATCAAATCTTGTATTAGACGTATCCAATTCAATCGAAATGTGTATTTAAACCCATCCTCTTCGAGCAGGGAATCTATTAAAAATTTTTTACTCGATTTGGATCTATACTTGCAGAATTATTGTCGATTTAGTCACAGGATGCCATTTTCCTTTGTTTTCAAGAAAAAAATTATTTCGTACTCTTTCTTCTTTGATTAGCTTAGTTTTGTTTTGATTAATTGTTTTTGAACTCTATTGCTTTTCTTCAGTGTTTCTAAGTCATTTTGGTGATCAATTGTCTTTGATTGGCTCTAATTACTCTTGGATTCTTGAAACTCTTGCACTTGAAGTGTTTGTTGAAACTTCGTTTTGAATTCCTTAACTACCTCAACTAAGTGTTTAATTGAAGTCCATCTTTGGTTGATTACCTTGGTGGTAGTGGACCTTGTGGTTGAGGAAGTTTGAAGGCATAAAGAATTTTGTGAGTTGAGAGTTTGGAAAAAGGCAAGAGTGTGTGCTCATTTTTATAAGAGCCATAAAGAGTACATACAAGGGTGAAATGAATAATCATCTAAAGAGAGTAAACACTAAGGGAGTGTTGGGAGTCTTTTGTTTTGTTTTTAACCTTTTTGTGCAAGTCTAAACGAGAAATAAATGAAATATACTTGGTCTAATTCATCATGGCAAAGGATGGAAGTTATGAGAAAACAAAAGGATTACCAATCCAAATTTGCAAGGGATATTCGTAATTTCTATCATGGTGGTGGCAGTGGAGTCAATGCTTATGGTAGAAGCAACCATAGATATGGAAACTTTATTTCTAGAGGGCATGATGGCTATAGAAACTTCACTCTTAAAAGACATAATGGAGTTGGTAACTTTTCTTCTAATGCTAAATCTTATAGGCATATTTCTTATGATGATTATGGGGGTTATGAAAGAGTTAACGCTAAATATATTGAACATAGCCCTTATGGTTGTTATAAAAGATCTCATGATTGTTATGACTTTTGAGATCATAGTTATAGTAAAGAAGTTTACCATGAGAGCTTGATTGATGAAAATGTCTATAGGAGGAAAAATCAAAATGAGCATGTTGTCCATACTAAATGAAGAGTGCAAGATAGACTTGCTAATCTTGTCATTGATGATGTTAGTTGTGTTAATGTGGCTAGTACTTTACCTTGTTGAAAAATTGAATTTGTCTCTTCTTGAACATCCTAGTCCTTACATATGCCATTGGTCAAGTGATAATATTGAAATCAAAGTTTCCAAGCAAGTGTGAGTGTCTATTTGTATGGGATCTTGTAAAGATGATGTGTTATGTGATGTAGCACCCACACAAGCGGGTCATTTGTTATTTGGAAGTCCATGGCTATAAGATAGGAAAGCTATATATTATAGGGACAAAGATTCTTTCAACTTCACTAAGAATGGCAAGAGTTTATTCTTAATTTTTAGCGCCTCACCGAGTTTATGAAGAGCAAAAGAAGTTGAGAGAAAAAGAAAGAATGTTTGAACATGAGAAAAAGAAAAAGAGCTTAATGAAAGCTTAAGGATGTGAGGATACACAACATTCTAAGCCATCTAAAGGAGTTGCAAAGATGGAGTCCTTGACACCATCAATGGTTGAAGAGTCTCCTAAAATAAAGGAGCTTCCACAAACTAAAATTGAAGAGAGTCTTGAAACACATGTTGTGGAAGAGACATCCAATGTGGAACCTTGTTATGTCATGAATGAGAAGAACATTGAAAAAGAAGAATACACTGAAATCAAAGAAAAAGAAAGAGTGGAAGAAAAAGAGAGATTAATTGGAGAATTATATTTCTTTGATTCCATGTCTACTTTATTTGAAGAGAGTAAAAAGTATAAGTATAAGAAAGAAAAAGAAATTGATTTTGAGAAAAGTTAGAGAACAAAAGAGAAATGAGTGCTTCATTGAAAAACAAGAGAGTATTAAAGAAGAGCAAAAAGAGAAAGAGGTAGTTGTACTTTACAAGAGTGTGATAGTGAGTGTTTTTACTAACCCCATTAACTCTATTCTCGTTAATCATTCTTCATGTGTGCAGAATTTTTTGTCACAAAACTTGGAGAATGAAGGGTGCTTGGACTACAACATATACAAAACAATAAGCTTCTTTGATCCTACTTCTTATCTATGTTTTGATCACTTTCTCATGGAAACTAAATTGTATCTTTTTCCACTTAATTTTGATAGGATATCCTTGCTCTTTGACATCAATGCTTGGAAGGAACCAGACCATGGAGTTTGAAGAACAATGAAAGATCGTTGGAAAAGAATTATCACTATGCCATGAAGATTCATCAATAAGCCTTTCTTTAACCCTTCTCTTTTATCTCATGAAGTGTTTTATGTGGAATTAAAGTTGTTTCTAGCATCTTACATTTCTCATGTGAGCATAATTGGAGATGCTTGTACATCTCTTTTGGTAGTGGTCTCTTTTAGGTGTGCCTTCTATTTCTAAGTGTGTTTCTTCTCATTGAAAACCAACTTGTGATTAGCAAGGACCGAAAAGGTTGGGGGGCTGAAGAACAATAAAAATTTTGCTAGAATTTCGTCTATTTTATAGATGTATTCCAAGTACAAAACTATTCAAACAATTCCAAATTTACAAATAAAATAGCAAGTTTTGTGGTTGTATTGAAAGAAAAAAACCTGAAGGGCTTGAAGGTAAAAACTTAAAAATTCTAAAGTTTTCAAAAATTTTCGGGGGAGGGGGGTTCAAGCCCACCCGAGCCGCCCCTGGTTCTGTTCCTGGTGATTAGTGAAGATATTTGTGCACCATCTTATTTGGATTGTGAGTTGGTCCATGATGATTCCTTAGTCGATTTAAAAGTTGTTGGTCTAGGATTAAATTGTGCTTTATTTAATATTCTACATGATAAGTATTTAGGAAAGTTTGTTGAGAATGTGGGTTATTTTTCCTCTTTCCTTGATACTTTTATGGAGAATCATAATGATTTTGTTTTCTTAAACCAACTTATTTGCCTTTTTGAGTGGTGAAGTTGAGTTTTGTTACAACGAACTTGAGCTTTTAAATGTTATTGAATCTTTGAACTCATTGTTTGAAAACAAATTTGGTTTCAAATTCTATCATTTGCATTTTAAAGATTTCTTGTTGAAGGATTTTGAAAATTAAAGGGAAGCATAGTTTGAGACGTGCAAAGCTAATCCTTGGGCATTTGAAAAATCTATTTTGAGAAAATAAACCTTTGAACAAATTTGTAAATATTTTGTTGTTGAGCATCTTTATTATCACATACATTTTAAGGATTAGTTTTAAAAGTTATTCATTTTATTTGCTAGCTTTCAAAGGAACTCTTCTGCATTCATTTTAAAGAGTTCTTTGATAATCAGCTTTTGAAAAGGAATGTAGACCATCTTAGAATTTTGAAAATTTGGTGTCTACATTTTCTCACCTCAATTGTGAAAATGACGAAATTGGAGACTCCTCAACGTTAATCTTAAATGCTTTGTTTTCATTTGGAATGTGCATTTGAGTTATTACTACTATTTCAAAGAAAAGAGATTTCAAATGTGTGATTTTCATGTCTATTTTGGAAAGAATGAAAGCTTCCAATATCATCTAACCTTGATTTTGATTTTGAACTGTTCTTTGAACAATTAACAAAAAAATTGTTTCTTAGCACTTGTATTTTAAATTCCTTTCTTAAAACTCTTGAGGGAACACCTTGTATTTGGAGCGTTGAAAATTTTTACAACTTCTTTCAGCATTTGAAATCATTACACACCTTGAGCTCTACATTTTATCATCTTTTGTTGATTTTCCAAACTTATAATCTTCTTGATTCACGTTTAGAGTTAGAAAATAATGAAAATTTCTACATTCTACTCACTTCTGTGTGAATTTAAACTGTCAACCTCATTTGAACTAGTCGGAGTCAAAATGTAAAGCTACATTAAGAAAAATTGCAAACTCATTTTTTCAACCTCTCAAATTAGAATAGCACTTGTATGAATATTCGACCGACAGATTGATTATATATTACTGAATCCTAAACTGTCTACCGATTCGAACCGATAATCGATTGGTAAATTTTTACTATCAATACTGAAACTCTTGGTAAAGCGGTGATCCATTACCAGAAATGCCGTCGATTCAAAAATAAAAAATTAACTATTTTTTGATAAAATCAAAATGGTCCCTCGAAAATATGTTTGTGTCAATTGACTATCTCAAATTGTAGGTTAGTTAAAAAGTCCTTCAAAATAATACCAATTATTTTGTATAAGTGAAATGAGATACTTGATTGATATGTTTTTAACAGTTTGAAATTTTTTTTAAAAAACCTTACAATTAGAGGTCTTCAATTGACATATTTCTATATTTTGAGGGACCAATTTAAAATTTATTCAAAAATATTTTGAACAAAAAATGTCAAGGATAAAGAGTTATAGGATTAAAATGAGTAAATAAAAAATATAAGATATTCCGTATAGATAGACGATAAAATGAATAATAATCATCGAACTAAAATGAATGAAAACAAATATAAAATTGAGTAAAAATGAAATAAATAATTATAAGACCAAAATTTCTAAAAGTTTATTTGAACTCCCGAAGAAAAATAGATATTCCGCATAGATAGATGATAAAATTTGAATTATATCTTACTCATCATAATAAGATATATCTTTACTCATCTAGTAATTCTAGATATTTTGTCTCTTATTCTATTATCATGTGGATAAGGCTTCGTCAACAAGTTAAATAAATAAGACTTATAAAACAGTAGCCCATAAGTTATAATAAATTGAAAACAATTGTTAAAATATGGTATAAATACTTGCAAATTCTCTTCAGTGGACATCCATAACCACATCATCAGAATAAAGACTAATTCCACGGACAGATGAGCAAACCTTTCTTCCAACATTAATGAGAGTGAAACAGAAAAGGAAAAAGGTGGCTGCTCTGCTCTCTAATAAATTCAAACAAAGCCCTTGTCTTGTACTTTACAAAATACTAATACTATCTATGCACAGTACAGCACAGCACAGCACATATTAACCTTACATAAGTGAGTTGAGGTGAGGTGAGGTGAGGCTGCATACAAAACCACTCAAGACCTGTAAACCATATCATATGACTTGTAGTGAACCAACCTCACATATTATATTAACCTTCATCATAGATAGGAAGTTCTGCCAACAAAAAACTATTAATCTACTTCGTATGGAGGAAGGGGTATACATGTTGATCTTAGCAAAAGGAATATAGAATCCCCCCCGTAACCTCACAATACGTAAGATTCTATCCTCATGGTGACTCTCTTTCCTTCTTTACCAATACCCCTAATATGCATGGCCGAAAACATAATCTGTTCAAGTGAACCTTTTCCTGGAACAAAAAAGGTTAAATGTGTTAAAAGCAGGTACCATAATCTTCTAGCTAATATATAGTGAAGTGAATGTTTCAAATGTTTGCAATGCTACAACATAACATAAATCACCTGTATGTTTTCATGATCGTATTTGATTGTGAATAGACATCTGCAACCTCTTATATCATGCATCCTTTTTTCAATGCCTACGACATGAGCTTCATGATATCTTGCTTGATCTTTCTGCTCCTAGTGCATTAAAATAAAGTATTCCACAGGTTAGACTGCCATCTCCTCAACCTATCTTTATCAAGTTGCACTGTACAGCTGAAAAAACTCTCACACCGACAGAGCACATACATACAAGTTCTGTGTGCAAAACATCTCGGAGAATTCTGTTGACTTGCGGTTTGCTACTCCCCTACAAACTACATTCATTTTCAGTTTTATATTTTCTACCCTCCTGACTTCTGAGTTTGATTCATATTAGATGAATTCAATATGCAATTTACCACTCCCAGCTTGCCCGCCCTTCAAATCCCCAGGAAAAAGGGAGTAAAGAAAAGGTACCTGGAAACAGAGTACATAATCTCCAACCTGGACCAGGTTGCATTCTGAGTTCTCCAAACTGATAGACCTTTCACGCACTGCTGTTTTAACATTGATCCATTCATCTTCTTCTGGCCCAAATCCAATAAATCTTACAAGAACTTCCTGCAGAAATTAAAACTTCATCAAACATAAGATCACCACCCAGAGGGAAATTCCTTGGTAGCATTCTGCAGGATGTTGACTCAAGAGATGCATCACGATTATTATGACTCCAAGACTGGCAAAATACTAACACCCCATAACTCAAAATGGAAAGGTTTTAGTAGGCATGGTTGGAAAATAAAAAGTCAGATGGACACAGATCAGAAGAACTCGCTGAACTAACAAAAGAATGAATAACTTGAAAGGATTATATCAATTGTCATATCAGAGCTCCTATTTGGAGATATTTAGCCACTTACAGCTTCTCCTGAATCAAGGAATCTGTGGGAAAGAAATTTCTCTATGTCATACCTGCAAAATATTGTTAACAGATGAGAATGGATGTTCAATATATATTGCAAACTTAGTGTGGCAATGGTCAGAATTGCTAAATGAACAAGTGAAGTTCCCTATCAGCAATTTCTGTCTGCTTTTTCTCGTATTAAGTTACAGAAGTAGTTCGCCAAACCATGCATATTTATTCCACAAAAGAATAGCCCAGAATCTCCACTGGACAACATTTACTAATTGCATTTTCTTTTTAACAAAATGAATGAAAGTAATGGACATAGAATAAAGACCCAAGCACAAAGTGGTACTAAAGCATTTAGGCCATTTAAATAATTTCATTTAACTTCACATTAGGAAAAAAGAAAAGGAAAGAAAGATTGACACCAAGCCCTAAATCACCTTAATTGCAATGTTTTTTACCTACTCAGTTCCATATCTTCCATTTGCCAGAAAGCAGAGAGATATGTTCAATCTGCCCTAAGCGCATAAATGAAAATTCAAAGAGAGTAGAAAGGTTCCAGAAACTTCAACAGGAAACCCAGTCATTTAATTGAAAGCAAATAATTCATTTATGCTGCAAAGTACAACAATCTGAAGAACTGACAGCAAATGGACCAAGCATGAGCTGCATTATTTCCCAAGTTGATCTTGTAATGCACTACATTTCAGTTAACATAGTGAAAGGACTGTAAAGCAAGCATCATATTACATGTGCCACTGAGAACAAATAGTAACAAATTTACTAGGGAAAATAGTTAACAAATTCCCTATTAACAGATGCTTTGCTTGTAACCTATTGAAAACAATTCTTTGCTTGTAACAGATGCTTACCATGCTCCATCTGATGATGATCTTGCCTCAAATTCCATATTAGAAGGAACCTTTTCACCTGATTTCAGACTACTTCAATCAAAGCAGGACAGATACATTCTTAAAAAGATCGTAAAGAGGTGCCAACAAGAGTCAACAATAGATCTTTTGCTACAGTAATATTACTAGCATATAAAACAACTAGCATGACTCAGATGTAGCATAAGAAGGCAAAGAACTTTAGAAAATGATAGATAGGAAATAAAACATATCTTTTTTAAGAATTAAGGAGCTTTAGGATTCTACAGATTAGAGATTTGATGAATAGTAGTATGCCATACACTCCGAATTATAAGTTGCTGATTGGGGCTCTCTTGCTCTCTCTATATTAAAACCTTTCCATCATTGAGGCTTTCTACCAGCTAGATGGAGCTTGGTTGGAGCTCTGATCTTGGTCAGATCAGAATTTCAGTTTTAAGCTTGTTTGTTTTGCCATCAACCACAGTCCTCTCTTTCAGTGCTTTTCTTCAAGATCTATGGTTCTACTACATGCTTGTTCTGCTCTTACCTGCAATAGATCTGCCTCCTCAGCTTTTCATCTCCTTCTCAGGCAATTTTTAAGACTAATAATTTCGCCAGTCTTCACGATTGCTATTCAAGGAACAAGATGAAGGATGCAGGTGAAGATATAGAAAAGAAGGCATTAAAGTCTTTTCTTTCATTTTCCTTCAATCGTATATTACCCACTTATTAAGCCAGAGTGGTAAGTTCTTAGTTACCATGGATATTTAGCCTATTTAACCATTCCGTGTTTATGTCAAAGAAACGTATTAATAGCCTACGAGGGGGAAAAAAAAACTCTAAGAAATACCACAAAATAAAATAGATTGGTACTGATGAAGTTCTTATGCACAACCCTGCCAGACATCCAAAAGTCCAAATCTATTCTATTACCAAAACCAATGCTAATCCCTAAAGCTAATAAAACTACGATATTAACAACCCATAGTTCAAATAGGTTCCTGAAATTGATATAAGCCAAAAACAAGAGGGAAAAAAAACACATAGATAAAAGGATGAAAGAAGTATTGAAGATAAAAGTTCTAAGATTGTAATTACGACAAAGATAAATTACAGTTGCTCAAGAATTAAAAAATTTCCCTTGGCAACTTACCAGGAGAAAGTTGAAAAGAATATGGCTTGCAAGAACTACGTAGAATGCTTTATAGAAGTGTATTGATATTGGAGTACCTTTTGGCACATGGGAGTTCTCATTTACTTTGTTTGACTGGCAAGTTTCCCCGGAATCAGGAAGTTTTCCGATATTGTCAGCTGAAGTGACTTGAGAGAGGTTGAGCTGCTGCCTGTTCTGGAACCAATTCTCGATCTAATACAGAACAGTGGTTAGATTCTTATTTGCAATCAATTTGGACTCTTACATGTTAATAAAAAAGAATGGAGAATACAACTACCTCTGTCCACTTTACAATCGGTTTCCCAGCACGACCTTTGGAACGGCTAAAACATATTAAACAAAAGCACTTATTGTCCATAAAAGTTCAAAGATCTTCATAACAGGCATCTCAAATACAAATGCAAGCTTACTTGAAAACCCTTGCCAGCTTCTTACAATACTGCTGGTCAACAGACTTTTCTGGATCATCATCTAATAACTTCTCCATTTTCTCAATCTACTTAAGAACATAAGAAAAAGATGCATCACAGTGCTGCTAAGAATAAACATGAAAAAAAATATATATATTCATTTATTAATTATGCGAGGCTGAATGTCACAAGCAATTTTATTTAAAAAAAAATTGTTGACAAAAGTTATGACCAGCATTTTTAACAGTAACAGTCTTGAGCAAATCATTCTCTGAATTACCACAAGATTTGTTCAATACGCCAACTTATTTTGGGAAACACAAAAACCCGATACCCTTTGCAAATATCAAATTATATAAAAAGACAAAAGCATCCTTTTACATATATATGTCATAAACCAACACAATACAAAGCTGAAGTTGGAGAATGTAAGCTTGAAAGATCTAAAATTACTCGTTACTCGTAGTTGGAGAGGGATGTGATCATGCTAAAAACTCTTTTATTAAAGTATTACAAACAAAATGGACTGGGTCAATAGGGACATCTGGGAAAGGAGATCACAAGCATTTGCCAGAATTTAGTGTGAGTCAATAGTACTGAAATGAAAGCTTCTGCCCCTTCATACCCATTCAGGGTATAGTATTACTTATTTTAGACTTATAGACCTCAATGAGGTTTCTTAACTAGTGTACAATACAAGATAAAGAACTTAAAGAAAACGCTCTGCAATTAGCTGAACCCTTATTTCCAACAGTGAAGCTAAGACTTCAAGGGCTATTGCCAAATTCTTTTACGCAAATCAACTCCAATTAATCCAAGCCTATTAACAGCCACAAGCAACAGGAACCCCGTAGTTAAGGGCTATGTCAATGAATGCTTCAAACAACACAAAAACACTAATGTATACTCATATATGGATTAACCCACCAGCTGCTCACGGAAACTGTTAATTTTTTTGTTGAAAAATGAAGAAGAAGAAAAAAGAATGGGCTGTCAATGCAATTGCTCAAAAAGCGACAAAGGTCAAAAGATTAAACACAATTCAGTAAATTCTGAACTGATGATCGTCGGAATTGTTTAAAATAACAACCGATTTTCATATTATCTTAAAAAACAAAAATCAAAATAGAAAACAAATGTTTTAACCTCGGCATTTGTAAAGCCAGAAAATGAAATTCTCTTTCGGGGACGAAGATCCATAAAGGGCTTCTATAGCAGCGATAAGACTTGTAGAATTGAGATGGCAAAAGGCCTAAAACCCTAGAACAGTAATGGCTGGTAGTCTTCCTTTGAGCGGAGAGTGGAGGCTCACTTTCAGGTTGTCTCGTCTTTGTCCCATACGAGGAACTCTTTGGCTTTGGGCGCTTATGGGACGTTTGGTTTCCTTTTTACTACTATTTCAATCGATCTTCATCAACCGTTGAGTTCCACTAACAATGAATTTGCACTAACATACCAAGCCACCACAAATTTCATATTATGACGCGTAATTTATTATCTCAAAAATATTATATTACGTACTCTTATAAAAGTTTATCGTATTTTGTATTAAGTCACATTTGTCAACGTCATGCATGTGATTTAATACATATTAAAACGTATATTAACAGAAATACTGACCTGATCTAAATAAATAAAAGTTTTTATTATAGACAAAATTATGTCCACGCTCATAAACTTTTTGATAATGTAACTTAATACGCGTCAAAAGGTACAGAGATAAAATATGAATCTCATGCATAATAGAATTTTCTAAATAAATAAATGCTCATTTTTTTTGTTCACGTTCATTGAATACTCGTGTTTTTTTATTTATGATTCACATTTCTTCATTATACTCTTTCAAATAAAGAATTTTCTAACATGTTTAATTATTTTAACATAAAATTTGTAAAACTAACCATAATGGGAAATTGATTTGAAAAAAAACATTCTAATCCATATAAGAACGGTTATTTAAAATTTTATACTTCCTTAAGCAATGTAGTAAGTGAAATGTGTCAAGTACAAAACACGTAAGAAGTAATAAATGTCACAACATATTATATATGACATTCTTTGAATTTCTCATAACTTAAAATCGATTTAAGCTCTTGAGTGGTAAAAATAAAAAATTATATTATGAATCTCATTTACGATTAAGGAAATAAAAAGAAAACTCTTGAACTTATTAAGTTATACTATCGTGTGCTTAATGCCTTGATTTGTTAGATAATGGCTTCAGGAGCTTAAATCTTTTCTTCTTCCTCTAACTCGACTCTCCTTCTGCAACTCTTCCCGCAATCTTTCATTGTTTATCTTTGGCAAATATAAACGTAGGCTTAAATTGGTGTTGAAATATTTGTCGTATCTCATTCTTTATGTCTTTATTTTTTTTGTTATTGTTTCTTTAATTTTGTCATATATTGAAATAATCTTTTCTCTATGTATTTTCTTTAATATCTAAGATTCAACAGTTTGATCTAATATCAATCGTTAATCGAATATTTACTTCTCGCTTAACGAAACTTTTTATCAATCTGGACTTGACCTTGGCCTCTCTTTAACATATTTCTTAATCTTTGTTATGTGTTTATTTTTCCTAATTTTATTACTAATTTATCTTAGCCACCTCTTAACTATGTTACTTTATTTAATTATTTTTGAAGTTGTAAGGTTCACCCAATCTTTCAAATTTCTTCTTATTTGCATTTGAGAAAAAAGAGAAAGTTTAAGGATTGTTTTTATTGTAATGGCATTCGACTTTTTTTTATCGATTGATAACTTCTTATTTAGCATAGATAATGTTTCCACTTATAAAAATAATAATAAAAATATTAATCATACGAATAATGTAGTTTATGATTCAAGGGATTTATGTATTCACTGAGTCCATGTATAACTTTTCCTTGAAAATATTGTTGTATCTCGTGAGATAATTTTAATACTCTTATTACATGTTTGATACATTGTAATGAAATTAAAAAATATCCTTCTACTTAGAATCTCTCTCCACGTGTAATAGGTTTGAAATACCTTTTTCCATTTCATTGCTTGGACAAAAAAGTCAAAATGAAATGACGATTCATTTTATATATTTAAATTATTATGCAATATTAGAATATGATGAAATTTTATAATATGTTGATTAAATGTCTCTTATTGTATAATCTTGAAAATAATAAATATTGAAATTTTGATTATTACAAACATTCACTCAATGAATAAATATACTATAATAAAATTAAAAATTAAAAAATAAAACTAATTTTGTGCATTGGTTACATTCTTATAAATTAAAGATGATAGGAGTATTTCATGACTTTTTTTTCGACGGATGAAATTAACAATTAATTTTGTTAAGAACATTCAAATAATAGTGTGAGAGTATAATAGTCATGATTATATTTGTAGTATTCATATTTATTGTGGAAGCTATTTTGATTATTTTGTGAATGACCTTTCTGACTTCATATTTTTATACCAAATAATAGAATGTAAAAGAAAGTATTGAAACAGTCATTTCATTTCATTCGATTTCAGTATACTACTGAAGATGCCATTATAATTCCATCAAAATTTTATTATTATTTTGTTGAAAAATAGTTCCACCAAATTCTAGGGTAGGTAGTTTACAAATATATCATCAACGTATAATATAATTTACCGATATTTTAATAATCTTCTCGTTATATATATATAAAAAAAAAAAAAAAACTTCCCCTTAAAATTAAAAAGAAAAATATGTGCAACACTGCGTGTTAAGAAAATTTATAAGAATAAAGTGAATCAAAATGATCCTTCATATTATAATAATGAATTAAAGATGCATTAAGACATCGTTTGATTAAATAATTAACCAAACATGAAAATTTAAAAAATGAAAAGTGATTAATTTTTATAATCCACTCCCCTCGACAATCACATGAGGCTCAATGGTTCTATGCATATGACCTCATTTAGATTGATTTCAATGTAAAATATTTGACCTATTTTTCACTGTTAATTCTCTATATTATTTCATTAACAATTTAACTTTCATTAGAATTCAAAAATAATAAAATCCACTTTTTTCCAAACTAACTAATCCAAAAAGGCCACAAGTGCTGGTTGGTTAGATAAATGTTTTTTTCTAGATTGGGCCCAGTTAAAATTATTGGGCACTAAAATGGCCCAAATTTTTTTTTTATCTGACGCTGGCCATAACGCACAATGATTATGCGTTATCTGTAATGATAACGCACAACCATTGTGCGTTATCAGTTAATCACAATTCCTACACTAATTAGGCTTATGTGGCTAATAACGCACAATGGGTGTGCTTTATGACTAGGGCAATAACGCATACTCGTTGTGCGTTATCAGCCACGTAATTATTTTTTAAATTTTTTTAATAAATTTTTTTAAATTTTTTTAATTTTTTAAAATATTTTTCAATTTTTTTTAATTTAATTTATTTTTTTAATGAACATTTTTTTTTTCAATCGAAATTTCTTTTGGGAAAACTTATAATTGTATAAATTTTTTTTAGTATTTTGTTTAATGAATTGTTTTTTTTTTTTTTAATGAAAATTTGTTTTGGAAAAACTTATAATTGTGTAAATTTTTTAAAAAGACTTTATTTATTATATTTAACTTATTTTGTAATATTTATATCATTTTCTTGGAAAATATATTTACATTTTAACCATTTTATCGCAAGTTATTTGAAGAAGTAATACTAATGAAACAGTAAAAATTTAGAGCAATGATGTAGTAATTATAAGAAATTGAAAGAAAATTTTCATTAATATAAACATGTTTTATTACAACTATTTCAAGAGAATGTCAAACTTATACATTGCTCGGTCCGGGGTTATTACAATTTTTCCTATTATGTCCCGGCATGCAACATCTACCACATCTTGGGGGAGAATCCGAATTTCTATAATCCATTTCCCCTTAAATCGCTTGCCCTATTTCTTACCCCGTTCATTTTCATGTTTGGAGGATAGAATGTCAAATTAAAAGGGATATCCCTCCAAAAGTTCTCACTCAAGACCGAATGAAAATTCGCTTGGTAAGTTTTTCTGTACGTTTGTCGCGAATATATCTCCGATACATAAGCATCTGTTCTTGACCCATTTCTCTACACACTGCAAGAACATGAGAACAAGGCAATGTATATGTTTGTCATTTTTCGTAACTACAAAATTTATTATTTATCCGCAATGTATAGACGTTGTTGCTCATACCAGAAACCCGGATTGGAGATCTGACAATGTATATTCCCTCTCGCGGATTGTAAGTTGTAACTTTGTGTTCTCTTGATTTAACTTCAATCTGCAAGAACTTGTCAAAAATTCGAGTTGGAAATGGATGCACACAATTTCTGCCTCTTCACGGTGTTGGTGAAAGTACTTAACTAGTTTGTTGAATATTAGTTCAACCAGGGTTTTTAAAGGTAGAACCCTAGCTTTCTTCAACACGCTGTTAAGTGCTTCAGAAATGTTGGTTGTCATGATACCATGTCTGTGACCGTCATCATGCAACAGTGTCCATTTCTCTGCGTCTAACTTCATCAAGTAAATGTAAGCATCAACATTTCTTTCTTGAATCTCTTTCATTACACGGTTTCCATTGTTTTGTTTCTGTTCCGGCCTGCCACATCAAGCTTTTTAGGTTTGTATTTTTAAAAGTCTTGTTGAAATTTGCTCGAATGTGGCGTAAGCAAAACCGGTGAACTGCAAATGGTGGTTGCCACAAAGGTTGACTTTGAATAGTGGAGAAAATACCTTTGTGGCGATAAAAAATGAGGCATACGTGGCGATATTTGACAATGTATTATCGCAAGTTTTTAAAGAACCAATTCCAACTCTCGGAGGATTCCTTATCAACAATTGCAAAAGCAAGTGGGAACAACTGATTATTTGCATCCTAAGTACTTGCAATTAACAGCACGCCCTTGTATGGTCTCCTTAAGTGTGTTCCATCCACATAAGTCACCAGCCGGCAGTATGGAAATCCGTCTATACATGGCGAGAAACACCATAAAATAAATTTGAAAACATAATTAGGGGGACTGCTTATTCTGTGATGCAAAAATTCATATACAGTCCCTGGGTTTAAATCCTATACAGCTTGTAAGTATTTAGGTAAAATACTGAAGGTTGTATCCCAGCTACCAAAAACCCTCTCGATGGCAAATTTTCGAGCATACCATGCCCGCTTGTAAGTACAGCTAGTTTGAAACATTACCTTTACTTCTTGAATGATGTTCGAAACAGCTATCCCAGGATCGTTGGCAACTAGGTGTAATATAGACATTGATATAAATTTTGAAAACAAGTTTCTGTGTTTGTTTTGTTCAATCTGTACAAGGCATGTGTGTTCCTTGACGAATCTGGTTATTTCCTACCAATTGTGCGTGGCTTTCTTTTTTATACGGATGTACCATGAACAGTGATTATCGTCACTGTGATGGTAACATCTTGCGGTCAATGTATCAATTTTACTTTTCAAAACTTGGTACTCACGCCCCACATTGACAGAGTACTTACGAACTGCACTTACTGCCTGCACTTTGTCAACGAATCTCATGCCTATCTATAAGTCAGTCATAGAGTGGTTCCAATCGAGTAATCGGACAGTACCAGATTCTACAAGGTCATCTATAGGAGAACCAGAGCCCATATCTAGGAATGCTCCAGAATGTCTGTAGTCATACCTAGCGTTGCTCAACCATTGACTACTCTCCCATTGTTCAGGATAACGCACAACCGTTGTGCGTTAACCTCAGTGCTTTAATTTTTTTTTTCCTGGGTAAATTTTTTTCCTTTTACAAATTGACCCCCTTTTTTTTTTAAGAATTTTTTTCCTGGGTAAATTTTTTCCCTTTTACAAATTGACCCCTTTTTTAATTTTTTCTAGCAAACTTTTTTCTTTTAAGGTTTTACCCCCTATTTTTTTTCTAAGCAAACTTTTTTCTTTTACACATTTACCTTAATATAAACAACAACTGAGTACTTTATATAGAAATTTAAATTACATATAACTGACAATGAAAACTAGAAAATAATAATTACAGCTAAGGCCAGTCGGATGGTGTGAATCGCATAGTCTTCTTACCAACATGATGCCCGAAGTCGAGAGGCTGAACACCATCCATGTCATCCTGCCACTCCTCTTCGTCAGACGAGGATGCCTGAGATATAGGCTGATGTGGCGTTGATGAACCGGCTATGCCCGGAGGAGGTGGTGCCCGAAACCCGGAAGATCCATAGGCTGTAGAATGCGGTGATTGAAATGATGCAAATCCTAAACCGGGCGCAGGAGGCATCTGCGACGTCTCGGATCCACTAGGGTGTGGCGAGGTAGTGCACGTGAACCAAATTCCAGGAGAAGTTAGGAAGCATGTATCCGCCAATGAGTAAGAAAATAAATCCACGAGTGCGCAGGATTAGTCATCATCGGTCTCTGAACCGGTGAACGCTCTCAGGATCCATGCTTCCAATGGTTCCTTCTTTACCTTGTATCCGAAAAAGTGACTGAGAGACAACCGCACACCAAGTAGTCTCTCGATAATATCTATCCAGTACTGTTTCGGCGGTAACGGCCATATCGTCTATCCCTAAACCTCACAGTGCCTGTACATCCCGCAGTGTAATTGACACTTCACCACACGTCAGGTAAAATGTGAGTCTCCAGTTTCCACCGCTCTACCAATGACGTGATAAGTGCGTGGTCCAACCCAATGTAACCACACCTAAAGACTCCCCCCAACCCGGTGCTATCAATAATCTCAACCAATCTACGGGGAGCCGAACTGTAGCACTGGAATAGGTTGCGCCCAAAACGCTTACACTGAAGGTCAGTATAACACGTCTTGCGATCCTCACTCCAGATCAAACCGGATATGTGCTCATGCTGTCTAGATAATATATCAGGGACAATGGGCCCCAGATGCACGTGTGCTGGCATTTCTTCCATCTACATTAATTATATTTTCAGATAGTGTAAATACCTTTAATAAAATTAAAAAGTTTTAAACATATTCTAAAGTTTTTAAGGTTTATTGTTACGTACTATACATGGTTTTATCGAATAAATATTTAAAATATTCAGATTTTCATTTTTTAAGGGTTTGCTGTTAAAAAGTTTACAGTTTCATTTTCTATTATCTAAAATATTAAAATTTTAATGCAAGAGGGATTACTGTTACAACGTTGACAATTTCACGGTTTAATGTTTCAAAAATCAATTTTAAGAGTTTTTAAAGTTTTTATAATGTACCCTAAACCCCACTTTCACCAAAAAAAAAAAAAAAAAATGAATGTAAACTTTTGGATTTTAATAATATATTTTTAAGTTTTGTACTTTTTAAATTTTAGCAATTTTAAGTTTTTTTCAAGGTTACTTATTGTATATTTTATAAGTAAGTATTTTACTACTTCGTAAATTTACTCTAATGGTTTTAGAGTTTAAATCATGGTATTAATTCCTAAACTATTTTATTAATCACTTTTTAAATGCGGGAAAAAATTATATACATAACATTATCAAATTCGTACAAATTCATTAATAACTACAATTTTAAATATAAATCCAAACCCCACTTTCACAAACAAAAAAAAATTTCATGTAAAATTTGGATTTTAATAATAGATTTTTAAGGTTTGTATTATTTAAATTTTACAATTTTTAAGTTACAAAAAAAAAATTTTCCATATTTTCTATTGTTTAAAAAAATAATAATTAAAAATACTGAATTATAGGTTCCCATATTTTCTAACATGCAAATTAATTATCTAAATAATTAAAAAAATTTTCTAATAATCATAAAGTAAGAAATTAAACCGAATTATCTAAATAAATTCATGAAAAAAATCCTAAACCCACTATCTCGTTTTAAATGCAAAAAATAATTACATACATAAAATTAACAAATTTGTACAAATTTATTAATAGCTACAATTTTAAACATAAATCCAAACCCCACTTTCACAAAAAACATATATATATATATATATACATTTTGGATTTTAATAATAGATTTTTAAGTTTTGTATTATTTAAATTTTAGAATTTTTAAGTTACAACAAAAATATTTCATATTTTCTACTGTTTTAAAAAACAAAACAAAGGTTAAAAATATCGAATTACATGTTCCCATATTTTATACTCAATAATTTATACGAAATTTGCAAAATAATTATCTAAATAATTAAAAAAAAAATTCTAGTAATCATAAAGTAAGGTAAGAAATTAAACATAATTATCCAAATAAATTCATAAAAATAATACATCACCCTAATATTACTTTTTAAATTCAAAAACAATTATATACATAAAATTAACAGATTTGCACAAATTTATTAATAATAACCATTTTAAATATAAATCCAAAACCCAATTCCACAAAATAAATTAATTCAAATTAATAAATAAAATTCATAAAAAAAATTAACAAACAACAAATAACGAAATAATTACACTTAATAAATAATACACATACAAAATTTTAAATAACTAAAAAAAACCTTACCGAAAATTTAAAATGCAGCTTTAGTACTCCAAATCTTTAATAACCTTCGTACTCCAAAGAAAGTCTCGCAGATCTGTAAATTTCGAACTAAATTACAAAATTATTAGAAGAAAAGAAATCAAAGTATAATAAGAAATAAAAAAAAACAAAGGAAGAAAAAAAACAACTTACCGAGCGGCGACGGAGGAAAACAGAAAAATTGAAGCGGAGGGGCTGAAAAAAAGGAGGAAGAAATAAGGGGCAAAAAGAATATAGGAAGAGAATGGAGATGGAGATGCTGGAAAAAAATAAAGGATGAAGAATGCGAGGGAAGAGGTTGAAAAAAATTGAAGAAGAAGCTAGGGAGGAATGGTTGAAAAAAATAGAGAGAAGAAGAAATAGGGGAGAAGAAACAAGGAAGAAGAAGAAAAGGGGAAGGGGGCGGCTACTTGGTTGGGTTTATAAGGTGATAACGTACAGTTACTGTGCGTTATCACATTAATAACGCATAATGACTGTGCGTTATCAAGGATGATAACGCACAATCACCATGCGTTATCGCCACATCAGTGCCAAATCAGTGCAACATCAGTTTTCTACGCAATTAACACGGGTTAACGTGGTGATTACGAATAACGCACACTCATTGTGGCTTGTCCAGGAAAAAAAAATTGGGCCACTTTAGTGCCCAATAATTTTAATTGGGACAATGTCAGAAAAAAACCGTTAGATAAAGGTGAAAACAACATTTGAATTATAAAGTTAAGCACTATAAATATTGAAAATAAAAAGGATTAAGTTAAAAAAATAATTGAAAATAATTTCACATTAATCTTAACCACGTATTTATACTTTAAGGAAAAAAATATCAAATTATTTGTTTCTAATATTTTTGCAGAATTTCACAGTAACCTTAACAATATTTTGATATTCAATTAAACCTCATTTTGCTCACCATTTAGAGTTAACCGTCAAAATATTGATGGAATTGAGTGATACAATTTTAACATTTTGAACTTTTTATAGAATTTTTAAACTATAGATCCTTGATTGAGAAATGTTTATATTTTGAGGGACTAAATTAAAAATTATCCTAATCCACATCACATGCCCCCAACTCCTCCTCTCATCTCTTCAGTATTGTCCTACTCTCACGAGCCACGACACTCCACAGTCGGCACCACCGCGCCGCCCCGCACGGACGCAACACAACCGGCTCACCCGTCCCCATACCCTGCCGGCCGCCGCACTAACTTGTCCTCCTCATCCTCAGTCGGCAGTACCCACCCCTTAAGAATCAGCTCTGCCGCCGCCGCATGCTCTCTCTCCCGACCAGAGCGGCAGAGCCGTCGAGGTGAGCTGCAGCTGCTTGAGTAATATTCTTGAAAAATAGTAATCAACGATGCCAATTTTTATTAATTTTTACTATCGGATAAGCTTTTGACTTTGGAACGAACTGCAGTTTTCACTGGTTAATTTTTATTGTACGACTTTTGGCTATAAGATATAAGACATACACATCACCTGATTGTCTCTCGATATATTCAAGTAGGAGAAACTGAACTATTTTCCTGTTTCAATGGAAAGAAAAAGAAAAATTAGAGTATTATTCAGAAAAGTAGTTTAGTTCCCTTATGGTCTTCTAGATTGATATTATGTAAACATTTTGTTCTTGTCAACCATAAAGAAGATAATTTTCTAGTCCTTTATTCAGTATTTTGAAATAGTGTAATAGAATCATGCATGTTACAATGCCTGAACTATTAATATATAATGAACATCACCATATAACCTACCTGATTATTTAAGTTTTATGAACCTGAAACGGTTTATTTATATATATATATATATGTATATACTGTATTAGACTATTAGTGTACCATGTATAACAAAGAATTATTACTGATAAAAGAAAAAAGAATTATTGTAATGTTTCCTTTGCAGCTTGCAAATTCATCCCCAGAAGCCAAATTTCTTTTTTAGTGTCTCTTATGTAGAGCAAGAATCACATTTTTAGTGGAAAATAACCGATTGACAATTAAAACATGAAAACATTACTTCTATTTAAAAAAAGGTCTGCTGGCCGGCAGGCGGTTATGGGCATTGATTTTTTCCAGCCTGCAAAAAGGGTCAGCCTGCACCACTCCATTGAGGCGTGCCGTTCCCGGTTGGCCTGGCGCATTTGACAGTGCTAGTCCAGCAATGCCAATAATACAATCTTCTGGGTTTATATTACCCAAAAATTGAACAGCACGTTCTTGTACTTCAACATATTAATTTCAGTGTTAATCGAACGCAGGGGTTAGTTAACAGGTTTATACTCTTAGTGGAGTTCTTCATAAAAGAAGGCCAAACAGATCAAAACTCCAATCTTTTTTTGTTGTTCTCTCTGCCTCTGGGTGAGGCAATGGGGGCTCTGAGACTGCCCACTCTGACAACAATTTTGACGTCCTCGGCTAGGACACCGTCACTTTCTCGCCGGGGCTACCACCTTTGCCTTCCTATTCGAAGGCTCACGGTGGTCAATTTCTCGGCTCAGAGTACAGCTGAGAAGGAAGTTCCACCGGAGCTTGAAGAGTTAAAAAAGGGTGGCCAAAAGCTTCGTGTTCAAGATAAAGAAAAGGATCGAGTTATAACTCCCCGCTCTCAGGACTTCAACGCATGGTACTTAGACATAATTGCCAATGCAGAGCTCGCCGACTATGGTCCAGTTCGGGGCACCATGGTTATCCGTCCCTACGGTTACGCCATATGGGAAGCTATTCAAGTGTGTTCCTGTTTAGGTTTTTAGATTTTTAAAATTTTTTTTAAAAAAAAATAAAATTAATCAATCTGGTGTCTGTTTTGAATTGGCTTTGCTGATGTAGGATTATTTGAATATCAAGTTTAAGGAGACTGGTCATAGCAACATGTACTTTCCTCAGGTACACAAATAGTTACTTGTGTTTCTCTTCGTTCTTTAAGGGAAAATGAAAAGCATGGAAATTTAGGGACGTGTTTAGTTTTTTAGTTACCAGCATTTTGTGAAAGAAAACTAAAGAAAGTTTGATTTTACTTCACTGTAGTAGAATTATCTTTCCCCTAGTGTTTTAGTTGAAGCAGGAGATTTGAGAATGATAATCTGAGCCAGCCTTTTGAATTATATTATTCGCTCTAATTCTCCATGTAAACTCCCTCATGCAGTTAGTTCAATTTGTATTGGATGCGTCCACTTTTTTCTCTGATGGGAGTTGTACAAATGCTCTAATTTAGTCTTGTGATAGATGATTTATGCATGTCTTCAAGTATAAAGATATGGGCTTGTTAACATTGACGTTGTAGTTTGTATTTATTAATTCCATAAGCAGCACAGTGAATTTCTAATTTCTTTCTCAGTTACGTGATAGCTTTTGAGTTGTTGGTGCAGTTTATACCATATTCATTCATAGAGAAAGAAGCTAGCCATGTTGAGGGTTTTAGTCCAGAATTGGCTCTTGTCACCATTGGAGGAGGAAAGGAGCTTGAGGAAAAGCTTGTGGTAAATATCTGATTATTTTATTCTAATGAATACCTTTTTCCCCAGCTAAGCTGGCATTAGATGTTCTCATTGTATAAATTGACTAAAGTGTTGCTTAAGCTCTGAAACTACCACCTGAGTTTTGCCTTTGATTGTTGCACTTCATGAGGTTCTGGCAGGTTCGACCAACAAGTGAAACAATTGTGAATCACATGTTCACCCAGTGGATTCATAGTTACCGAGATCTTCCTCTTATGATCAACCAGGTGCATTTTGCTCTCATGATATATCATCTTTCTAACTCATTTACAATGTTTATTGATGAGATTTCTGTGGATGTGTTCTAGTGGGCAAATGTGACAAGATGGGAGATGCGTACCAAGCCATTTGTCAGAACCCTTGAATTTCTTTGGCAGGAGGGACACACTGCTCATGCCACTCCAGAGGAGGCAGAGAAAGAGGTATTTTTTGTGTTACCTGTAAAGCGACCCCATAAAATTGATTTGTTCAAAACCACTTCTGTTAGTATATAGGTTTTATTTCCTCATTTGACAGATTGAAGCTCATGACTTGCTGCAGGCTTTACAGATGATTGATGTTTATACGAAATTTGCATATGAGCAAGCTGCCATACCTGTAATTGCCGGTCGAAAATCAAGGGTGGAAACCTTTGCTGGTGCTTCCAGGACCTACACAATTGAGGCGATGATGGGTGATCGGAAGGCTTTGCAGGCTGGAACAAGCCACAATCTTGGCCAGAACTTTTCACGGGCTTTTGGGACACAGGTGGATGACTTCTGAAGAAGGTTTATTGGACCTTTCTTCTTCCTTTTATTTCTATTCCTTCTCTGTTTTCTTTGCACCCATTGGTTCAAAGTTTTAGTTCAATTATCAGATTGTTTGAAAATCTTTGTAAAAGTAAAAGAGCACCGTAGGTACCAAAGTAAGTGGCATTCCTTTAATATATTAATGTCAATATACCTAAGTCAAACTACAACTGGTTATGAGATTATGTTAATCTTCTCTCTGCAAAATGAACTAAATTAAAGCATTCCGTGAGATTGAATTAAATACCATTAAAGCCTTGTGAGAAACTTAAGAAGTTTCTGAATTCTTTATAGAACAATTCTTTCACAAGACTTTTCACGAAAGATAACTTCCAGTAGTTGTATTGCAGTGGATAACAATCTTAAAATTCACATAGATTTCTGTCTCATAATTTTAAGGGCAATTCTTAATTAGAAACTATGAGTTTTACTGCTATAGTAGTTTAAGAAATCAGGTTTTTAATTGTTAAAAACACATTGATTGAGTTTTCCGAAAGTTAAAGTTACAAAAGTATAAGACCAGTCTGGAATTTGAATCACTGAGAAATATTGTCTTCCTTTTGTTCTGAAGTTAAATCTTTGGAGTGCCCTCACCATCGAAGAGAACTTCTGGGTTGTTTGTCATGTTCAATTAGATTATCTTTGTCAACCACAATCCTGTTAGATAAGAAGAAACTATGCATCTCCCTCCTCGCCCCCCCTCCTCTTTCCTTCTGACGCTCACAATTTTCATGTGGTATTTATCCTCTCAATATCTGTATGTTCTTCTTTTCTCAAGTGGTAAGTCTTGAGTTGTTAACCTGCTCTTTCCATCCTCGTTTGATTCCCACATTTCCTTCTCTCTTTTTTTCCCCCTCTTATCACTTGCTTTTGTGGTTGATGATGTTATAAGATTGCAGGACATATAAGACTTTTGGTTTGTCACATGTCAATGTTCAATTATGTGCATTATTTTGTGTATATACAGACAAAGATATCTGTCTGTTATTACAGGCAATGATTTGTTCCTACTTTCATCTTTAATGGCTGTGTTTATACCTCATAATCGTGGGCTATTTTTTCTTGTTTTTAGTTGACCAAATTACTTATTTTTAATGAATAATAAAATAGAATAAAACCTAGTTACAGAAATCCCCTTCATCAATTATGATATTTGTGTTTCTGCTTTTGATGTGGTGGAAGCGTACATGAGTCTCTTGCCCTTTTATCAGTTCACAGATGAAAACGGAGAAAGGCAACATGTATGGCAGACTTCATGGGCGATCAGCACCCGCTTTGTTGGAGGTATTATTATGACTCATGGGGATGACACTGGCTTAATGCTCCCGCCTAAGCTAGCCCCTGTTCAGGTATTCAAAAAACTTTAGCTGGCTGTGGACCTTATGCTTATAAGAACATGTTCCTCTCGTATTATGCTGTGTAGTCCTGGATTTTGCTAATCGTGATTCATTTTTTGGGAGAACATGACACTTTCTGTTGGTCATAAGTGTGATTATCTAATTGAGGTGTCTGGAAACTGAACTGAACATATCTTTGTTGCATTGTTGCTGTTTTATTTGTATGTTCTTCCCTGCACAATCCTGCTCGAAATTGGCAGGCGATCCATTTCCAAAGGGTTTCTATCTTGTTCGTCTGGATGGAATAATTCCTAAATATATATTTATTTATTTTCTTTCAGGTCATAATTGTTCCAATATGGAAGAAAACAGATGAAAAAACTGGTGTCATTAATGCAACATCATCTGTAAAAGAAACTCTGCAAGCAGCAGGAATCAAGGTTAAAGTTGATGATTCTGAGCAGAGGACACCAGGGTGGAAGTACAATTTTTGGGAAATGAAGGTTTGTTTGGTCTTTAGAATGAATTCTGATTGAATGATTTTTCTGCTAATATATTTCTCATCAAAAATCAATAAAGGAAAGACACTGTTTGCTGTTGAGTATGCATGCCTTCAGGTGCCTCATGATACAAACAAACATGACATTGGATTTTATTTATTATAATATCTAAGCATTTGAATTTGAAATTTTTTTGAATCAATTCAAAAGTAACCCTTTTTTTTTACCAATAGTTTTGGGTCCCCAAATTATTGATTCTTATTAATTCAGCTTGAGCTACAGTTGGTAAAAGTTCTTTGGAGAGATGTGAAACATCAGCAGACATCATAAACTAATGCAACTTTCCTGAAGCTGATTTGGGATTATGTTGAATAATGTTTAGCCATTCTCAATAATGCATTTAATTTAAACTTACTAACAATCTATGGAAAAGTTCAGCTTTATCTAGGGCAGAGTTCAGAAAAGACTTGGAAAACCCAAATATTTTCAACCTTGAAAAATATTAAACAATCTATGGACCTTTTTATTTGTTCATTCAAGACCTTATCATGCGAAACCCAATAAAAATTTCACTTTGGATCCTGCTTCTCCTCTCATAAACAATACAGGCTTTACAGAACTCAAGACATAAATATTAAAACCATACTCTATCCAATACGCCACGAATGTACCAATTTCAAAAAAATGTTCTTTTGATATTTGCATTTTACCTTAAACAGCTTGATGATTGTGAGAAATATGGGCAAGGTACAAGAATCTCTCGGAGATGGTAGGGGAAAAAAGATCAATGGGCCACTTGAGAAATATGGTGTAGTGCAGTAGAGTCATAGTGCAATAACTGTGAGGAGTTTCACATGACTGATTCACTTTGTGCAGTTTCGGAACTCCCAAATTAATTTAATCCCAAGTATTGTAATGAAATGTTAGACTCATTTGGGTTGATAGGGGCTTTAAATGCATGAATAATGTGGTGGGCTCTTTTTCATAAGAGGAAGAGTTATTAGACTTGGTTATTTTCTAAGAAGTTGGATTTTTAATCCATCGATCTTTGCTTTCATGTTTTTTTTCCTTGTCAGTAGCACTAGTACTTTATATGGGAGTCGATACTAACTTGCTCCGTTCTGATATTCCTATAGGGAGTGCCTATAAGAATTGAGATTGGACCTCGTGATGTGTCAAGCGGGACTCTTGTCATATCCAGAAGAGATGTTCCTGGGAAACAAGGGAAAGTTTTTGGAATATCTATGGATCCATCAACTTTGGTTGCTTATGTCAAAGACCTTTTGGATGAGATTCAAAATTCACTACTGGGAAAGGCAATGTCATTCCGAGATAGGTAGGTTATGATGCCATCTGAACATGACATGTTCTTTTGCAGGGTGATATAGTATGAAGTGGACAGTGTGGTAATTGGTTTCTTATTATCTGAGTTGAAAACAATGTGATTTCGTTTGCAGCAGATATGATAGATTCTTTTTATATGTGAAATGTTGTTAGCTGAAATTATGAATCTTAGCTGGAGTACTTCAAATTATCGTGATTTCTTTTCAAGGGTTTGTCTTTTTGGTTTGAAATGAAGCACTAAAATATCGTTAGCCAATGAAGTTTAATAATATGTATACTGCACATACATTCCTTGTTTTGTCACCTATACTGGTAATTCATGACCATTTTTATTCTACTGTGAGAATATGATTGGTGGAACGTTAGTCATTGTGAATCGTGCATGTTGCTCCTTGTTCAATTTCAAACTTGTTCGAGTAGAAACCAGCTAGGCATCTGTGATGATCTTGAAAGCTTTTCTAGTTTGTCTCCTAGAATGAAGAGTTGTAAGCTGAAATATTTACTATGAAGAGCTTAAATGTGTTAAGGCAGGTTGTTTGATGAGATGGCCATTTTGCTCTTTCTATTTTAGTTCAATGTTCAATACCTGTAATCTCTGGCTTGTTGTGATGATGCTTTGCTCTCCTCTAGTAATATCGTGGATGTGAGCTCTTATAATGAGCTTAAAGAAGCAGTATCTCAAGGCAAATGGGCAAGGGGTCCTTGGTCAGCTAGGTAATTCTCTTTGCTGTCATGTTTATAGTTTTCCTTGTTCCGAAACTTGGTTCCTCCCAACATAGACATCTTTTCTTATTTGTATGCTTAACTCTGTGTTTTCTGATAATAAGACTGTCCGTAACTGAACTTTCACAGTGATAAGGAGGAACTAAAGGTGAAGGAAGAGACTGGAGCAACCATCAGATGCTTCCCTTTCGAACAGCCCCAGGGAACGAAAACGTGCCTGATGACTGGCAATCCAGCAGAAGAAGTGGCCATTTTTGCCAAATCTTATTAGTAGTTAGTATATGGTAGTTATCGTGTCCATGCAAGTTTCATTCTGGTGCTCCTTTTTTTATTATCTCGGAGGCTGCAACTTAAACTGGCGCCCTTGGAAGCCAACGAAGTGGCTGATCTCTTAGCAAAGGGCGGGAGGAGCAGCATTGGAGACCCGTGCAATATTGTGGATATGCCGCCATGTATTTAGTTTTGTGTTCAAGAGGCTCTATTTTGTTTTCTGTAATATTTCCTGTGCTTGAATAAATCCTTTAAGGCTTTTGATTATGTATTACTTTTTAGGATTAATTTTAAGAACATTCTCAAAGTTTGAGACCATTGTTTGTTTACTCTGTCATTTAACAATTGAGTATTCAATTGTTTCTAAATAATTTGGATGGGTATAAATAGGAAAAGTAAAAGGTGAGGGTGCTCACTATGAATATATATAAATATGTGAAAATAAAATCTGAATTTCCAGAAAAAAAAATCTGAAAAAAAAAAAAGTGAAGAAGAGAAAAACTAGAAAGACTGGACAAATTACAAGTAAATAATTTTTAGTTTATTTTAAGTTATAAGTTATTTTAGAGTTGTTTTTTATTGTTTATTATATTTGCTTGTAAGTTAAAAAAAGTTTAAAAAGTCTATTTTGGAAAAGTTATTGTGGGGTATTTTTTAGAACTGTTTTTGTTTATTGATATAATTAATAATAAAATTGTTATATTAATTGATATAAAATAATTTTTTTATAAATACTTATTTTTAAGCAATGAAAAATAGGACCTTAAGGAAAAGCACCTTTCAAAATTTTCGTCCACTACTTATTATTGAATCAATACTCCATTTCATTTATATATATATATATATACTTCATTCTGTTTCAAATTATCCAAGTATGAGGAAAATAATTTTATTGTCTTAATTTAAAGTTAAGTATATTAAATTACCTTTTTTTGAGAATATGAATTTATTTAAATTATTTCTAAACATTTATTGTTTTATATTATTCCTATAATAATAAATAAAGATATATGTGTAAAATTTTTATTTAATACTCTTTTAATTTACAAAAATTACAAATATTTTGAAAAAAAATATATTTAAGTCAAAGTTAATATAAAACAGAGTATATACACAACGAGCTCTGACCAGTTCGATGGAGATGTTCTAGAACCCATTTCTGGTCAGGTAGATCAAGTCAGAGTTTGATGGTCAGAATGATCGGCCTTGTACTTGCTACAAAATGAGAGCCCAAACCAAATTCATGAACTTGTTTTGACGACTTCCCAATGAATGAAAATTTTCATTCTCCAATTCAACATTTGAGCAACCAAATCTGAATGCAGTTTCTCCATGAGGAAATTTTTTTTGAGGGAAATAAAAAACAAATCTGAATTTAGTCTTTTGAAGGCATAAAATTCTCTGTATCACTTTGTCTACCATTTTATATATTATATTTCTTTTATAATATTTATCTTTTTTAAAGTTTATTTTTTATTTATTAAGTTTTATTAATAAAATATATCAAATTAAAAATTCATACAGTGAATTTTACACAAAATGGTACAGAAGATCCGAACACATCTGTTGGCATTGAATTTTGTTAATATTCTATCTTTTCATAGTATCAATATTTTGGAGATTTTATAAATATTAAAAAAAATTTAAAATAAAGAACTTTTGAATTATAAAACTGTATCATTAAAGGAGGAAATGATTTGAATTTAAAACCTCTTATTTGGTAAAGAGTGCTTTAACACATGAATTATTTATTACCACACCTATATTGTTTTCTTGATTAATAGAGGAAGAGATCAACCAAAAATATTGTACAAAATAAATAAAAGATTTTTCTAATATGTGCTTAAGAAGCACACATTAATATAAGCTAAGTTTTGAAATTAAGATTATAATTTTCTAGGATTCAATAATTTTCTATTAGATTTTAGTTAGCCTTAATTTGATTGGGATAAAATTGAGGAAAGTAGGAGGGATGTAAATCAGAATGTAAATATGTTATTTACATCGTTTGGTTGCAACATAAAAATGAAGGAGATGAGGGGGAGCTCTCCCCCTCTATGTCAGCAAATTAGCATTTCCCAAAACGAATGGAATGAGACATAAATGATGTTAAAAGGCTCATTTTATCTTCCTACAAATTAATTTATTACAAATTTATTCTACACCAAACTCCAACCTCATATATATAACAATCCTCACTTTGGAAATAGATATAATAGTAAATTATATATAATAAAAACTATTCACCTTCCACTTTTTACCCAATTAAACATAAGAGAGTAATTTACTTCCCTTCCGTCCCTACCAAATAATTTTAAAGTAAATAATATACTTTCCCTAGTGGAAGTAAATGATTCCACTCCCCTTCCTCTTTCCCTCCGTGAACCAAATTAGGGCTTAAGGTTTATTAGATTTGAAATATGAGATGTAGCATATTTATTTGTAACACGTGTCTCGAAGATACAAATTAAATATACCTATAAATAAATAAAAAGGAATGTAATAAGAAAAAGACTAAATAATTTTGAACAATATAAAAAAATCTTACGTTATGAAACAAAAAAAAAAAAAAAAAAAAAAGGTATCTTATATTAGGAAATAAATAAAGTAACATTAAATCTTTTTTCTAAGCCATCCTTGACTTAACTCTATGTCTTACGGTCCACAATGACTTCCTACAATGAAAAGACTTTGTGAAAAAAAAAAAAAAATGAAAACACTTTGTATTCACATTCAAAATTTGTAATTTAACAAATGAGAAAAAAGAGAAAAATATAGTTTGGACTTACGTATAATTTTCAAGAGAAACTCTCAGCCTTACATGAATTTTTTTGGTCTAAAATTTATTATATGAAATATCACTAGTACTACAACTTGAAATCATATCAAATTATGTAAATCATGAGGCTGAGGATGTTAAAAAAAAAAAAAAATCTTCATGAGCAATCGATTAAATATTTTTGACGTCTAAAGGTCTTAAATATTATCATCATACAACATAGGGAACAAGCTTTGTGTGTAAATTTTGTGTTATTTATCTATGTATAACTACAATCAAATTATAATTCAACAATGATAAAGAATTTTGTTTTAGATTCAAATTTTGGTGAATAATAGGAATATTGTGATTTTCTAAAATGTATAATTACGTAATCATGTGATATAAATATATGAGTTTATCTAATGCACGAACAAGATATATGTTCATCTGAATTATTTTTTCGATTTAAGAATGTAACTTTTTTAGAGTTTAATAATATTTATTTTTATTAACTTTTTAAAGTTTATATTTATGAAAATTATTAGACTTAAATTATTATATATGATATATTTTATTGTATTAAGGTAAATAAACCCTAAGTATAAAGTATTTTTTTAGAGGCTAAATATAAAGTATTTAAAACTAATATCCCCACGTTCTAAAAAAAAAATTAATATTTCCACAAAAGTCAATTTATCAGAGATTATGAGCAAGCATAAAATATGTTCGTGTGATTTAGGCTTGTTATTCATTATTTATATTTTTTTAAGTAATTAAAAATAAGTACTTAAAAAAAGTTGTTTCAAATAAATTAATATTGCAATTTTATTTTTAACAATATCAATAAACAGAAGCAGTTTTAAAAAGTACTTCCACAATAACTTTTCAAAAATAATTTTTTTAACTTTTGTAAAATAAAAAACAGATATAATAAATAGTCGATAATAACTTTAAATTACTCATTTTAAACATAAAAAATACGAGCTAGTCAAACTCGAAATGCTCTCCTTCAATTGTCAACCACCTACTTTTCGGTTCGAAATTCACTATTGTTAATTAATTATGTCTTAGGAGTAAAATATATACTAAGATTAAAAACTTGAATAAACTTTAAAATTTAATAAAAGAAAAATGGGCCCCGGACATGAGTTAGATTATTATTTTTTTAAGAAAAAAGAAGAATGTCGTGGGGAAATGATGTAATTACTACATTCATTTAAAAAAGGAACTAGTTTGGTGAATGGGAGAAATATTTTCACATGGCTTTGAGTATGACAACTGCTGATTTTCAATTCTCATCTACCATCAATCAAAGCTCTTTCCATTGCCAACACCCAACTTCCTATCTAATATATATTTTAATATATTATTCACTACATTTTTTCTTTTAAAATTTATTTATTAAAGCTTTAAGATTTATATTTTATTTTACAAATTTCTAAGTATACCAATTATTATCAAGAATGTTTATCAGTAATTTTTTTTTTTGCCATTCACGTTATTTTAATATAATTTTTCAAATTTTCTCAAAAAAATATTTGTCTGTAATGTTTGAGTTCACGTAAAAAAAATTTACGTATTTATTAATCTTTTTGGTAGATTAAAATTCTTTACCTGATGCAACATAATATAACCTTCAACTCTCATTTTCTCATCAAAATGTTTAAACTCAAGTTCCATAAATAGGTTTTTTTCTGATATGGGCCCACTTAAAATTATTGGCACTAAATTGGCCTAGTTTTTCTGGATCGACTATAACGCACAATGATTGTGCGTTAGCCGTAATGATAATGTACAACCATTGTGCGTTATCAGTTAATCATGGATTTCGGCTTATGTGGCTGATAATGTACACCTATTGTGCGTTATGACTAGGCGTTAACGCATACTCGTTGTGCGTTATCAGCCACGTAATTATTTTTTGATTTTTTTAATTTTATTAATTTTTTTAAATTTTATAAAATTTTTTAAATTTTTTTATTTTTAAATTTTTTTTAATTTATTTTACTTTTTGAATGAACATTTTTTTTAATCAAAATTTCTTTTGGGAAAACTTATAATTGTATAAATTTTTTTTTTAGTAATTTGTTTAATGAATTTTTTTTAATGAAATTTTATTTTGAAAAAATTTATAATTGTATATATTTTTTTAAAAGACTGTATTTATTATATTTAACTTATTTTGTGATATTTATATAATTTTCTTGGAAAATATATTTACATTTTGACCATTTCATCACAAGTTATTTAAAGAAGTAATAATAAAGAAACCGTAAAAATTTAGAGCAATGATGTAGTAATTAGAAGAAATTGAAAGAAAAATTTCATTCATATAAACATGTTTTATTACAACTACTTCAAGGAAATGTCAAACTTATGTATTGCTCGGTCCGGAGTTATTACAATTTTTCCTATTATGTTCCGGCATGCGACATTTACCACATCTTGGGGGAGAATCTGGATTTCTATAATCCATTTCCCCTTGAAATTGCTTACCTTGTTTCCCACCCCGTTCCTTTTTCATGTTTGGAGGATAGAATGTCAAATTAAAAGGGACATCCTTCCAAAAGTTCTTACTCAAGACCGGATGAAAATTCGCTTGGTAAGTTTTTCTGTACGTTTGTCGCGAATATATCTCCGGTACATAAGCATCTGTTCTTGACCCATTTTCTCTACACACTGCAAGAACATGAGAATAAGGCAATGTACATGTTTGCCATTTTCCGCAACTACAAAATTTGTTATTTAACCGCAATGCATAGACGTTGTTGTCCGTACCAGAACCTCGGATTGGAGATTTGACCATGTATATTCCCTCTCGCTAAGGTTGTTTTGAAGATGTAAAGAATAATGAATGAAGGTATGTATATATAGACTTTCAATATTACTGCATTTTGGGGGTTAGGTTGTAATGCATTTTGGGGGGTTCACGGGTTGGGAGAAATTATTGTCCTTGGAAGCTGAGAAAGAGTGAACTTATTGTCCTTGAAAGGGCTGGATGTGAGTGAATATGTGAGTGACAATGGCCCCGGATACACATGTGCTGACACTTCTTCCATCTACATTAATTACATTTTTCAGATAGTGTCAATATCTATATGTTAAAATTAAAAAGTTTTAAACATATTCTAATTCAAAGAATATTAAGATTTAATTGTTATTACGTTTAACTGTTGTAAAGTTTATAGTTTTATGTTTTCATATTTCCAAATATCAGGGATAGTGTTAACATAATTAATGCAAAATTTAGGGATTTTTAAATAAATAAGATTTCAAAGTTTTTAAAGTTTACAGTTACGTAATATACGTGGTTTTATCGAATAAATGTTTGAAAATTTTTGTTTCTTTAAAATATTGAAGTTTTTATAATGTACCATGTAGAATTTTAATATTATGATTTTGGTTGCTTAAAATTCACTGTTAAAAAGTTTATACTTTGACGGTTTATTGTTTCGTGTAAATTTCTGGATTTTGATATTAGATTTTTACATTTTCTTGTATTTAAAGTTTACAATTTTTAAGTTTTTTAAGGTTATTTATAGTATATTTTATAGGTAAGCATTTTACTACTTTATAAATTCACTATTACGGTTTTATAGTTTAAATAAAAGTATTAATTACTAAACTATAAATTTTCAAGTACCGGTTCCCATACTTTCTACTCGCAAAATTCATACGAAATATTCAAAATAATTATATAAGTAATTATGAAATTTTCTAATAATCATAAAGCAAGAAATTAAACTTAATTCCTTACTTTATTCATGAAACAAAAATCCTAAACCCTAATATCACCTTTTTAATGAAAAAATATTATATACATAACATTATCAAACTCGTACACATTTATTAATAATTACAAGTTTAAACATAAATCCAAACCCCACTTTCACAAAAAAAAAATTTTTGGATTTTAATAATAGATTTTTAAGTTTTATATTATTTAAAATTTACAATTTTTAAGTTGCAAAAAAAAAAAAAAAAAAGTTTCCATAATTTCTACTGTTTAAAAAAATAAAAAATAAAAATACCGAATTATAGATTGCCATATTTTCTAACATGCAAATTAATTATCTAAATTATTAAAAAATTTTATAATAATCATAAAGTAAGAAATTAAACCTAATTATCCAAATAAATTCATGAAAAAAATCCTAAACCCTAATATCACCTTTTAAATGGAAAAAAATATTATATACATAACATTATCAAATTCGTACACATTTATTAATAACTACAATATATGACTTGTTGTGCTGAAAAAAAAATGTATTGATCTATAAAAAAAAAAAAGAGATAAGAAAGAAAAGTTGATACATGATTGTTACAAGTAATAAGGTGCAAAGAAAGAAAAAAAAAAATTCAAGAGGCTCGAATTTGTAAATGTAAGAAAAAAGAATGGCCTTAAATGATAAAATTTTGAGCAAAAGAATATGGTAGTTGGTGAATGTATTACTGAAAAAAAAAAGAGCAAAAACAAAGTTAGAAAGTTTGTCGAAATTTTAAAGTATCCATCTTCTTTGTAAGCTCTCTTTTCTTTGAATTTGAATTCCTTACCTTCGTTTAATAACCAACACCCTAACCTTACATTACAAGCTTTAAAGTCCTACTTGATCTGAGTTGAAGTTGAGAATCCTTGATTAGTGGAGAGAAGGTACAAAGAGTGAGCCTATGGAATGAACTCTTGGTGAGATTTGTTCTCTATATGTAATTTGAAAATTTTATTCAGTATTTATTTCATACTCTGATGACCACGATCACACTTTACACAAGTTTTGCATTAGTTATTGGAGATAATTGAATATTTGTTTGTTTACTTAAGTTTAAAAATGAGAGGAAGAGTATTTGTCTTGATAAGTTTGAGATATTGATGGAGGGTACTTAATTTGGGCTATTCTCTATCTCTTCTAACGTTTGTTGTTTATTTTGACTTTGTGGGTACGTCGTCTGCAAACCCTCATGAGACCATACTCGTCCATTAGGGGTAACTTAGGGGTTTAAAGGGCTTGTTGCACATGCTAAGTGCAATCGTGAGTCCTACGAAAGTGGCTAGTTAGTTTTTCTTTTTCTTTTTTTTATTTTTGCTTGAGGACTAGCAAAACTTAGGGGTGGGGGAGTTGATAGAGTTAATTTTTAATACAAATAAACACCTTAATTTTTAATTATTAACCTTTGAAAATATTTTATTTATTTATTAGTCATAATTATTATATTTAATTTATTAAGTAATTTGGTACTTCTCTTTATATTACTTTGTCACTTTTCATGATTGAATCTGATCATACTTGAAATTCTAATACACATGAGGAGGGATCTTAGTTCATGAAGCTACTAACGATTTTCCTAATAAAAAACAAGTTTGGTATATAAATTATTTTATCCTTAATGAATGTCTCACATATTTTAATTTGTTAAATCTAATCAGATTCTTTTATAAGAAATGATAAAATAATATACAAAGAAGTATAAAAATTATTCAATAACATAATAAGTGAAAATTAAATTATAATTTCATGCAAAGAAATGAGATGCCATTTAGAATTAATTTCTCTAATATTAAATATATATATATATGTTATAAGAGTCATCTTTGCTCATGTATATATAATTATTTCATTCCTTTCGAAAAATATATAATTATTGCATAACATACTCATCATTTTTTTTAGCATTTAAAATTTCATTATGTGCGTAGCATAATCTTGTAGCAATTTATTAGTTTTATACATACTCGATCGTAATACAAATCACAAATATACAAATATATAAAGTTGTAAATAAGTACTCCTTACATTTTCATATAATATTATGTGTTATTTGAATATATTTTTTTCGTTTTAAAATATTTGTTATTATAAGTGTTTAAGGTAATATTGGATGATAACTTTTTATATATATTCCTATATTGTTGGAAGTAAACAATTATTAAAATTTTTTTATTATAATTATTAATAACAGTTAAAAGAAAATTTAATATATTTTTTTATATTTAAATAATTTAATTATTTTTTTAGTTGATGTGACAGATAATAATATGAAAAGTAATTTTACAGCCTACAGAACGCATAAAGAACTTATCGGCAAGGCCTCTCCACACAGGAGAAGTGAGAGAGAGCTGCTTGAAAGAATGCTTCAACATCTGCTTTTGGTAACTACCAAATTCCAATCCCAACTACTTTTTTTTTTTTTTTCAATTCAATCTCTTTCTCTCTCTTCTTCTTCATACGCGGAGAACCTTACTGCATTTTTTGATTAGTCCACGCGTTACTTTCACCCTGATGTTCTCATTCAACAGATCCCATTGTCTGGTACACCACAAAATTTTCCTTTCCATATTTCTTGCCTTTTCTTTTTAATTAATTAAGTGTTACTACTTCTGTCTGCTGCTGCTGCTGCCTTTCTTTTACTTCAAACATGTTCAAGATTCGTTAATTTTCTATTTTTTCAACAAGCCCACATGACAAAACTTCACTTTCATGACTTTGAAAAGTGCTATCTACTATTACTTTATTGTTTTCTGATGGTTATATAAGGTTGGGGGTGCTTTATTGAGTTTGCATTGTGCAATTTAGAGCAAGAGAAACCGGGTAATTTTGTGTTTTATTTTAGCTTTGTTTAGATTGTGTCATTTGCAGAGAAAAGCTTTTGGTTTCTTGAGAAGAGGAGAGAGAAAAATCAGTTTAGCCATGGAGAGTACATTAAAGGAGATGAGAAATGGGGATTGTGTTCTTGATATGAATAATTCAAAATGTGTTGGTGGTGGTGTTGAAGATATCTATGGCGAAGACAGAGCCACTGAGGATCAGCTCATTAGTCCTTGGAGTTTTTCTGTTGCTAGGTTATTATCTAAACCACTTATTAATCTTTCATATTTGTTGATGTCACATAATTTTATGTTCTATTTGATTTTTCTTTGGCTAAATTGGATCCTATTACTGAATTTTGACCTTTTGATTCTATTTACTTAATGATCGAAAAAATGATAATTTCTGTTAATATAATGCTTAATTTATCTTTCCTTACAGATGAACATTGCATCAGATTGGCAAGATCTTTCTTATGTTGATAACATTGCATCACATGACCAATTTTTTTTCTTCTTTAACTTGATATTTGCTTAACTCTTTAACAGATCATTTAGTGTTCTACTTACTGGTCATGCTGGTTTTGAAAATCACTCTTCTCTGTATCATATGGCATTTACTATATGTTTGAGTTCCATGTGTGATCAGTTAGGTCCTTTGAAATTTCATGTCTAAAAGAAGAGATACATTTTACAAATTCTTTGTTCATGAGTTGATTATTATCTCTTTTGTGATGCTATAGTGGATATAGTTTGTTGCGCGACCCACGCTTCAACAAAGGTCTTGCATTCACCGAGGTAGAGAGAGATACTCACTACTTGCGAGGTCTTCTACCTCCTGTCGTTTTGTCTCAAGAACTTCAGGTAATTCCTTACACCTTGAGTCCGAGTCTTGTGTCATATTTTTACACAGGATGGATTGTCATTACTCACATTTTCTTGAATACTATCATCAGGAGAAGAGATTGATGCACAATCTTCGCCAATATCAAGTTCCCTTGCAAAGATATATGGCGATGATGGATCTCCAGGTATTTGCCCTTTCTATTAACTATAAGAGGTTGCACTATTGACAAGTTTGATGATCTAACGAGTTCCAAAACAGTGTCAATTCATTTCTTATTTTGGGATGCTATGGCTAATATGTGAAGACATTCACCATCTAATCATGTTTTGTATGTCCAAAACTCTGCAGGAGCGGAATGAGAGGCTATTTTATAAGCTTCTGATTGATAATGTTGAAGAACTTCTCCCTGTGGTATATACTCCAACTGTTGGTGAGGCTTGTCAGAAATATGGCAGCATTTTTAGACGTCCACAGGGTCTTTACATTAGCTTGAAGGAGAAGTATAGTCTTGTTCCTCCCTTTTGTTTCACTGCATACAAATTGCCTAAGCTTCTCTGTCTGAGAGCAGAGAAATTTGTCATGCTTTTCATTTTATATTTCCCTTTTGAGTAATTTAGCTGGCTATGAATCTTAGGGGGAGAATTCTTGAGGTGCTGAAAAATTGGCCTACAAGGCATATTGAAGTTATTGTTGTGACGGATGGCGAGCGCATATTAGGGCTTGGGGATCTTGGTTGCCAGGTAAATCTTTACAAAAGTTTGTCTAGATTGAGCTTAAACTCATATGCTCCTAAGATCTCGTGACATGCTAGATATTGTTGCTTTCTTCTTCTAGCTTCATTTTAAGTCTTTATTTGCCTTTTCTTTCTTTAGGGGATGGGAATTCCTGTTGGCAAACTTTCTTTATACACAGCCCTTGGAGGTGTTCGACCCTCTGTGGTGAGCATTGTTCTTCAGTTGTTTATTACTGTTTATTTTCTTGTGCTGAAATGGTCGCATTTCAGTGATTTATTAGTAAATAGCTGGAGAAAAGTACTTAACTTGCTATATTGGCAGTGCTTGCCTGTAACAATTGATGTTGGAACAAACAACAAGAAGTTGTTGGAAGATGAGTTCTATATTGGACTCAGGCAAAGAAGAGCAACTGGGCAGGTGTGCTGCTTTTCTTTTCAATCTACTTCTTATGAGCTGGAGTCAATCACAAGAAGTTTAATGTTTCTTGAAGTCATCTTTTCTGTTAGTTTGAGACTCATTTCATGCTGTACAGGAATATGCTGAACTTCTGGATGAATTCATGTCCGCAGTTAAGCAAAACTATGGGGAGAAAGTTCTCGTTCAGGTATCTTAAAACTATGTATTCATTTGTTTGACCCGTGTACGGGTCTCATTAATAATGTCATCCTTCGGTGCATTTCGTTCTCTTAGAAACGGTTCATGCTTTTTGCTTCTATTTAAGAAATTTGTGGACTTGTTTCATCTGTTTAAAAGATTTGCCGCATCTTTCCAGTTTGAAGATTTTGCAAACCACAATGCATTTGAGCTGCTGGCAAAATATGGAACAACTCATCTTGTGTTCAATGATGACATACAGGTAAACCAAGGATAATATAGGTACTTTATGCCAGATATCCTACATATTTATTTGGAATAATTCTCTCTAATCTGTTTCGTTCATGTAGGGCACGGCATCTGTGGTCCTAGCAGGACTTATTTCTTCTCTGACAATATTGGGGGGAACTTTAGCTGACCATACCTTCTTATTCTTGGGTGCTGGAGAGGTATGATTAGTGGCCTTTGTATTAATTTCTTCTTCCTTGTTTTTCTCTTCTCCAATATAACCTTTTAGGGAATGTTAACTTACAAAATCCAAAATAACCTTTTAAGGCAGATAGATAAACTTAATTGTCACTCTTTTAAATGATCACACATCTCATCTTCGGCTTATAAAATGGCTTTTCATATTGTTTCTGATTTGTTTGTCTGTTTTAAAGGCTGGAACTGGTATAGCGGAGCTTATAGCACTTCAAATATCGAAGCAGGTATTAATTAATTATGAAATCCCACTCTTTTTCATTTTATTCATTTAAGGTTTCTGATCAGAGTCTCTCTTGCCTCATCAGACGAATGCTCCATTGGAAGAGGCCCGCAAGAAGATTTGGCTTGTCGACTCTAAGGTATATATCTGGCTCCCGACAAGTATCTTTTCTTATGGAATATTTTCCTGTTGTATACAAAGCCTGTGAATAAGTTAGTTTCCACCATTTGCATCCACAACTAACAATTTTATGACTTGCATAATAGGGACTGATCGTCAGCTCTCGCAAGGAATCCCTTCAGCACTTCAAGAAACCATGGGCTCATGAACATGAGCCAGTTAAAGAACTCTTAGATGCAGTAAAGGTCTGAAATTTGATGTTTGTTTTGACTCGTATTTGTTTCCGAATTGAATAGGAAACACCCTTCTTATCTTTCTCTTTTTATTTAATCTCTCAGGCAATAAAGCCAACAGTTCTTATAGGAACTTCAGGTGTGGGAAAAACCTTTACAAAGGAGGTTATTGAAGCCATGTCATCCTTCAATAAGGTTCTTTCTTTTATCCCTCTTTCAGACACAATTGCTTATACAACACTTTGATCTGTCCTGAGATTCTGATTGACATAAATGTATGGTACAGAAACCTCTCATTCTTGCTCTATCAAATCCGACCTCACAATCAGAGTGTACTGCTGAAGAAGCTTATACTTGGAGCGAGGTAAATAGCTTGTGGTCCCCACTCAACCCCCCCCACCCGCCCCCCTCCCCTCCCTTCTCCTTCCAACCTCCAGTGGAAGCCAAAATTGCTGTCATGATTCTCATAAGTCTGCATTCTATTTTACAAATTTCAGGGCCGAGCAATGTTTGCCAGTGGTAGTCCATTTGACCCTGTTGAATACAATGGGAAGGTTTTTGTGCCTGGACAGGTACTTATTTATCCTAAAAGTATATATATGTCCATGTAGAATTCCATTAGACTTACCACTCCTTCAATGTTTTCCAACTTTCGCAGGCAAATAATGCCTACATATTCCCTGGATTTGGTTTGGGCATAATCATGTCTGGCACAATACGCGTGCATGATGATTTGCTTTTGGCAGCCTGTAAGTATAAATTGAACTTCATGAGATTGGTATTCGAGTTTCAAGTGTCTCATATACTACAACAAATTCTTATGAAAACGATATATACCCCCATTTTCAATTACTTATATAAGCTGTTTTTAACTTATGCTAAGTCCTAAATTGCTTTTGAACTGTTCTTGACTACTGCTTATTACGTCTCTTTTTAGCTTAAAAATGGCTTTTCAAACATTGATTACCTTTTGTGCCATTTCAACAGCTGAAGCTTTGGCAAGTCAAGTGACAGAGGAAAACTATGCAAAGGGACTGATATATCCACCATTCTCTAACATTAGAAAAATATCAGCAAATATAGCAGCAAAAGTAGCAGCAAAAGCATATGAACTAGGTGAGTCCTCTCTTTGAAGTTTTATAAGCCATCAAAGGTCACATTGTTGCTATAAACTCTAAATTTACATTTCCATTGAAATTTTCTGCATCCTTTTCAGGCCTCGCCACCCGTCTCCCTCGTCCTGAAGATCTTGTTGCATATGCAGAGAGTTGCATGTATACCCCGGTGTATCGCCAGTACCGCTAATTTGACAATCCTACCTTATAAATGCTGTAGTTTGTTTGTAGGATATTCATCATTGTAATTTGTTTCCAGTTAGTTGCCTTGAATTTAGAATAGCAAGATTGATACTTCTGTAAGTTAGGATTCAATATAGGAGTCCTTTATTGTTGTATTTCATTTCCTCCTGAAGACAGTTTTGATATGTTATTCTTGTTATGAGAGAACATCTACACTTTCCACTAATAAACTTCATTAGATTCATTCATAAACATTTCAAATCCAATCAATAATATGCTGCTGCTCATAAATCTTTCTTTCCCTCTAACCATAACAGAGAGTTTCTCTGATGTACAAAGCTGTGTGTTGTAGGAGAGCTTTAAAGCTGTGTCGAATGGCGATTAGTCTCGTTCTGGTAAGGCTTAATGGCACCTTCTGCGTGCCTGTTCAAGATACCTCATATTCTGACCAGAAAAGGAGTAACTTGGGAACTAATACCCTGCAACAGCCTTGGATCTCTTTGTGAAAAATCCACACTAACAGCAATCAAATGGCACATTCAGCACCAGCAGCACCACAGCCTTTGGATTTTTTCCATGGCATTTATCCTTATGTTTAAAGTCCAGAAGAAGGTTCTAAGATCAGAGATCACCAGTAATCTCCACAAGAACAGATCCCATTCTTGAAATGGTGAAACCTTTGCATATCGCGTACAATTATCTCCCGTTTTGTCACCAGAGAAATGTACTTTGTTGCGTTATGGCAGTCTCCACAAACACGAAGATTCTTCCGGATATGAATAGGTGTGCCAGGACTGGTATTTAGCAGTCCAAATGCAATAGCCAGCTTCTCACTGTGTGTATTCAACAACTGCTCCTGGACATCATCTTCCACATCATGAATGGAATTTGTTTCTGGAGTATAACCCACTTCTTTAATCTTATCAATCAATGTCTCAAGGTATGAATAAATCCTTTTGGACTGTAGATGCCTTGTGCTTCCTGAGTAGAATCTATGAACCTCAGTTTTTAAATCCACTAAACTGCAACCAGGGGTTTTCTGAATTCCTGACTTCTCCATCAGAGTTCTTACTTCTGCAACTTTGTCCCACTTTGAAGCTGAGGCATATATATTCGCTAACAATACATGATATCCACCATCATCAGGGCCTAACTCAAACAGTTTTTCTGCTGCCTTTTCACCTAATTCAACATTCTTATGGATCTTGCAAGCACCCAACATGGCTCCGAACACATTGATTCCTGGCTTCACCGGCATGCTTTGAATGAAATCCCATGCCTCATCAAGCCTGCCAGCACGACCAAGTAGGTCAACGACAGCCCCATATTGATCCATTGATGGCTCTAAGTCATATTCATCTCTCATAATGGCAAAATAATAGCGACCCTTTTCCACCAAACCTGAATGGCTGCAAGCTGAGATAATACACAAAAATGTGACTTCATTTGGTTGTACAGACCTTTTTTGCATTTCCTCAAACAATTCTACAGCTTCTATTCCGAATCCATGTGTACCATAGCCATCTATCATGGCATTCCAGGTAGTTACATGCTTCTCACCCATCATGTCAAAAAGCTTTCTTGCTGTGTAAACAGAACCACATTTAGCATACATGTCCACAAGAGCAGTCATTACAAAAACATTCCTGTCCAAACAAGACCTCATTGCAAATCCATGGATCCACTTCGCTTGGTGTAAAACTGACAGTTCAGCAATTGCAGAAACGACACTCACCATTGTAAATGAATCAGGTTTTATATTTTTCATTTGCATACAGCAAAAGAGACTCAAAGCTTTGGTCACATATCCATTTTGGGCATGACCTAATATCATGGCATTCCATGAAACAAGAGTTTTTCCCTGTAACTTTTCAAATAATTCTGTTGCAATATCAACTCTTTTGCACTTGCAATACATGGAGATCAAAGAGTTCATAACTGAAACATCAGAACCAACTCCAAGTTGATCGATCAATTTATGAATTTGCTGTCCACGTTGAAGATCACCCAAATCAGCACATGCATGTAGAGCAGCCATAAAAGTCACATTACTTGGTCCCAATTTTTCTTCCAACAATCTATCAAAGAGTAGCAGGGCCTTTTCAGAATCTCCATTTTGTGCATATCCATCAATCATAGTGTTCCAAGAGACAACAGTCCTGTACTTCATCCTATCAAAGATCAAATGTGCAGTATCGATTAAACCACACTTAGAATACATGTTAACCAAAGCCGTTTCAACATTTACAAACTCGAACCCACCTCTAATGACGTATCCATGAATTGACTTCCCAACCTTCACAGAATTAACATCAGCACATGCTGGCAAAATCGAGATCACTGTAACCTCATCAGGCCTATACCCTTCCTCTTGCATTTGTAAAACCAATTCCATAGCTCTCTTTGGCCTCCCATTTTGTGCATACCCAGAAATGACCGTGTTCCAGCACACCAAATCCCTTAGCGGCATTCTCTCAAACATCTTATATGCCTCCTCAACAATCCCGCACTTGGCATACATATTCACTAAACTCGTCATGGCAAACACATTACTCGAAAACCCATTAATAATCAGCTGCGCATGAATCATCTTCCCAGCATCGACATTAAATTTATCCGCACAGGATTTAAGCAAGTAAGTAAAGTTATATACCACAGGCATAACATCATCATTCCTCATACGAGCAAAAAACTCGAAAGCAGTGGACAAAGATGAGTGATGCGCATGCCCCTTGAGCAGGGTATAGTAAAGAGGATCATCTTTAAGCTCAACCGGCTCAAAGACCTTTACAGCATCATTCAGGCTACCGAATTTGGAGAACAAGCTGATGAGCTTAGTCTGGAAAAGATTCTCATTGTAAAGGCCATTCTTTATGACGAGAGGAAGAAATTGTTGGAGTTCTTTTGTGCATGTGCAGAGCTCGAGAAGGATTGCTGCTGGATGCTTGTAAACATGATCAGGAATATGGTGAGTTCTTTGTGATAGTAGAGATTGAGAAGAGGATTGTGTGGAGGGCGAAAAGGACATGGAAGACAACAGCTGGGAATTCATTTCCACTTGAGCTACTCAAGCCACTGTGTCTAATAAATCATTAGCTAATGGGATAAAGATAGAATGATGAGAAGAACAGAGAACAGAAACAGTGTATATTGATTCGGTGCGTATTTTGGCTGCTATTACAGAACATTCAAAGATTTGCATTAAAAAAAGAAAAAAAAATTCAATTTTCATACGAGCCCAGATGAGAAAAGCTCAATTTCGGGTAATATCAACGTAGAAAATCCCAACTTTATTACAGGGTAAGGTGAATTAAGTGAATTGTCAGTCAATTGCAAAACCATGAAAAGTTGAAGAACATGGAGAAGAGGGGAGGAACGTCGTTATTATGGTGTACTAAAAAGGATAAGGGCGAGACATATGCTGTCGCCCGTAGAGATGGCCTCAACTCTTGAAATGGTCTGACTCGGATACTCCCACTACGCATGCACCAAACGCGTTCTAATATGACACGAAATTATAATTCTAAGAAAACAAATGGTAAAAGTAAATCCCAACATGAAGGATAAAAGAAAAATTCCGATATAAAATGCGACTTGAAGTAAATAATATAAGAGTATTTTTATAAAAATTTTTCTAAAAAAATAGTAAGTATCCTTTTTGATTATTTATTAGCTCTATCTTAATGAAGATGCGGATGATAGAAGTGCCCTAATAACATGCATTTTCGCTTCTAAAGTTTGAATCGTTTACCTCATTTCATCACATTATTTGAGATTTTAGTACCGTAACTTTTTCTGTCTACAAATTATGCTACACATAATTATGTTCTTGCCTTCCTTTCACAATAACCTTTTACCAACATTCTTTAGGGGTAATGACCTAATAAAAAATTTGTACTCCTCCATTGGACCTTCACATTGTCCAAAAAGGTCCTTGTTACAACTTAGCGTTTCTCAAATAAATATAAGTTGATGCAATCCTTTTTGATAAGAGAATTCTATGATCCATATGTACCTTTGTGCTAAGAGTTCCTTGAAAGAAATAAAAAGGAAGATGATAATTACTTATTGAAGAACGACTGTAATTTAAAGTTGATGTTACTTGGACCATAGAAGAAGTCAGTATGAAGGAATTGTTACAAAATCATATGCTTCTGCTTCTGCTTAACACACTGAAACTATATGCATTTATAAAAATCTACATTTCACAAATCACTTTAGTTATTCAAATATCTTATGCAGAATAACTGCATTGTATTTAATCATAGAAAATACAACTCAACACACTAAAACATATATAAAATCATACTGAAATTCTGTTATCAAAGTTTCATATTTCTATTTCATATGTTTTAACAAAACATACTATTTCAATCTCCCTCCTCAATGTTTGGATAAAGACACTTTATTCTTTAATATTTCCTAACGTGTAGGCTGATTTAATATAGAATATCGAAAAAACACCAAAAGTGCACCAATTTTTGCCAAAAAGAAAAAAAAAAAATTGAATATGAGGTCCACCTCTTTACTGTATTTACGTCATTGCTCCCCGGATTCTTCTCCAGAGACGCTCCTCTCCTTTAATAAATAAATAAGAAACAAAAATGAAAAATAAAATAAATACAAAAAGGAAATTCGAAAAATCAAAACACTGCCACGTGGCTTTTCTCCTCCTAAGATATGACCGTTAGAGATCTCTCCATTCAAAAATAATAAAGTTCACATCAAAATTCCATTTATCGTTGCCCACTCCCTTCTCTCTCTCTCTCTCTCTCTACGGCAAGGGTTTCAATTCTCCCTGTCCTTCTCTCTCTCTCTCTCCATCATCCATGGCGATCGCCACAGAGTCTCAGCAAGAGCAGAAGGTAAGAAAGATCTTTTGAGAAGAATTTTTTGCTTCGATTCCTCAAAATTGTGTGCGTGATTTTCTAAAACGTGATGTTTTAGGTATTATTTCTCGGTTTGCTCTAATTAGGGTTTCTTTGCCTCTGTTCTTGAACAAGTCCGGGTCTTATGTCGTATAGAAATGATGGTGCATTGAGAATGTTACCGATCGCCTAGACCTCGGTATTTTTAATTTCATATTTGCAGAAAATGTGGGTATTTCTTTCGATTGTTTAGCTATAAGTTCTGTATCGCTTGATTGTTTTCTTCGTTTGCTTTTAGTTTTAGCCAGAGCTTTATAAATGTGCATAATAGCGGAAAAGTAAATGTTTCTTGTAATTTATGTTTTAGGTTGAACTTTATAGGTTGGGTATCTCTTTCCCCTAACGGATTAACCAGATTCAAACAATCTGAGGCATCTTTGTTCTTGAAGTACCTATATTTCAATAGCCTAAGAAGAAAATAAGCTCTATTTAAACCAATTTGAGACGAAAGTTGAGTTTTGAGTAAATGTGTGCTATGACTTGCAAATTAGCATTTTGTTGTCTTTTGAGATTCAATTTCTTTCTGGTGCTGCTTATGTGTTCCTTTGTCAACTTAAATAATGAGAGAAAGAGAAAGTTCTGGAATTGAAGTCTACCGTATCTTATTCAATAATTTGAATTTTGCTGCACTCAGTTGGCAGTTCTCTTCTGATTATCTTTTTATTGTATATGATTTTCATATTTTTCTAGGCTGCAGAGGGCTCAACAGCAGTTGAGAAAAAGAGGTGGACTTTAAATGACTTCGACATTGGGAAGCCTCTCGGCAGAGGAAAGTTTGGCCATGTATATCTAGCTAGGGAAAAGAGGGTTAGTCACTTGATCTTTTCAGTTCACTTAGCAATTCTCAGATTGTTAACTTTCATTATCTTTTTAACTTCAAATAAGTCTAAGAAAACACTACTGTATACGCGTGATGTGCTAGAGTTCTTCTCTGCCTTTCGGAAGCAGAAGCTCCAAAAATGATAGTTTCTCCTGTAATCATAGCCACTGTTGTACCACTGCAGGGTTATTTAAAATACATTCATGTTTTCTCATTTCCCTTGATTTATTTATTTTTAATTGAACAGAGTAATCATATTGTGGCACTTAAAGTGTTGTTCAAGAGCCAATTGAAACAGTCTCAAGTTGAACATCAGCTCCGACGTGAAGTTGAGATACAAAGTCACCTTAGACATCCTAATATTCTACGACTCTATGGCTACTTCTATGATCAGGTAAAACAATCTATTGTCCTCTATCCGTGTAGGGAATATTTAACAGCCAGCTAATATGCAACAACTATTGCAGAAAAGGGTCTATCTGATTCTGGAGTATGCTGCCAAGGGTGAGCTCTACAAGGAGCTGCAGAAGTGCAAATATTTCAGTGAAAGGCGTGCAGCTACTGTGAGTCCTGAATGATTCTCTCTTGTGATTCTTTTCCTGCTTAATGCTGAAGCAGTAATTTAGTTCTCAAAAAGAAGGGGTTTCAAATTTTAAACATCATTTTTTTGGTTCTTCAACTAAATAAGAAATTTGCAACATGCATCTTAAATATTCTTAGGTTCTTGCATTGTGGATAAATAATTTAAAGTTCTTCATCTCTAGTCAAGCCTAACCCAGTACAATGACTTCTGCTCTTATGGACATGCAACAGTACATCGCATCTTTAGCTCGAGCCCTCATATATTGTCATGGAAAGCACGTGATACATAGAGATATTAAACCAGAGAACCTTTTGGTTGGTGCACAGGTGATAATTTCTGCAATTGTTTCCTGTCTGTTAGTGCAAGACAAAGCTTGTCACTTATTTGTCATTTCTGTATATTCCAGGGTGAACTAAAGATTGCTGATTTTGGCTGGTCCGTTCACACGTTTAATCGCCGGAGAACCATGTGTGGCACTCTAGATTATCTTCCGCCTGAGATGGGTATGCATACTTCATTTCACCAGTAATATGGTCATGTTACCAATCTCTATTTCTGAATGCAGTATTAAACTGATGACATTCAGGCTAATAGGCAAAATACTTTTGCAACTTGAAATCAAGCTGTAAAAGAGAATCCATATACCAACTCCATAAGAAATTATTGCACTGAAATCCCTACGATTATGGCTTTTCGGATGTTGCCTAAGATTTGTTTCACATTTCAAAAATCTGTTTGACTTTAACCATTGTTATAATTGCTTATGGGAAATTGTTTCTTGAGTTTCCTCAAATATAATTCTGCCCTTCACGCAGATTGTCATTTGTGGCCATGAGAGTAAAGGGGCGTCTATGATAATCTGTGAAAGGAAATACCAATGATTTGTTTAATAGAATTCCATGCAATGAAATAATACGAGCCAAATAAAAATGTTCTTTTACAAGTACTAACCAACTTGCTAAACTTACAGTGGAAAGCGTGGAGCATGATGCAAATGTGGACATCTGGAGCCTTGGTGTCCTATGCTATGAATTTCTTTATGGGGTTCCTCCTTTTGAGGCAAAGGAACACTCGGACACATATAGAAGGTAATGAGCAAAGAAACCGGTTATCTTCTGGCAGATGTCCCACCCACCAAGGAAACCAAAAAGAAATGTTATAGATACTGATAGGATTTAGATGTGGCAGATATATTTCTGTGTTATAGCTGATCTTAGCTTAATAAGGTATGTAAATTAAGATGGTATCTAATCTTTGCAGGATTGTACAAGTGGATCTTAAATTCCCACCAAAACCAATTGTTTCATCAGCTGCAAAGGACCTCATTGCTCAGGTCTGTGTTTCTCTCAGCGGAATCAATATTCATATAAGCCTCTCTGTTTCTCAATGCTCTTTGATCTGGAGGATTTGTTTGTTGGCCTTATATTTTTCATTTTGAATGGTTTGGTCGTACAGATGCTTGTCAAAGATTCTTCGCAACGCCTACCATTGCATAAGTTGCTTGAGCATCCTTGGATTATTCAAAATGCAGATCCTTCTGGCGTTTATAAGAGTTAGATAATCCATCCATTATGTTGTATTTGTTTCACCTTCATTTTCTTTGTGAAACATTCGTCGTGGATTAGGGTAAGTATTAATGTACAACCTCCACTCCTCCTCCCCCTTTAACATGAAATATACGGGAATGCCGTTGCTGCCTTCCATGATTAATGTAAACATTCTTTTGAAATGTTCTTTTTCTTGAAATCTTTCTTCAGTTGAGTTCTGCCTTTGCGGATCTTTTGACTAGTTGAAGAAAATAAATGTACCGTTGATATGTCAATTTGGTGTACGTATGCTATTTAGAAATGCAAAATTATGGAACATACCTTTCTCATATAAAAATATAAGGAAGAATCTGTGATATTTTCCAATTCAGTATGAAATAAAGTGTAACATAATAATTAAATGGATCGTAACATAAACAATGTGGATCGTATTCATCAATTCGAGGCACCATTTGATTCTTATCCTCAGTTCGAGGCACGATATTAGAGTTTCAAATGCTACTATTTATTATTTTTCTTATTAAAAAAAGTATTTTAATTTCTCAAATGATATTTCCTCGTAAGATAATTTGGAGATTCCATGTACTAATAGAAACTCCAAAATTAATGTATTTTTTAAATCAAAATGTCTTAAATGCCTTTATCTTGAAAAAGAGATAATTAAACTGAGAATGAAGATATTTTTCGAAAATAGTTAAAAGTCGTTAGATTTGTTGTAAAATATATAACAAAAACAGTGTTTGATTTTTTAAGAGGTAACTGGAAGATGCCAAAAAAAAAAAAAAAAAAATGTCAATAAAATATAAGACCTTTGCACGGTAAAAAGTACGTACGTCTTATAACCAACCAAATATCCCAGAGAATGGAGAATTTGACAGCGAAATAGTGAGGATTTATAACAGTAGAAGAAGTTTCCACTTCAAGTGCACCAGAGACATTTTCATGAGAAGCAGCAAAAAAGCACACAAGCTTACTTTGAATTTTCACAAAAATTTGTTCCCAACTTCCTACTCTATAAGGGACTTTATTACCATACCCCCATACAAAGGAATTCTGGTATCAAAGAGACTTTGTAACTCACATCATTAGTAACTTCTACAAATTACAATGTCACTGAATGCAGTTGAGGCATCTTACGAGACTGGAAACCTTGACATCATTTCCTACATGACCCGATTAATCTGAAATTATGCTAAAATAACACGACGTAAAGGTGCAGAGGATCAATTGCAGTACTGTTGAAAGGACCTAGTGCTAGTGCTGGTGTCTATATTACCTGAATTCCCTTCCTCAGAGGTTGCCCCCTCATCTAACAAGCCGGTTAGAGAGCTTTCCTCCTTTTTGAGGTCGGTAGTTTCTTTAGGACCCAAGAAGCTTGGCTGGTTGGTTGATGACAGAAGCCGAGCCCACATCCTGTCCGTTATCACGACCTTGTTTTGCCGTTCGATGATACGCTGCACATTGAAAAGATTTTTTCTTTCAGAAATATGCTTGTAAGAAAACCATGAGGTCTACAAATTTTCTGGCTAATGGATACATTTTCTGCAAAGCTTCCTTCCCCACAACCAGCAAAGGACAACATATGGTCACCAATTTTAAAGAGTTCCAAAGTGAATTTAAGATCAACTGAGAATGAAAATGAACGGCTTATCCAAATCCATCACTACAAATAAGAGTCTCTTACACACACAGGATGAAATCTGCCTCATGCTACGCCCAAAACATATAAAACAAAACAGGCAACAAATGAACTCAAAGTCATCAAAATTGAAGCCAATACCAACTTGGACATTTCCCCCCTTTTTTGTGTGTTATAATCTTTCCTGCTCAGGAACAAGTCTCAGAATATATTTACAATTATTCTACCATGAGAACAAGATGGCTGTAAAATCTGAAGACAATGAAATACATAACAACTTGAGGAACTTACATTGAAAGGAATGTAAGTATGTCGTCCGTTAACCAGGCCCACAGTGAAGCCAGTGAACCCTGACATAGCTCCATGTACAGCACTTTGTGCAAGAAGTGTGCAGTATACATTATCAGATGCATTGCTAGGAATTGCACGAATCATGTAAGTTGGATCTGCAAATTGATTTAATTAGATCCAACTTCCGAAGTTTGAGCATATAAAGAAGAAGAGAATGAGACGATAATTACGTACCGATATATTTAAGAGTGATAGACATTTTAAGTTTGGCAAAATGTTCCTACAGAACACAAATAAATTATTATTTACCCAAAAGAGTAACTCTTCTACTCTACTAAAGTAAATATATATATTTTTTTCTTTTAATTTCATAAGCAATAGCTTGAAAGGATAAGCTTGTATAGGTTGGAAGATCTCCACAGACAAGAAGGTATTGTATACATTGTTCATAACCACAAGAACTTGGTTTCTCTTGGAAGAAAAGAGTTTAAGATAAGTAATGAAGTTTTCCTACTCCATTTCTTTTTTTTTCCCCCTTAAAGAAAAACTATATAACCTGATTGACATTACCGTCAATCAGAGAAATAAGCTGGAACAAAATTAAAAGGAAAAAAAAGAAGATACTCTAAATAAAGAATTATCCTTACTTTGATTCTCTCTGAAATCCAGAAGCCAACATCCTGAAGTAACTTGTTCCCTGAAGCATCTTGTTCATTTTTGGCCCGCAAACTTTCTGTGAGTAGCTCCTGTCCTGCTCCTTCAGCAATGACAATGACCATGTGTCCGTTAACCTTTAGCATTTTCTCAATATATTCAAAAAGTCCCCCCTTTCCTTCAAGATAGAATGGTGACTCTGGAATCAAACAGCAGTCAACATCTCGGCTGGCAAGAGTGGCATACATAGCAATAAATCCTGCATAAATTATTCAATAAAGTCAAACCAGGAGTTTAGAATACAAAAAGGAGTTCTGTGACACAACATGATATCAGGTGGGCATCAATGACAGTTAAATCAGCTTCTCCTAAGCTTATCCAACTTAAACACACTGAAAATTGCAGGAGAGAATCCTTTACAGCACACACAAGTCACAAATAACAACAAATTTCATAACACCTCTAATAAATTTGCACTTTATACATTTCCTATGGCTTCTTTGCAAGGTAACCATCTTTAATAATTTGAACGTAGTACAAGAGAAAAATGAAATGTAGTTGGCGTAGGAAAAACTTACCACTGTAGCGACCCATTAGCTTCACTACTCCAATTCCGTTCTCAGCACTTTCAGCTTCAACATGGGCCGCATTAATGGCACGTTGAGCCTCTTCTACAGCAGTATCAAAGCCAAACGACTTGTCAATAACCTGATAATACAAGCAGTGGAACATATTTCAGAAACAAAATTCGACCATCCACAGGAAACCTATTATTTCATGTCAATACAAGATATCGACATTAAGATAGTGTCCTGAGGTCCAACAGTTATAGCATCTTGGTTTTTGGACTATCCTTCTGACATTGTGGTTTTATTTGATCCACATTATTACCAAATTTCTGACTAAGAGTAGGAGTTAGATTAAAATTTTCACTCCCCAATTCACATTTTTTTCCCCTCAAAGTATGTCTTAGATGAACACACCCAAAGAGAAAAAGAACCAACAAGAACAATATAAAAGAAGATTCTAAACAACTACAAATTTCTAACTAAGAGGAGTTAGATTAAAATTTTCACCCCCAGTTCACAATTTTCTCCCTCAAAAAATGTCTTACATGACCAACAATAACACCACCACCACCACCAACAACAATAACAACAACAAACCAACAATACAAAAGATCTTAAACTATTTAAAATTTATCATGTAGGAAAATACCGGAATGTCATTATCAATTGTTTTGGGTATTCCAGCAACAGCAACTTTAAGGCCACGTCGCCTAATTTCCTGCAAAAAACCACCCTGATATGAAACTACTTATATGAAATAAAATTCAAGCATTATACCCTCTTACGCATCCTCACGAAGTGCCCTGAAAGCATGATACTGCAAATTTTGAACCAAAAGGTAGTGCTGTTGAACAAGGACAACGTTAAGAAGCTCCACATCAACCTACCCACAGTATTAGTTGAAGATTTTAATGTGGATTTCATTTCTAAATGGATGAAAACAGGTTAGTTCGAATCAGGCCTTAGAAAGCAGATTCTATGGGCAAGTGCTCACTAATGGAAGAGCAGTAGGTAAGAAGGCCAAAGAGATCATGTTATTGCTTCAGACTCCCATAAATTAAACAAAGGTAAGCACCAAAAATTTCTCAAGCTTAGTACTGCCCCATTCTTCTCATAAAAGGGTTCAAGAACAATCCTACAGTGCATATATCCAAATAGAGCAGAATATTTCTCTAAAAAACCAATAATTTGCAGTGCTCAAATTAAAAAGCCAAACTTAACCCCCCAAGCACCATCATCACAACTACCTGCATATTTAGAAATTAAGAAGTGCTAAACAATTCTGATCGTAACCAAAATAAACCAGAGTTAAAAACATAATGAATTCTAGGCAAAAAGTTAAACTTTCCCAGGATGAAGCAAACAGATCGCTTGACTTTCCTATCTGGTCAAACCCACAATTCCCATACAATTCCTATCTCATGTCTCTATGACTGCTAGTTATATGTCTTAATCATATTCAGAAAATGACCTTTAATAATTTTTCAGAATTCTAAGAAGTTAACCTCAATTAATAAAAACCTTCCACGCACATTTAGTCCTTCCCAGGTTTCATACTTTCTTTCTATACATAGTTACAAGCTTGAGGGAGTGTCTGATGGCCAGGCCAGAAAATGAAAGCAAAAGAGGACATCAAAGATTGATGCCTTTAAATGTGGTCCTTCATACAATTTGTTTCAGCATAACCACGTCAGTTTAGGGCAATACATCTAATATTCAGAAATATTTCACTTCATGGAGTCTGCCCCATATAAGTAGGCCATTATCAAGGTTCTTCCCTTATTTTCTAGAAGGAGATTTGGTGGAGGGCATTCCAACTTTGCAAATTGCGCATACCTTATAGATTGCAGCTGCTCCTTTCTGAGTACCATCACCTCCAATTATATAAACCTGAGCAAATAATAGCATCATCTCAGACTTGATCAAGATTCATGCAAGCTGAACGAAATAGTATCTACATGTATGCAGAAAAGAAAGTTGTACCACATGGGCAATGGCACCAATAAGTCCAACAGTAATAGTTACATACCTGATTAATTCCACGGTCTTGAATACTGTCAACTATCTTTGAGGTGTCGTGGCCTCCTCGAGAGGTTCCAAGGATTGTACCACCACGTTTGTGAATGTCATTTGTGAGCTTGGGAGTTAAGGAGATAGTATTTTTAGCATAGAAACCTCTGTAGCCTCCCTACAAAGAAAATTTACAGAATCAGATGGTGATTTTGAAGCCTCATGTGACTAGGGGCTCTACCATTAATCTGCCAAAAATAGGATGGCATGGAAGTGACTAGGGGCTTCAGTAAGAATTAAGCTTTGAACACCCATATAAGGATATTGTGAACAGATAGCCTCAACAAAATCCTGATACGACTGCTTTCAGTTATGACAGATATAAAGATACAAAGAGCTAATCCCCATGTGCATCTAATAGCAAGCATTTGTAGTCCTTCACAAAATATAGCAAGATATTGCCCCTGTAGAAGATTGCAAAGACTAAATAGCAGCTTCAAATCTAAAACAATAATTTGCGGCATAGACAAAAAAAAAAAAAAAAAAGGACAGGAAAAGGGCCTGAGGAGGAAAAATCAAATAGCACTGGTAAATTGAGTCTGATATTCTGGTGAAGTCATACATAAATAAATTACAAACTGACAATTGTTTTTAGTAAATACATCTACGAAAGAGATAATAATTGTCATAAGTAGAAGTTTAAAGATCAATGAACTTACATCGATCCCAAGGACAGCATTCACTCCATACATATAATCGAGACTATGTACAATTTCTCTTATGACTGTGTTGAGCCCAGGGCATAAACCACCGCATGTAACAATACAAGCAGACACTTCATCTGATTTAAAATACACCTGTGTAGAATTCAACCTTGTGCCTCAGAATAATTATAATGGCTACATTGTCCTAAAAAATGCATATGAATAAAATAAGAATGAGTACCTTCTGACGTGGTCCAGCACGGCGAAAATGTACCCCCCTTGGGCTATCCTTATGAACAACTACCTATATTGAAATTGAGTATTATCGAGTGAATATACTTCGGTATAACAAAATGGCATTTGAACCATTGTTCAATCAGAAATTTGTTCATAGAACTCTTGCTGTTTCTTTTTCTATTACATTTGATAAACCAACAAATCCAGCTTCCTAAGAACTCACCTTTTGCGGCACAGTGTCATCCATGTCAACAAAATACTGCCTGAAATGACACAATATAATAAAAGCTTATTTTCTCAAGGTTATAGATTAACAAAAACTGGTGTCTAAAAAAAACCAAATTGGACTCACTTGACAACTGAATATGCAGGATTGGACCTTAATGGATTTGGATAAGTCTGTAACAAAACCAAGGGCACAATGATCAGATAAGTGAAACTCTATCTCGGGTGAAGAACAAACATTTGCTTGTTTTCTCTACTCTCAAATACATTCCTGTGCAAGATCTCAATCTAAATCACCATTCCATATATTAACACTATATGATGTCTGATCTAACCACAATATAAGAGACCAAAATCACTCTGTCAGAAATTTGGCACAATATAAGATGTAACATCCGGCAATAAAGAAAAATACAGCTGTTCCATAAATCTCCCGCACCCTAACTAAACATAAACACTAGATAAACTCAATTACATGCAGGGGAACACTCACACATTCATATATACACTGTAATCCATATACATACAAAATACAAGCACATATAACTATAGGAGGAGAGAGAAATACAGACAGGGAGATCGGAGATGTAATCAACGAAGTGCGGGACATCTTCGAGCACGTATCCGGCGGTACCGTCAACCACCTTCATCATTATCGCATTGTCCTCAGCGCTTACAGTTCCCATGTGAGCTTCTTCCGACGCCGAAATAAACAGTAACAATAGAAAATCAAACGTAAAGCTAATTCAAATGGTAGCGTTCGTCAACTGGATCAGAACTATCAATAAAAAAACGAATGCTTCAGAACAAAGTCGAGATCAAAATTGAGCTTCTTCAGAGTGGAGAGTTAGGGGAGCTTAAGAAAGGTGGTTTATTAGATTGGAAATAATGGAGAAAAATGGAGTCTTGAGATCAGATTCAGCTGAGAGAAAGGGAACAATCAGAAGGACCAACCGATCATGTAATCCAAGGCAGACGAGTAAATATATATATAAATGTCATAAAAGGAAATACAGAAATGTTTTGAGGGAAAGTAGAAAGGGAAAAACGGGAAATGGGAGGCTATGGGCGGGCACCGCTGCAGAGTACAGACGAGGATTGGAGCCGTGGGGGAGGGGGAGGGGGAGGGGGTGGGGGGTGTGGTGTTAACAAAAACCGCGAATAAAAGAACCTCCTCCTTTAACCAAAACAAGTGGCACTATTTTTGTGTGGACTTTTGTTTCCTTGTTTTGGTTTTGGGACATGAATAAACTAATTTAGTAATTAAATATTTAAAAGTTATTTACTAGTTCGTCTAATTTATAAGAAGTCGAAAGACACAAGACTTTCAACAGTAATATTAAGTTAGCATGCGAAATTAAACTTTTAAAAATCTTTATTCATTATCCCACACATAGTAGAAGAGTAAATAAAGATAACTCAACGACTCACTAATTTTTTTATTGAGTGCTTATAGAAAATTACTTCATCATGAAAATTTTTCATTGCCACTGTTAAAATTCAAAATGTAAATTTTAAAATCAATTCTATAATTTCAAAACTAATTGAACTAAACTTATGCATGCAATTTTAAAAATAACTTATGACAAATGTTAATCATTCAATTAGAATCCTTTCGTTTTTAGTGTTTAATAGTAAATAGTACCTTTTCACAAACACAAAAATTATAATAAAAAAGAAGAAAAAGATAAATAGTAAACATGTTCATAAAAAATTATAAATTTATCGAATAATATTATAAAGTTAATTTAACTAATTAGATTAAATAAAAATAAAATTGTCAATATTTTTTACTCATATTTAATTTAATTAATTTGATCAATTTTGAATCGCATAGCTTTTTTTTTCCTTTATATATATATATATAAAATTTGATAAAATTTTAAGGATGTATCTAAACTCAGAAATCGTGTGACTTGACCACGTGCGGAGGGCAAAAATTCACCACCTGTGTGAAACTGCAGACACTGCCGCTGCGGCGGAAGCCCAACAAGGCTTAAAACAGAGCCAAGTCCAAATCAAGCACCATTTTTTGTCTCACAGCTCTCTTCCATTTGCATTATTCAACTCAATTAGCAGACACCATAGAAGCCGAAAAACCAATTTGGATTTTGCCTTCTACTTGGGCTTTAACCACTGTCCAAAACGTAAGTCATCGCATTATTTCTTTGGGGCTAATTTGAGCTTATATTTCTGTCATCTGAGTCCCTTTTGTGCTTCCTTACCAGAATCTTGAAAAGAAGAGTAACTAAAGAAACAATTCAATAATCAGAGATGGGAATCCCATCTGACTTGAGAAATGCGTGGGCAAATAAACGGAAGGAGTCTCCGTGGATTGCCTCTCCATATGAAGAAGCCAAGATGCGCCGATCAAAGGAATGCACTCAAGGTTAAAAGAATTTTTTCTCTTGTTTCTATTTCTTTTGTTTATCTTGTACTTTAAAATCTTCATCAAATACTTAGCATTCAACATTTGTGCATGATATTTCGATCTAATTTTAGTGTATGATCTAGAATTCTGAGTTTTCTGGAGTCAAAATTTCTGATGGTATTTGAAATTGTATTTCTTGCAGAAGGTGTCCGCGCTGGAGCTAAAGCAGCTGCAATTGCATGTGTTGCCAGTGCCATTCCCACGGTGATGACTTTAATAACTGAATGATTTAATCATTTTTATTTCTTCTATTTGGTTATATATTGATTGATGTTAATTCCTCATCTGATGCTAAATCCGAAATAGCTAATGATTGAGTTTCATACTGACTGCTGTAAGAACTAAATAGACCGTGATAATCTTCAGAAGGGTTTCCCTCTACCTTGTTTTTGTATCTGATATGGCAGGTGAAATGACAACTAGCTAATGCATAAAAAGGGTCTGTAATTAATTGCATATTACAACTTCTTTTGGAGGCCCGAGCTCTGTACCTGTTAGGTATCTTTGTATATTACACTTAGGATTAAACTTTTCGTTATTGATGTGAGACCTTGATGACAAACCAGGAGGATTTGTAAGATTTATTAGAGATAAACATCCGTCTAGCTGTTTTCCATAAGTATTAAGTGTCTTAATAATGGTTATTTTGTTTCCTAATATTTTCTTATTGTATAGGTTGTTCTGATAATTTTAAACCTTACAGAGAGTCAGTTTAACTAAAGTCGCATAGCAACCTCTTTTGATAAACATTTCGGACTTTTAAGCTTTTAAGGCTTTGAGATACCTGGTGAAGTTTCTTCACTTTACAGTATTTTGATTATTAGGGGTTTGAGGTCACCAATATCATTATGACATTTCTAGATGGGAGGTGGTTAATGAATGATTAGAGATTGTTTGTTGTAAGGCAGGGCCGGAACTGGAGTTATTAGGATATGGGGCCTAACTGGAGGAGGATATATTTTATAGGACAAAGCTCTTTAGCAGGGTGAAAGGTGATATCTATAAGCATTATGGTGGAAAGTTTAGATTTCTTCTAAAAGGGTTAGACCAATAAAAGATTTCCTCTAATGTTGTGCGGTTTTACCTCCTCCTCTCTATTCTCTTGCTGAGTTATTTTCTTCCCCTGTTCATTCTTCCTATTCTTCTAAATGGAAACTCTTCTCTCGTCTAAAAGTTCTATCTTTGCTTCATAATTCAGCCCAACTCTTGCTCCTTTACTGTTTGAAGCTGTCTTCTCGGCTGTAAATGTCACCCGTGGTGGTTTTTTTACCTAATTAAATCGTCTAACTTGTCAATTTTCTCACGACTACATTTCCATAAATAATTTGTTGTTGGTATGAAATTAGCGGAGGAAAAGAATCATCACCCTGAATAATTTTAGTGTGGCTCTGCCAGTCCACTCAGGTGATCTGGTGAGCGCTCTTAATACTGTTTAGCAATTTCTTAAATTTGATAACTTTGTGATGCATAGATTAGAAAGGGGCTTAAACTGTATTACTATATAATAGGAATTAAAGTAAGGAGGAAACCTTATGGTATGAAGTTTCCATGTCTTGCTTTTGACAAAGGTTTTAGCCATTATTCTGCTCTTAGGCGGAGAGCATATCTCAATATTTTCTTTCTCCTATGCCCTACAAAGGAAAGAGAAGGAAAAGGAAAGAGAAAAACTGGGGGTGTGGGGGGTGTTTGTTGTTGTCTCAATCATTTTGTTTGTTAATGCTTAAGGGAAGTGTCCTTACTGATATGGTGTAGTGAAAAATATTTTGCACTAGCTTCTTTATGTTCAGTAACATCTTTATTTCTCTGTGCCTCTCTAAATTACAGTTGACTGCTGTTCGTACAATTCCTTGGGCTAAGGCTAATCTCAACTACACTGCCCAGGCGCTCATTATATCTGGTGGTAAGAATGACCTCTATAATATTATTTTTTTTTTTCAACTTTGGAAATGTCTGTTTCTCTTCATCACTATTATATTTAGGCTCTTCTACTCTTTAAATGAAGGATGATGATCTATTGAATACACACTGGCAGTAGTTTTTAACGTTATTGACTGCTTTGCTTGTTTCTTTAAAGATCACTTTAACAAGAGATGATGAAAAAAAATCATAATACCTTCCAAAATTTAAGTTTAGAGAATAAATTTACATAGCCAGAGTAATGTAAGCTGGATCTGTTGTGGTGCTCATTAGATTACTTTAGTGTTTGCCTCACATCTTTTGCATATCTTTGGTGGAGAATCTATAAATGCATGAAAATCATGCTTGACCCGTCTGCAAATAATCAGATCTCATTCATTAGCTTCTCAGTCATTGATAAATGCTTGATATTATTAAACATAAAAAGGAAAGTTTTTTCAACTGAAAGCAGAATCATTCACAACAATCTTCTCTACCTAACCACTCTTCCCCTCTTCTTTTTTCTGCTTATTTTGTATGAAATGTTGCTCGGTCTGAAAACATTGACATTTTGCTTTTCTTACTAACCTGAGCAGCATCCATTGCCGCATACTTCATAACAGCCGACAAAACTATTTTGGAGTGTGCCAGGAGGAATACGCACTATGAGAAATGAACTGGTATACATATAAAAACCATAAATTATGCATCTTGAGCATTTTCATGGGGCTTGTTTTACGGAAATCTTTGCTAATATTCTCAATAATGTTTTTTTTTTTTTTTTTGGGTAGAAATGTTATAAAGTTTCAATCTTAATTCTGACAGTGTTTTGTTCTAATTGGCCTTTTGAGATTGCCTTCCTTCCTGCTCTGTTTTCAGTATCATGTTCATATGTCAAGGTAATGGTATAGGTTTAGGCAAGTCTTGTTACAATTAAGATACATGTCAAGGTAATTAATAGTTTACACTAAAAGGGAAAACGATGTTGTTTTATTCGAGAAAGGAAAATGATCTTTGGCTCAAGTTGAATTCAATTTTCGATCCCATGGGCAACATTTTTTTTAATCTTTTCTCAGGTTGAAATTATACTTCTGTTGAATGACAAATCTTTTTTTTGTTTTTTTTTTTTTGTTTTTTGGAATGAATCTCGTCTCAACCTCATATATACTTTTTCTTTTCTGATCAGATCATAAGGTATCTGAATAGGTAGGTTCATACGCACCTAAAAATACTTTTAACACATACTAAATTTAGACTAATCATAACTCTAGTTAGGTTAGGTCTGCGAAGGGGAATAGGAAGGGAAGTGATACAATTTATTTTTATTAGAAGTATATTAATTTATTTTAAAGTTATTTAGTTAGGGTAAATCATGTTTACTTCCCTCTATTTGGTTGGAGGAATGGAAAGTAAATCATTTTTATTACATATAATTTATTAATAAGTTAGAAATATATTATACATTGGGTAAAAATTTAGTTTATATTTTAAACTAATTTATAAGATAAGTCCGACGGTTAAGATTATTTTTCTTGATCTATGCTAAGACCAAAATACAGACAAGTAAGGATATTTTTCTCGACAGCCATTCGAACAGGTTAAGATTTTTTTTATGCAATGTAAGATATTTTTTACTTATATGGCTTAATACTTCACTAATCACTCTACAGCCCTACTCACATTCTCGCCAAAGATCCTAGATACTTTTATTCCGAATTCATTCCTTGTGGAAATATAATATAGGGGCAAAAAAAAAAAAAAATAATAATAATAATAAAAAATTATAAGAATTCTCCTGTCTCTTAGAAAAAGAAGACAGAAATTGAAAGAAACAGGCCAGGCCAGGCCAGGCCGTTTCATTCACTAAGGAAAGGGAAACATTAATTGGTTGAATGAAGTATACAACTGATGGGTTGGTCGTGCTGAACAAATTCTCTTGGACGGAAATGGCGAGTAGTTCTCTTTCTTCTGTATTCTCAAATTTCCCCCCATTGAAGAATAAGAGGCAAAATGGGGACACATAAATTGTGACTCAGAGGGGAGGAGGAGCTTTAAAATGCATATCTGTAGATGGCATCTGCCGCTCCGTCTTCGTCATTGCTCATACCGATCACATCAGCTACAGCTTTCGCCTTCTCCGATCCATTACTGAGAGCAACACCCAGAGAGGCCAACTCAAGCATTTCCACATCATTTTCCCCGTCTCCAATAGCCATCACCTACCAAACAATACAATATCAATCAATCAAAGTACAAAAACTATGCTAAATTTTGAGGATTGGAAAGTTGATGTTAAATTTAACAACAAATTAATAGTATAAACTTTATGATAACAGAGCAGTAGGGGAAAGAGAGGACAACAAAATGGCAGAAAACATGTTTGCGCATATACCTCTTTTGGAGAAACACCCAAATGATCGAGAAGCAGTTTTACTCCACTTCCTTTTGAAGTCCCTGGAGGAACAATTTCAAGCATATCTGCAACAGCTTGAACCACAGTGGCCCGATTCCCTATTGCTTCTTCCCAGTATGGACGCAGAGTAGTGGCCACTCCGTCAGCAGTGTCCAAAAATATCACCTTCTGCCAATTTAAGTAACATGTGTCATACATAGCAAGCAAACATTCTATCTATGACCCCATCTATTGAACGGTAATGAATGACTGGGATGACTAAAGTGTTGATCTTTATTTAGCATCCGAAGAAATGGAGCAGTTCAAGAGCATTAACAGGATGATGTAGTATTGAGAGCACACCCTAGCCTGAAGTCAAAATCAAAATTAAGTAGGAGCTCAACACAGAGTAAACGATAGCTGGAGTTTATTTCCTCATCCATTTTCCTCAGTATCATTAACTGAAGTCTGAACACTAGAATGGTACAATGAATACAAGAAAAGTGAATCCTGCCACGTGGTCAAAATGCATTGGAAGGTGTAGAAATCTATGTTTTTTATTATCATAAATGAAATGTTGATCAGAGGACAGTACTAATATAACCTGGGTTTTACACAAGATGCGCGATGAGACTGCCATTTTCAATACCTAACCTTCTAAGATAAATCAAAGAATGAAAAACATGTATTGCTGACGAAAGCCCAAAAGAATGCTAACCTCAAATACAAAGTAACTAAGATCATTCAATATTCAACATCACACCTGTATTTCTGCACCTGCCAAGAGCTGTTCGACACTAGGTATAATCTCTGCCTGTCAAAAGATTACAAGGGAACAATTTAACAACTGACTGATGCATTGAGGTGTTTAGAATCTTTGGCGAAGTTAATGCTTTGGCACCTTTGGCTCATAATATATGGTATGAAGTGAGTCCACGCGAGGGTGCTCAAATAATGTTAGACATCGATCTTCACTAAATGCAATAAGAGGAATTTTATGCTTATAAGAGTAAAGAAACGCCTGCAAGTTAAAGAAGAGGTAAATTCATGTATTTTTTCCAAAAGAAAAAATAACAAATTGTTGCAGAAGGTTTACTAGGAAGTAACAATAACTTCAAATTTTATTCCTCTAAACCAAGAAAGCACATAGATACATACACAAGCAAATATAGCAGCAAAGAAAACGCTAGTTCAATTGTATAATTGCACAAGCGTTGTGGGAAGAAATTTAAATTGTTAGGATTCCAGAATTGATTTAAACAAAGTTAAATCTTAACAATAATATGAAAGATATGGATAATATACAGATGCCCTGAGATTTCAGACAATTGCAGCTTCATCCCCTAAGGTTTGAACAATATCACTTATTCTCCCTTGTATGTGACACTTGGGTAAAAAAACACCAAATTTTCATTCATTGCCCATGTTCAAAAGAACAGGTGGGGGAATGGGGAGCATCATCTTTATATCAAGATAAAGGCAAAACAAACGTTTGTCAAAAATAGAATCTATTTTTGAATTGTGTATTTCACTTTCTCATACAAATTTTGTCTTGTAAGAATTAATGCACAGAACAATGCCCTTACAGTGAGACCTATATTTGTCATTATTAAAAATTTTTAAAAAAAACTTAAAATGACATCAATTAAAAAGAATTTCAAATTTTTTATTTCAATTAATTTACCTTTTCTTTTTAAATTTCGTTCATATTCTGTTAGAAGAACTTGAAATATAGTTTTGGAGTCAATTATATTATGTTAATATCGTTTTGTTTTTCAGTATTTCATGACCATGAGCGATACAAATTCTTATTTGTTCATTACCATTCCAGATTCAACAGTTTATTTAATATAATGATACCTGGAAAAAGACTTTCCCTTAGTAGATATACTAATAGGAGACAAGAGAAGGCAATCAACTACTATTTGATGTTCTGTTAGTCAATCCACCAGCGGCAGGTGATATTTTTCAAACCTTGAGGGATCCAGCTGCAATGGTTACAAGGCTAAAGGCAGGTTTGTGATACTGAACTACAGGTGCATTTGCATTGGAAACTTCGAAGAAAGCCATCATGTGATTATCATCACTTTACTCCTTGTCCAACAAGCCCTATCATTTATGAACATAGAACAAAAGAATAAACAGGAGCAAGATTGAAATACCTCTTTGCAGACACTTGGATCTAAGTTTCTCCTAAATATTTCCCGGCCTTGCCTGCCGTAGACAAGCAATCCCTGAATTACAGGAAGATCAATTCACTTTCAGGATGAAATGTTCAATAATGGAACATAGAGTTGCTTAACGGCAACAGTATAAGAGAACAAAAGTTCAGAACCTATTGCACAATTCTAATTAAGCAAGTCTTGTTAACCCATTAGATGGAAGCATTTTCAATTCTTTACCAGTATTCTTCTCCTTTTCCCCCCTTTATTTCCTACTATATTTCTTCTCTTATTCTTTAGAACTTTGAATCAGATTTATTATGGATCAGCCAGAACCATTTAACTACTCAGTTACCTCTGTTGACAGAAAAAGAAATGCAGATACATATTGATAGCATCTCATGAATTCAACAAGCTATAATGCTCAACCAAGTACTTAATTTCCTTTTAAGGAACAAAGACTCTTCTACATGCAGCCATAACCCAGAAATGACAGAATAAATTGTTACAGGAATAAATAAATAAACTTTACGTTTTATTCTTATTCTTTAGAACTTTATATTTTGAATCAGATTTATTATGGATCAGCCAGAACACCATTTTACTAATCAGTTACCTCCGTTGACAGAAAAAGAAATGTAGATACAACATCTTGATAGCATCCCAAGAATTCAACAAGCTATAATGCTCAACCAAGTTTAAATTTCCTTTTAAAGAACAAAACTCGCAAGCCTCTTCTACCCGCAGCCATAACCCAGAACTTACAGAATAAGGTGTTTGTAGGAATAAATAAATGAACTTGAGGCCACATTCTCACAAGACCACTTCACTCATATGCCAGATTAATGGATAGAACACTACCTGTACAAAAACTCCAGGAGATAACTCTGAAACAATACCATCTTTACCAGCTAAATCTACAGTTTTCAAGAGATTGATAGCAGCTGGACGAGTCTGTACACATAATAGTAAAAGAATTATAAGTATGCAAAAAGAACAGTAGTAGGATCCCACTGAAAAAATATAAAAAGCTAAAGAATTAGGAGATCAATCTTCTGTGTCTTACTTTTCCAGTTGCTATTACTACTTTTACACCCCTCGATGCAGCTTCTTTTAATGCTTTTGCTGTTGATTCAGTAATTCGACTTTTGCTGTTCAGCATAGTGCCTAGGCAGGCAATTAAAAGGCTAGATGATTATAACTTGCAGAAAATATAAAAGGGTGTTCTAATTAACAGTAAAGCACACATGGCAGCTAACTCACCATCCATGTCACAGAAGATAAAGCTGAAGTTTGGTCTATAAAATCGGAGGCTTCCTTCTCTCTTCCTGTCTTTTAAGAGTTCACGTATGAGATTCTCTCTGCAATCTCAGAAATAGCAAAATAACTTCCAAATGGACGATATGTAGGTCCATTAAAATGGAAAGGTTTTAGATAATAAAATTCAAGGGAAAGAAAAAGAGATTAGCTTAGGATTAATTTCCTAGATTACCACCAGGCCGATCTGTTTGAGGGTTTCCTTTGGCCTCAGCGTCATAAGCACTCTGGATTAATCCTTTCCCTTTCCATCCAAGACTTTTCAAAAGATGTTCTTCCTCTTTCTCCATTTCAGTTTCTGCTTCATCGCTAATCTCGTGATCAAACCCCAGCAGGTGTAGCAACCCATGAACCTATAGGCAATAAGTCATCTCCTTTTTAATTTTATGATAGAATTACATTTCATGGGAAACATAATATCCTAGATGAACCCTACCTTCCCCTGTCATCCCCTGTATTCTTAGTTTTTTATTAACTTTTTTACCTATTCTCATTCATTTTTTTTAATTATATGGTAAAATATTCTTGTGTTTCCTTAATAGAAAGGAAGCAAGAGTGTGCTCTAAATATCTGTCTAAGGCATAAATATGCTCTGAAACAATGAAATGAATATGTCCCAACTTCCTTTGCCACCCGACAGTTTGCACCTATGAAGCTACTGCAGACTTATCTGGGCAGAAAGGCTCAAATTCGGGATTTAAATGTAACTCATGGCTGCATCTTATTACATTAGTTAAAGTGGCAACCAGAATTAGTGAACAACCTAATTCTTGGCATTGAAGTATCAAATGGATGTGAGAACTAGCACAAAGCTGATTGAGATGGGACAGCTGAGCATCCTAATACAGAAATTGCTCAATTACTACATGCAGCTAATTAAACGCATGTAACATCATATTAAACCAACTCCAAACAATATTACTTTAAAGAAAGATGCAACCTTGATCTGTACTTAAAATTCAAGCTAGACCTACCACTAGGATACGTATCTCATCAAGAAGAGTGTGCCCTCTTTCCTCGGCTTGTCTAGCAGCTGTCTCAACAGAAATTACAATGTCTCCTAACATGAGCTGCGAATGAAGTAAAGCATGTGAACAAGTAATCTAAAATTTTGCAAAACAGAATATGGGGGAAAGGAACTTCGAACTACGAAGGGCTCTTACTACTGGAAGTTTTAATTCAGGGATATGCTGGGACATTGATAAGACATCAGTAGCGTGATCCTCATCCCTCCACTCTTTGTTAAGTTTGCAAATGAAGTCGTCATTGCAAAGAAGCACGGATAACTCAATGTTCTCAAAACAACCAACATCACTTATTGCAGTATCTCTTGTTTTATATGACGAATCCATCAAGCCATCAAATGCCAATTTCATTGCCATTGGTACATTAAGCCGAAGCATTTCCGCAATATCCTACAAAAGTAAAACAACATGTATAAAAGAACTTTGGAAACAATCAACTGGAAGCAACTTGCATGCTATTTGATTCTGGTGATAAAGCTACTATGACACACACAAACTCAGCAATTACGTCCAGATATTGGAATACAAAAATAAATAGAATGCCCCCCAATATCTCCAGTTTCATGTATCCATCCAAAACTGTGGCATCCTTTTTCACATTTTATTAGATATTTGCTTGTAGTTGCAAGCATAATTAAATTAAGAGCTGTCACATAGTGATGAAGAACCCATGGTAGCCAACAATCAGGATAAATTTTGGGATAGAAGGCTAGGGCTCATCACTGGTTAGTAAATTTAGTTTTACAGTGAGTCAGATACATAAAGGGGCATATACAGAAAAACAGTAGTCAACATTTTGCAGGAATATATTAATGGACTTAAATGTGAAATTATATGTTTAAAGGCAAATAGCCTGCAATACTTGGAATACTTTAGAGGTTCAAATTCACCTTCTATACTAGCACAAGAACTTCCAATTTATAAAAAAAGAATAAGCATCATCAACCATTGATGTGATTCATACCGAGTCTGTTATACATTCACACCAAATGATTATTTAATCTCACAAACAAGCAAGCAATTAAACGAAACATCATTAGCATTTCATATACCAGAATTTCAGGATCATCGGGCAATTGTTCTTCAATACAAATTTTAACATTCAGCTCCAATTCCTCCCTCCTTCTTGGCGCAGGCTTTCTCCTCGTCTTCCGGTACTCTCTCCCAGAGGCAAATACTTTCCCAAACCTTCGAGCAGCAGTAAGAAAAAACTTCCTATCCTCCTCGCAGCTCAACCCAGCCGGAGAGAGAATCGAGGACCCGAAATGCGGCGAAGCAGCAGGAAAACTAAGCGAAGCGGGAGAAAAGGAGAGCTTGGAGTGGTCGTTCAAAGAGAGAGACGAGGCTGAACCGGTGACAGAGGGAATGGCGCGTGCCAGAGCACGCGCCGCCATGGGTTCGGCGGCGCGAGTTGAACGAGAGTGGAGAGAAGAGCGTAGGAGAGGAGAAAGCCTGGATAGCATTCAGAGAGAGAGAGAGAGGTTTTATCCTTTTTTTCCAGTTTTGATGGTGGGTACTGTGAGGGAAAGCAACGTCGTCGATGACGATGATGATGAGGGTTTTTTACCTGTTTCGGTCTTGTTTATCGATGCTACTGCGTTCACATGTGCGACCGTTAATAATTTAAACGCATAGCATTCCTAATGCGTTTTACTGCGTCCTGTCACTTAGTTAGAACGCATTGATAATGGTTATCAACAAGAAGGATGCACCTGAGATTCTTGATATCTTTACATGATGTATTAACTATTAGGCCAGAATTGGACTTTCAATCTCTCGTGAGAGGCGTTAAATCATGCTATTCATGCCATTCGAATGACAAAGACAGAAATTGAACTTTCAACCATTTATAAGAGACGTGCCATTCGAATGACAAACAAAACTTAATGCATTGATCCTTAAATTATGCAAAAGCAGTCTGGAAAGATTTACATAATCTTAACATTTTTTTTCTTGGAAAGCCTAAGTTAAGGTTTCTAACTACCTCACCAAATCTAATATGTAGGTTTGCAAAACTTAAATGGGCGTTTCAAAAGTTGTTTGCATCAGAAACTTTAGAATGTTAGATGTTGCTACAAGTGAAGCTGTCATCGGTTGCGTTCGCCACTTTTTTGGAGTTGCATTTATAACTTGAAATATACTTTCCACTTCCTAAAAGAGGAGCAAAATCACTCTCAAATCTCATATTTTTTGCACCAATTTCTTGCTGAGGTTTCAAGTTCTGAAGAATCTGCAGAATCTCTTTCATGGAAGGCCTATTAGTAGGAAGTGTACTTGTGCATATGAGACCAAGCCTAAACATGGCTATCATTTCTTGTAAGTAACATTGTTCCTTCATCTCCTCATCTATAGCATCACCAATCGGCTTTCCCTCTCCGTAATGCTTCCACGCCCATTCTGCCAAGCTCGTGTGCTCATCTCCATCCTTCGGTTCTTTTCCTGTCACTAGTTCCAGTAACACAACTCCGAAACTATAGACATCCGTCTTTTCATTCACCTTTGTTGTATAAGCATACTCTGTAAACGATACATAAAACAGTTTAGTCTAATAATTCTTGAACAACTTAAAAACATTTTATAACTTAAAACAAGGTAAAACCAGTACCTGGGGCGATGTAGCCAAAGGAACCAGCAATGCCTGACATTGTATTAGGCTCGTCTTTCTTAACCAAAAGCTTGGCTAATCCAAAGTCCGCGATCTTTGCATGGAACAAGGAATCCAACAAGATATTGCTCGATTTCACATCGCGATGAAGGATTGGAGGAGAACAATCATGATGCATATAACAAAGGCCTTGTGCAGCTCCAATGGCAATTTTCAATCTCATTGGCCATGTCAAGATGATATTTTTCTGTTTCTTTCTGTTTAGCCATCTATCAAGACTGTTATTTTCCATGTATTCATATACCAAAAGCTTTGAATCATCACTTGAAATACAACACAACAATTTCACTATATTAGAATGCCGAATTGAACCCAATATTTCAACTTCAGCAAGAAATTCTTTCTCATGTTTTTGATCCATTTTTCGGTAAGTCCAAATTCTCTTAACAGCAACATTTTCACAAGATGGATCATTAACAGCTACTTTAAACACATTACCTGATCCACCACTGCCAATCATATTATCATCCGTTAAACAGGACAAAATGTTCATTTCTGTAAAATCCAGTCTCTGGAATGAAGTCAATTTCCATGTCGCGATATCTCTTCTATGCTTCTTCCTCCGGTAATCTCTTACCATAAACAGAGTCATTAACGTGCTAACTAGGAACACAATCAACGCAAGAGCTAGTACTACAGCAAGAGTTTTTGAGGACACTTTCTTGGACCCTTTAAAACTGGCATTACAACTCCTGATAGTCGAAAATTGGTTGCTGGCACAAAGATCTCGGTTGTTTAAGAAACTGTTTTCATAAGCCATATTAGAAAACTCATCTGGGATCTTTCCAGTAAGTTGATTGGAAGACAAATTCAGGGTAGTGAGCCTCAGTTGGGCTAATTGGGATGGAATTGGACCGGAAAATTGATTCTCAGACAAGTCTAAATCAAGAAGATTAGGTAAAGAACCTAATGCTGCTGGAATTGGACCAGACAATTCATTTCTGGAAAGATTAAGGTAAGTCAGAGATTTCCAAGAAATAATTTCAGATGGAAGTTTACCAGTAAATCCATTCCCATCAAGTCCCAATGTATTCAGCTGAGAAAGGCTTGTCAATTCCAATGGAATTGGCCCTGAAAGTTGGTTATTATTCATCTTGATCACAACCAAGTTTCTCCAAGATGAAACATCTGGAATTTGACCCAAAAAATTGTTGTTATCGATCTCCAATCGTGTCAAATTCCAGGCTAATTTACTTGGAAGCACACCGGAAAATGAATTTTTGCTGATCATCAAGCTCGTCAAGTTTCTTAATGACCAAATTCCCAAAGGAACCTTACCGGAAAACCCATTATCATAGAGCTGGATTGTGCGTAAAGTTTGGCAGGTTTCTAAGGATTTGGGTATCTCACCAGACAGATTGTTGGAGAAAGCTACCAGGCCGAATAAAGTTGCCCCGGAACATAAATTCTGAGGTAAGTTACCAGTGAATTGATTTTCTGAAACTTCAAATGCTTGAAGTTTGGAATTAAGGCCTAATTCGGGTGGTAAAATACCACTAAGATTATTCCTGAAAACCCGAAAAACTGATAGAGTTGTTATTAGGCCTATACTTGATGGAACTTCTCCATGGAGCTGATTAGAGTAGAGATTCAAAACCTTCAGTTGCTGCAATTTTCCAAAATCATCTGGAATTTTTCCTGTTAATTTATTCATTGAAAGATCAATATCAGTCAAATTCAACGACCCTATTGTGGAAGGAATGGACCCTGAAATTTCATTATGAAATAACCAAACTGCTTTTAAATTCTTCAACAAGAAAATCCCATTTGGTACTGTCCCTGAAATATAATTTCTAGACAAATCCAACTGCTCTAGACTTGATAAACTTGCAAAATTTTCAGGTATTTGTCCAATCAGATTCATTTGGGCAGCCAAAAACAACTTCAATTTCGTCAAATTTCCAAATTCCAATGGAATTTCTGCCGGCAAAAACCCATTAAAGGACATCTTAAGCGTTTCAAGATTGTATAAGTTCCCAATCTCAACTGGAAAAGTACCATTGAACAAATTGGCCTCCAAGTTCAAATTCTTTAGTCCAGTCAAATTTCCAATCTCCTTGGGGATGTTTCCGGTGAAGTTATTTGCTGTTAAATCAAGATATTCAAGGCTCATAAAACTGTCAATATCATCCGGAATAGAACCCACAAAGAGATTCTGAGAAAGGTCTAAATACACAAGCTGGGAACAATTGTACAATATTGTGGGAAAATTCCCAGGAATAAAATTAAAAGACAGATCAAGATAAGTAAGGTTGTTGAGATCACATATGAAATCCGGAATTTTCCCCGAAATCCCTTTGTCCCCGAGTAAAATTCCGACAACAGAGCCATCATCAGAACACCTGATTTCCGGCCATTGACATGGTGATGAAGTGGAATTCCATGAATTGACGGATTTGGGATTTCCCCATTGATTTTTGAGATTGAGCAAGATGCTCTGTTCTTTCACTGAAATTACCTGTGAATCAACGAAAGCAAGAAACAAAGTAAGAAGAAGAAGAGAAAAGGGCAGTTTAAGAGAGAAAATCTCCGTCATCTGAACGGAATCAGAGGTGGTTTCCGGTGAGAATTAACGGTAGAAATTCAAAGTTTGGCAAAGAAAAACAGGGGGAGTTTTGTATATAAATATGGAGTGATAATGATGGGTTATGTTAGTGAAGTATTAAAATGAAGAGTGGGGACTGAGGAGTGGGGAGTGACGAAGGAGAAAGTGGAGAGGCGGAGGAGCAGTAGTCAACGATGGAGACGGCATGTTGGACTAACCCAACACAACACAACCCAAGTAATGATTTGATTTGGATTTCACGGTCATTGCGGTTGGGGGTGGGTTAATGGACGCCGGTTACTTCTCTTCTGTGTCCGGTGGAGATCATAGAAGCAGCCATTCCCATTTTAACTCGCTTATTATCGCTGTGTCGCCGTAGATTATCAAGTTGGCGCCAACAGGTTAGCACGAATAGAGAGAGAGACAGAAGAGAGATTCAGCAACCGCTTCTTTTATTTTTCTTAATTTTAGTCCTTCTATTTTAATTTAAATTTTTTATCTTCAAATAAGTTAATTTTTTTTATCTTTAGATAATTTACACGAGTTAATCAAATGTCATATTTAATTCACATCAAGGTGACAATATTTGAACCACTAACATTTTATACATTTCTCGATTATAACATATATATTATGAGTGACTTTGACAATTTGTATTCTATTAAATTTGAGGTTATGTATAAAAAATCTTAAAATTATTTTTAAAAAATTTTACTCAATCGGGGTGCAGTAACCAGTTATTGTGCACCAGGTGCCGGGCATTGCACCCAATACTAAGTGAACAAGATCATGTGTGCTTTCAAGTACTGCGTGTAAACTTTTAAAAAATTTTGATTTTTTAAAATATATTTTTTTAATCTTAAAATTGACTTTTCAATAGTTTTTGTTTATAATTTTTATCCACACTAACTCAAATTAGTTTAAATCATTAGATTGTGTTAAATTTTTAAGAGAGAAGTTAAAGAGAATTATAAGTTAGAGAGAAAAAGTGAAAGAGAGGAAATAAAATTTTAATCGAATTTGCAAGTTATGTAGGAGTTACAATTAGCAAAACAATGTCTTGAGACTTTTTTACCTATTTCTTGTGTTTTTAATACCTTACTATAACATTTTTGTGATACTATTTTTATTAATAAATATTAAATAGTTTTTTTTAGTGAAAAAAAAGGAGGTATGAGTGAGGAACGAGTAATAAACCTACTAACCTATGTTCAGGCTTTGATCTTAAACAGGAACTTATCAGATCAATTAAACAACACCGCAAGCACTGGTCCCATCAAAGTAGCACCACCAACAAACAAATGTATAGTTTTTTTTAATTTTTAATTGATAAATTTTTTAATAAACCTATCACAAAGTATTATAAAAAAATGTTTCAGGAAAAAAAATACTTAGAAAATGTCACATAACATTCAAGTGATCTTCAAAATTTCTCTTTGTGATACTTGCCAAGAGACGAGCTGGTCTACAGCTACAGTAAAAAGGGCTTCTTCTCTATCCATTCGCCCTATAATCTTTCTCACTAACCTGGCTAAAACTCTAGATGCCGATGGTCCTTTCTCATATTCACCAACTATAAATTTTTGGGACAATTTTGTGAAGCTGTCCCACCAAAAATTAGGCAATTCCTATAGCATTTTGGTGTGAACATCTAGCAATTTGCAAAAATCTTTCCTCCTGGGAGTCTGTGTCTCAATCACTTGCCAATGTTGCCTTAATGAAGATAAGGATGCTAGGCTTGCCTTGATACTGTCCGTTTGCTATTGAAATTTGGGCTATTTCCCCCCTCTCCCCACGTCATAAAGATTTCTTTGCCCTGATTCTCAATTTGCAAACCATACTACACAAAATTTTGTATCTACCCCTCTCTGGTAGTAGCATTTTTGCTTATATCCTATGGGTGTTATGGAATAATAGAAATTCTCTACTTTTTCAACGATCCTTCCTATTACCTGAATAGGTCCTTGTCGTAGCTCATCATTTCGCATATGAATATATGAGTTAGCTCACTTTCTTCCGATAGGAGAATTCTGTGACCGTTTTAAGAATTCTTCAGATGTATGGTGCTTGAATAATTTGAAAGAGAAGACAATTATTGAAATGTATTCAAGGAATGCATTAAGATAAAGGAATGATACACGAGAGTCAGCTTCAAAGTCTTCTCCAAATAAAGAAGAATCAAAATGGTTGCCATCTGAAGGAGGACAACAGAAGTTTAATATTGATGTTACTTGAACGAGAGATATAGTCGGTGTAGGAGGTTTTTTAACAAACCACAAGGGAAGTTAATTTGACCTTCACAAAAAAGCTTATGTACTCTCCTTCAGTTGAATATGCTGGAACTCTTGATATTCTTAAAAGTTTCCGACTTGCAGATCGCCTTAGCTATTTGAATACTCATTGGAAACTGACTATAAAAATGTAGTTGATTGCATTTTGTCACACAACACTGGTCCAAATTTATGGACAAATTAAAACCCTCGTTCCTAAGTTTTAAAATTCTTTCTTTTGTTGAACGTTTTAACTATCTTAATTTATCTTTCTAATATTTGAATAAATAAAACTTCCTCTTAATTTTTTTTGCCGTTCAAACTAATCTAGTTTAATATACTCTGTACTCTTTTTACCTAAAAAATACAAAAAAATTTTAAGCAGTGTTTTTAGGTAAAAGTTAATTATTGAAAAGAATTTTCCTACCTTTTCTAATATCTATTGAAAAAACCGCACACGGAGACACCAACCAGCCAACCATATGTGCGCTTGTCGGTTTTCTTGTATTTAGTGAGAGAATTCAAAAGTGGGGTTAATTATGATATCATAATATGTTTAAAAATGTAGAATTTATTCTTCACTCTTTCTTTCCTTTGTCTTCCTTTGAAACATTATTTCTTTGTCCTCATACAATTAAGACAAAGAGTCATCATGACTCATTGGATCAAATTAAAAAGCATGCTACTGTATATCTCCTACTATCTCGGATCGAAAATATGAGTCATTCTAAAAGTATTAAAGATATTTAAATATATAAGTTATTTTTTATATTTTTTTAATATTTAATATTTTTTTTAAATATATCTTCATTTATTTCATTAGAATTAAATAATGTTTTGACTTTTAAAAAATAATAAAAAAATAATAATTTAAATATTTAAAATTAAAAAACATTTTAATCTAAAAATATTAATTTATATGTATAAATTTAAAAGAATTTATTTTTTTGACCGAGCTGGTATAAAACATACATGAAAGTGGATCGACGTCCTAAAGGATCGATAAAATTCAATGAACTCACTGTTCTAGAAGCTTAATTAATCATGTCATGTCCACTTTGGTCTATTTTTATAGAGCTAATTATGTTAGCCTTGGCCAATAATTTTCTTGAGACAGGTTAGAAATTAATCAATGAGACAGGTTAAATGGTTAGAATTTTAATATATACTTTCTTTTTTCTTTTTGATAAATTTTAAGACACAACTTTCAATTTGTATTTCTTAAGGTTTTTTCTTATTTTCAATTATACCCTTGAACATATAAAAATTCAATCTCTTCTTTTAATTATTCTTTCATAAAAAATTATATAGATATTAATGATGTGATGTTTCATTTTAGTTCATATAAAAAAATATTATGCATTTTTTCATTTTTTAAGGGCTCATTTTTTGTTGTAATTATAAAATATAATTAAGATTTTATAAAATAATATTTGCTCAAATTAAAAAGTAAATATTTAATTTCAAATTCAAGAAATGAATAGTTAAATAAATAGCAGATAGAGTTGAAGAGTGAATACTTTTTCAAGGAAAAAAAAAAAAAGAATGAAGATTCTTTTTGGACACACACAAACATATAATATATATATATATATGCATTTAAGAAGGGTCAATAAAGGCAATTCGAAAATCTATAAGAATAGGGCGAAAAAATTTCAAAAAAAATTTCATTTTCATCTTCCAAGTTTCTCTCTCTAACAAAATCCTTTCAACTCTCTCACAAGACTACATTTCAAACTCAAATTTAGGAAGATCCGACCGAAAAAAAAAAGTTAGTACTTCAATTTATACTTATTTATATTATAATTTATTGGTTTAGATCTTGAAAATATACATCGTATCGAAAAAAATGCCATTTTTTGGAACTTGAAATTTCTGCCAAAATGAGGTGTTTTTGCCTGGGCCAGCAAAAAAATTTGTGTTTTTCGCGCAGTCCAGCGAAGAGCTTTCTGCATGCCACTGTTCCATGCGTATGTCCCTTTGATTTTCACCAGGCTGGGGAATTCTACCTGTAATTTTCGCTAGCTTGGGCGAAAGTGTAGCAGTAAATTTTATTTTAAAAAAATATTTGTTTATATATTTTACCTTTGTGTTTATAAATATTTAAATTATCATTATGTTTAATTTTTTTAATGTTATTTTACTTAAGGATTTTTACTTGAATTTAATTTCATGTTTATTTCAAATATTATTTAATTTTGTCTATGTAATACATGTAATTTTAGTTGTTTAAAATGGGTTATCTTATAATTGTTTGTTTAATATGATTATGAATTATGTTGATGTAAACAATTTGAATCTTAATGTGCATTCATTATTTTATTAGCATAAGTATAAGTGTTATAATTATTCACGTTATTTGAATCAGTTTATATGGTTATGGTTGATTAAATTTATTTATTACGTCAATGTTATGAAAAAATAAGGGGGTGGTAGATTAATGATTTTCTTATAACTTAGTGTTTAGTGTTGTGAACCCTGGAAGGCGATAATAAATATAACTTTAGAATCTATTAATTTATGATGATCAATGAATGATTTTAACAAAATAATAATTTAAACATTGATATTTAATTAATATTATAAATAATAATTTGAATTAAAGTCAATTAATAATAAAAATAGAATAATGATAATAATTTAAATAATAAGATCCAACCCCTTATAATTAGTAATTTTAATAAGAAATAATAATATATAAATTAATAACTATTAATTACATTATTATTACTAAAAAAATAAAAAAATAATAAATCCTGTTAAGAATAAATAATAAAATAATAATAAATGTTAAAGTAATGTGAATTAAATAATATCGGGCTCGAAAAAAATAATGAAATAATTTAATAATACAAAAGAAAAATTAAAGTGAATTTGAAAAATGCTTATGATGAAATGATATAGATAATGTAATTAAAAAAAATAATATAATGTACAATAAATTAATTAGGCAAATATATGCTAATTATTGATGAATATGTTTGAATAAATAATAGATGGTTCGGCCAGGCGCACATAAAGGAGATAATAATTTAGGTCCTGTGACGGACAGGACAGGTCGAGTTCAAGGTCGTACTGTTACAGCTTCATCTCAAGGTTTGAGGGGTCGACATAGTACTTCTGATATCCTGTCTACTCTTACGCCACTTGCACTTGGGATATATTATGATCCAAGTGCACCGGGGTCTTCTACCCAACCACCCCATACACTGATTAGGTCCTCGTCCTCCTCTCCTATCACACCACCCACACACTCTGGTACCATGTGATATATATGGATTTTCCCAGCCACCATCTCAACCCTACCCATATTATATGATCCCTATTTACATGCTCTTTCTTTTCGTCCTCATAATGTACCCTATAGATCTAAAGTTCATGAACCTTTGGATGAACTTAGTGGTCTAGGGAGAAAGTTAGTGCTAAGTTTTTCGAGCAGCTTGTGGATGGAGTCCCTTTCGATTCATCTTACAGCACACATGATTACGCAGCCACTGATTATAGCGTTTTTTTCTTCTAAGCCTTTTCTAGGAGGGATTCTGGGGATATTGGGTTGGAGGGTGACAGGGGTTTCTCTGATGAGACTGCCATGGTTGGATCCTTCCACATCGGCGGAGAGGACAATCAGAGGGACCATGATGACCATGATGATGATGATGATGATGATGATGATGATAATGGTGATGCCGGAGATAGGGAGAAACCAATACTTGTCTGGAAAGAGGCAAAGGGCTGACCGGCAGTTTCATGTCAGTTATGAGTAAGATTTCAATATCTCGGAAAAAAAGACCCGATCAGTCGCGTCCTCATACGGTACCTAACCAGAGGAAGAAAGCGAAGAGTGCAGATTGAGAGCAGACAGGACCAACTGAAGGAGGTCTTGTCGATCCAGCACTTATCCCTTCATACGATGGACATGTGGCAGGTTCTATATGACGTGGATAAGTACTTTTTTTATTAGTAATTTCTCAACTATTTATATTTTTTCATGTTACATTATTATATAATGCTAAATATTAATTTATTTGGTCAATTTTGCCAACAAATTTTGATCGATGTGCCTTCTGCATAATATATGATATGATTTATTGAACACATCTTCAATCACAGGCATTAGACCACTCTCCCTATCAGTAATAATCACAAATGGTTCACCACCATTAACAACTGACTTATTCTCGGTTGACATAGTCAATGAAAAATATAAGTGCTTAATTTATTGTAGGACCCATCTGTTTGTCATAGCTTGTTCATTGCACATGAATGCAGTTGTCACAGTGAAGTTCTTACCGGACAGAGTCAACCCCATGGCTTCCAACAATGGCATATTGTACTTTTTTTTTTTTTTTTAAATAAAGAGGACATGTTATGATTAAATCTAATTTATAATTTCTAACCCTAAAACCCTAAACCACAAATTATTTTAAATTATAACTTAAAATTCAATATACATTGAAATTAATATAGAGAGTTAGTAATACAAGAACTTACTTGTTCGTTTTATACGTAGTACCCATTATCAGTACATATAACCATGTTCTGATCATTGCAATTGATGTAGGGTGTGCAACGACAATATCACTAAGTACGTTGTTGTCCTCACAGTTTTTATAGAAAGTCGTATAACCCTGTTGAGCACTTAAGCAAAGAACTTCCTCCACCATGTTTCACCCTTGCATCCTATTCTTCTTAATCTTAGCAACGACATTGTATATTTTCTGTACACTACATACATCATAAAAATCATTTTATTAGGGGAAGAAAAAATAAATTTAAAATATTATAATAAACTATTAAAAGTAATTTTGATACACCTCACGGCACAACCAACATTTTGTTCTCGAAAAAATCGTAGGATATTACGTGGCAGCACGTGACTCTTCTTAAATTGCTCAGTCTGTTTCAGCTGCTCTTCCGTCAGTCTTGCAGCCTGAGCATAACCGTGACTGTATACACTTATTTTATGGTTGTGCCTTCCATCATGTACGAACAATTGCCAATTCTCACTCATGGCCATTTGCTCGCCTTTTAATTTAAATGGACAACCACATCTTTTAGTCCAGTAAGGATCCCGCCTTTTGATGGGAGATTCTTCTTCTTCATCGTCAATTCTAAGCTTCGTTCTTGATTTAATCGCACCTCCACGCTCGCAAGGCAATGAAACATAAGGTCGACGGTCAGATTTCTTGATCTCAGATATCGAGTGATGATCAAATATATGTTTGCTTTCATTGCCGTTTCATTAGAATTGGATAGTATTTGGCTTTGAAAAAAGGTGAGGAAAAAGAAAAACGGATAATTTAATTATTTAAAATAAAAAAATATCTTGATTTTAAAAATATTAATCTGTGTGTATAAATTTAAAAAGATTTATATTTTTTTATCGAAAATAGTACTTCATTGACTTGGGCGTTTTTTATCTACTAAGGAAGATTTGAATCTCTTTAAAAGAAAATCAATGAGACATCTTTAACTTTGTAATTTTATAATTTTATGCTTAGGGTATTATACCTCTTTTTCTATAACTTTAATTTATATATTATATTGTATTTTACTGGCCAATACACAAGAAATGACATATAAAAAGAACTTAGAATTTGTAGTGTTATAAATTCATGAAAAAAAGTCATCACTCTTAAAGGTAAAATAGAATACAGAATATAATGATTAAAGTGTATCGTAATATAAAATATTTTAAATATAATAATTTAAATTTTAATAAATTTTAAAAAGTTTAAAATTTTGATTAAAAATTATTATTAAATCTTAAATAAAGTATAATATTAATTTAAAAACTTTTTTAATATAAATTTTAAAACTTAATAGACTAACGTTTAACGTGTAGACTACTTTGATTTAATATAATCTTACTTTTTAACTATAAAAAATAGATTAACATATAATATCAAAATACACCTTAAAAAATCCTTTAAAATAATATTAATTATTAACAGTAATTTTGAATTTGGATTCGTATGGAATGCATATTTATTTAATGTGTAAAATTTAAAAAGAAAAGAAAAAGTATAATGTAGGTGGGTGTACATCCCCTCCAATTTCATCACGTTTCAACCTCCTTTTTTAACAGTCAAAATATTTGTTTGTTTTGTTTTAAAGACAAAAAGCAAATATAGCTTTCACTAACCTCAGCAATTGGCAAATAGCAGGAAAAATCATCATATTTCTTATAATTTAATTCAAAGTAATCAACTAATTAATTAGAAACTATGGTTATGCATTGACCTAAAAGTATCTTCTCTTTCTAGAAAAGATATATTCAGCCAAATCATGTAGAAATATGTTTTCTCTTTTCTTAATTTTAAAATCATGATTAAGATTAAAAGTTTTATGAAATTTTCTTTCTATTATGATTTCTTTTGGTTCAATATTTGAACATTCAAGGATTTGTTTAAATCTGGGTAAAAAGTTACAAGTATCTCTCACATTATTTATACGTGGTTTAAAATGCTTGTAAAAAATTGTACTTTTCACAAATTTTACTTTACAACTATTTTCAAGTCACTAACACTGTCATTTCGACTAATTTTGTGGTGGTTTCCCATAAATTTTTTGTTAATTTAGGATGGAGATTATCACAACATCAGTAGAAAGGACAGTTTTAGCAGCTCAAAAATAATTGGAGGTAAAAATATTAATAAGCAAAATTTAAAGGTGTTTTAAGCGACTCGTAAATAGTGCGAGGATATTTATAGTATTTCACCCTGTAAATATTTAACTTTAGAAAGAAGAATATAAATAAAAAAAATTACATTAAATTTTGTAGCCATAAATTCATCAACTTGTTTAAGGCCATATTCTCCTTGCCTATCCTTTGTTTTAAGCAATTAAAGATAAGTAATTTTGAAAAACTTGTTTTAAATAAATTAATATAACAATTTTATTTTTAACAATATCAATTAGTGGAAACATTTCTAAAAAACACCCCATAATAACTTTTTAAAAATAAATTTTTTAAAACTAAAAATAGATATAATAAACAGTTAAAAGCAATTTCAAAATAATTTATAGTTTAAAATAAATTAAAATGTACTAATTTTATATAATATAATGGATAACAGCCCTAAGAAATGGAGGTTAGATGCTACTACATTTTTATCTTTGAAAATTTTCATTTTAGACCAACATTGAGAGTCATAGTCAAACAAACCACGGTAAAATTATGATCCTACATACACCTACTATAGTATAGGGTAGATAAGAAGCCAATTACACTTTTGATTTTTTTTTATATTGTTTTTTGTTAATGCCATATTATCAACAAAACTTTCGATTATAGTTTTTAGAAAAAACTTTCAATGGTATAAATTAGGCAATAGTGACCAGTAATCAATGATAAACTTTTTCTTATTTTTTTGTTTTTTCAGTCAAATTAGAAAATCGGGAACAAAGTAAGCATTAGGCACTTGAACAATAAAAATTAACTTCCACTTCTCATTTTTTTATTCTTTAAAAGTAGACCTTAGATTAACACTTTAGTGTTAGGCAGGACCGAATTCTACCCAACAACACAAGTAGCATAATAAGCACATAAGCATATTGGTGATAAAATATTCCTCTTCATATTAAAAAAGTATCGATAAAGTCAACTCAAAAAACTATAAGGATAACTCGAAAAAATTCAAAAAATTTCATTTTCACCTAAACACTTCCTCTCTCTTCCCTAAACTCTCTCTAGAACTCTTCATTTCAATCTCAAATCTTGGAAGATCCGACCGTCAAAATTAAAAAAAAAAAAGGTTAGTTCTTCAATCTATTCTCATTTATTTACAATTTTATTTATTTAGATCGTGAAAATATCCCTTTAATATTAAAAAAATCGGACTTTAAAAAAAAAACTCTTTTGCTATTTTCAAGCACTTTCACCGACCTGGAACGAAAGTGCATGGAAACTTTCGCCCGGCCGAAAGAAAGTACTCGCATACTTTCGCTGGCTTGGACGAAAGTATCCATGCACTTTCCTCCAACTCTGGCGAAAGTGCATTTTTTTTATAATTAATTTTTTTTGGTTCATAAATGATTATTTGAATTGTTAATTAATCTTATATATGTAGAATGACTGTGACTAGTTATTTAAAATATTTTATGTGATAATTTTTAATTGTTAAAATGAGTGTGAATATGTTTTTGTGAATAATATGAAATTAATTTTGTATATGTAAAGTAACCCAACTAGTTTAAAATTGTTTGCTTGTAATTATGTGTTTAATAAAGAAACGTGTTATGCAACTGCTGAACTATTTGAATTTTAATTTGAATTGATCGTTATTCTTGGCCTTAGGTTTAGGGTTTAGTAGGTAAGATTGAATAATATATAAATTAATAACTATGACTAAAGAATATTACTAAAGAATATTAGTGATGAATGGCCTTAGGTTTAGGGTTTAGTAGGTAAGATTGAATAATATATAAATTAATAATTATTACTAAAGAATATTACTAAAAAATGTTAGTGATGAATAATAATAGTATGAAATAAATAGTAGAAATGAAATAATAGATTCTGATAATAATAAATAATAAAATAATAATAGATGTTAAAGTAAATATGTGATAAACAGTTATTAACGAGTTTGAATAAATAATAGATGATTAGACCTAGCGGCCGTAGAGGAGATGATGATCTTGATCCTGTCACGGACAGGACAGGTCGAGTTGAGGGGTGTCCTGTCACAGCTTTGTTTAGAGGTGTGAGGGAACGACATAGTACCTCCGACCTCCCTGTTACTCCTACCCATCTTACACTTGGTTTCCATCATGGTACAGGTGAACCCGAGTCTTCTACCCAACCACAGCTTGGTCCTGTCACGGACAATACAGGTCGAGTTGAGGGACGTACTGTCACAGCTTCATCTAGAGGTGTGAGGAAACGACATAGTACCTCCGAACTCCCTGTTACTCCTACCCATCTTGCACCTGGTTTCCATTATGGTACGGGTGAACCCGGGTCTTCTACCTAACCACAGGCCGTACCTTTTAAATCTCGACCTCCCCTCCAACCCCACTTGTCTCACACCCTTGTGCCCTATGAGTCATATGGATCTGCACAGCTATCTTCACAATCCCCAGATACAGTATATGATCCATACTTACATGCTCCCACTATACGACCTCACATACCATATAGATCTGCCACCCAGGAGTCTATACTAGAGTTTATTGGTCAGTCGAGGCAGATAGGAGCTGAGTTTTTTAATCAGATGTTTGGCGCCACTCCACAGGATTTTTCATGCAGCATACATGGGTATTCTTATGCTGAGTATGGTGTTTCATCTTCTGTTCCTTACGTACCGAGGCCTGCAGATAGGGTATGTGAGGGTGATCTTGGCTTTGAGGGTGGGGCTGTAAACAAGACGGGTCTTACCTGTACCCGCACTGGTCTGTACCTGTTTTTAGCGGGTAAGGTTTAAATTTTATACTCGCGGACCCGTACCCGTACCCGTGCCCATATTTATACTGCTATATGGGTTTGGGCAGGGTATGGTGATGCCCAGACCCGTATACCCGTAGACTTGTATTAATAAAATAATATACTATATATATTATATTAGATGGAGGGTAATAAATGTGCATAGGGAGGTTTGACTGAGTGGTTAAGGAGGTAACCTAAATATTTGTTTGGCTTGGCAGCACAGGTGTGAATCTTGCTGCTATCAACCTTCTCTTTTTTTTTTTTCCCTTCTTTTCTCTTCTTTTTCTCTTCTTTTTCTTTTCAGTCATTTTCTCATTTTTTCTCCTTTTCAATCATTTTCTCATTTTTTTCTCCTTTTCAATCATTTTCTCTTCTTTTTCTTTTTTAGTCCTTTTCTCTTTTTTTCTCCTTTTCAGTCATTTTCTCTTTTTTTTCTCCTTTTCAGTCCTAAAATAGAGTCTCTTTATTTGATGGATTTGGTCCAACTAACCTCTTCCAAATTATTTATTTATTTATTTTCAACTTTATTTCAAATGTCATTTCACAAATAATTTATTTTTACTAAATATAAAAATATATTTTTTAATCCCATGTAAAAGAAATTTATGATAGTAATATTTTTACCTTATTTTTTATTTCATAGAACTGCTGAAAATATGGATCATGACAAGAAGGACAATCTTTTTCTTTATTTTCTTTGTCGTTCTCTATCTTATATGCTACTATTTGACTTATCTATTAGGCGACACCGTATTATTACATATACTCTTTGCTCAGAGGTTGTCCAGGAATTTGGATTACAGACCCAAATTAATATAGTTAAAGGGGTCTATATCCCTATTCATTTATATATATGTTAAATAATTATATTTGTTGAAAGAAATGTTGAGGAGATTATGTTAATCATGTTAAAATTTTTATTTTAGGATTATACATTGTTTTATATATTTTTGTTTAACAAGGAAAAAAAATCGAAAAATATCATATGGGTATGGGTACCCATACCCTACCTTGGACCCTGGAGGGTCGGGTGTGGGTCCAAAATTTTATACCCTGGAGGGTATGGGCTGGGTCCAAAATTTTATACCCTGGAGGGTATGAGTCCGGGTCTGGGTCCAAGTTTAACTATAAGGGTACGGGTCTAGGTCTTGGGGTACCCTGAGGGTCTGGACCCATTTACAGCCTTATTTGAGGGTGATAGGGGGGTTGGCGAGGAGCAAGAAAGAGTCGGATCCCTACATATTGAGGGAGAGACGGATGAGAGAGGTGATGATGATCAGGATGAGGGTGATGATGCTAGTGATGAGGAGCAACCCGTGCCTGTGGCACTTGTGGCACATGCTAGTGGATCCGACGAGCATCCTCGTCAGGGGAAAGGGAAAGGATTGACCGGCAGCTTTATGTCGGTGATGAGTAAGATGTAGGGTCTCGTAACAAAAGACCCGAAGTGGCTCGTGAAGTTTCGGCTCCGACATAGAAGAAGAAGAAAGTGAAGGCTTCAGATTGGGAGCAGACAGAGCCAGCAGAGGGAGGTCCTGTTGACCCGGAGCTCATCCCATCATACGGTGGATATGTTGCGGGTCCGATATAGCGTGAACAGGTACATTTCTTTATGTTAAAGTTAAATGTTATTATTATTGTTATTATTCTTTAATTTGTAAAATATTTTTATTGTTATAAATAGAGTATAATAATGTAATGAATTGTATTAATTTATTTATTTTATATTCAGGATCGTGGTTCATTGAAGTTTCGATCGCGATACATGGCACTCACATGTTGAGAACTTACTGATGCATATGTTTGGAGCTTGGCTTCAAGGTCCGGTCTTATGCACCTAGGATCGTGTATGTTTCAGCACCCCAATGCTGCATTGTTGTCGGCCTTTGTTGCGAGGTGGCAGCCCGACACGAACAGCTTCCACATGCCATGGGGTGAGATGACCATTACACTACACGATGTGAAACTTATTATCGGGGTTCCTATATATGGTGCGGTAGTGGATTCGAGATTATCCAGGGAGCAGTTGGTACGGCTGATTCAGGATGATCTGGGTTTAGCTCTCACCAGTGGTTTAGGGTTTAATGCAGCGAAACTTCACGCTGTTACCACTAGTAGACAGACTTCACTGTCGCCTCGTGTCAGAGCTGCCTGCTATCTACAGTACATCTTGGGTAGCTCACCCTTCAGTGATAAGAGTAGCAACATTGTTCCTGCCAGACTATGGCCAGTGCTGCAAGATGTGAGTTCTGTTGGGAGGTTTGCATGGGGTGCTGCCTGTCTTGCGTATCTGTACAGGAATCTGGGTCAGGCGTCCAAGGTTGATGTAAAGGATCTTGCTAGGTGCTAGTCACTATTAGAGGTATGTATTTTAAATGTAAAGTGAATTATGTTATTTTTTATATTTTAAGGTTTAGATAATTTATATTTACTTATTAATACATATTTTAATAGTTTTCACATTTATACTATTTATATTTATTTTTTACATTTATATTTTATATTTTAGGCATGGATATATCTGTACTTTCCGATATTTGCACCCCCGGTTAGACTGAGTACTAAAGCCTGCAAGCCCTACATCCAGCAATCTCCAATGTTGGGGTATAAGAATAAGAATAAACTATTGGACATTTGCCTAAGACTGGATGTGATGACAGCTGATGAGGTTATGTGGGTACCATACAAGATGCAGGAGATTCGGGCTTGTTGGGTTTCCACGTGGCACGGGTTTATTGCATATTTTGACTGCATCGAGCCGTACATGCCTGACCGAGTTTTGAGATAGTTTGGGTATAGGCAGTGTATTCCCGCCCTCCCTACCCAGCCTCAAGAGGCACGCAAACCGTCATACAACAGGATGTACGTGTTGAGGAATACTTTTGTGGAGGCACTATGGCTCGAGGCATCTTTGCACTTATTGACAGAGACATGGACCAGTGTTCCTGCCATTCCACTGAGTTCCTGCATGGATGATTACATGGGTTGGTACCTCCCCCGCAGCCACCCGAGGATACAGAATCCCGAGAATATTCCCAGTGGCTTTCACTTACTGGTAGCTCCCGTTATGCCACCCCAAGATCTGTTGGATTTGATTGCATGTGAGGCTACTCGAAAGGATCTTGAGGACAGTGAGTTTAGACGTACGGTTCGAGATTTACTAAGGAAGCATTACTGCGCTTCTTAGTAAATCTTTATGTATTTAGATACGTTGTTACATATTTTTTTGCATTCTTGTTTACATATTAATGAATTTTGTTCTGTTCATTCCATCACGTACTTGTTTATTATTTAGAAAAAAATATTTACAAAATCAAATCTAAAAAAATATAATGTATTAATAACACCAACCACATACACTGTAACATCCCGACTAAGTATCTCAAAGTTAGTTTAGGTCACAGTAAGTTTGAATAAAAGTTTTAGGGTTAGTTTATAAAGAATAGTAAGTTTTGGGGTTATTTGGTAATTTTTAGAAAAATTAAGGGAAGAATTTTTTTTCGGGAAAAAACTTTTTGAACGTGTTTTAGAATTATTCGGGTTTAACGCTTTAAAATAGAAATGAAAATTTTAAGTTTAGGATGAATTTTTAGTCATTTTTAAGATTTGGGCCAACGTGAAAATTTTAAGAAGTTGAGGGACTGTCTATTTACTTGGAGAGGAAGTAATGACAAGTTTGGCAAGGCCATGTGGACTGAGGATTAAGGGACACTTGGATGGTATGAACATGTGGACAAAGGAATGTGTGACACATGGCTGAGTGGTGCCATTTGTCTCATGCATGAACAGCCATAAATAGGAACTCAAATTGCTGGAAAATTTTACAACCTCTCTCTTTCTCATTTTCTTTTTCCACACTTTCTCTCTCTTTTCTCTCTCTTCCTTTCGGTCAACTCCATCCCTTTCTTTTCTCTCTCTCTCTCTCTCTCTCTCTCTCTCTCTCTCTCTCTCTCTCTCTCTCTCTCTCTCTCTCTCTCTCTCTCTCTCCATATTTTCCATTTCTTTGCCTTTTCCTCCTTAAGGTAAATGCTTCTTCTTCTTTTTATTTTTATTTATTTTCTCTTCTTTTGTTTTGTTTTTCTATCATTATTATTATTATTAGTATTGTTATTATTATTAATATTTTGTTGGAATAAATCCTTTCCGGATAATAGAAAAATGTAAAAATTATTATAAATATATTTTGGAGTTATTATTATTATTAGTTTTATTATTTTTAGTTATTTTTTCCTAGAATTTCCTTTGGAATAAATTTTAGGTGGACCTTAGGAACATTTTGTGGTTAAGGTATATTTCTTTATATAGTATTATTTAATTAAGGTTGGAATTGTTATTTGTAGGTTTAACTCGTATCACGACTCCGGTGAGTTCACCGATTCCTTTTCTGTTAAAAGAAATTTAAATATTGTTCTTATAAAGTATATTACTTTGTTATCGAATCTTGACAAAAATGCGCAAAATAATTATCGGTGTTATATTATGGTTATGCTAAAACGTGATAAGTAATTAACATATTTATATTTTAAATGTTCGTTTATGGCACTAAAAAAATATATTTAAAGGGTTAGTGCCATATTCTTATTATTGCTTTTACTAGAAACATTTCTTTTAACAATCCTTTTATTTTGAATTTTGAGTTTTAAAATTATTTTGAAGAAAACATTTTCAAAATAAGTGTTATTTCTTTTTGGGAAATAGTATATTTAAATATTTTAAATTCTCTTAAGGTTTTAAGCTTTAAAATAACTTGGAGAAATTATTTTCAAAATATTACTATTTTTTTTAAGAAATAATATTTTTAATTCTTTTAAAAGTTTTTGAGTTTCAAGATTATCTTGAGAATTTTTTTTAACATATTTATTATTTCTTTTTAGAAAGAATATTTTTACATATTTTATATTTTTGAAAAAAAAGTTTTGAGTTTTAAAATTATTATGGGAGATTATTATTTATTTATTTTAACATATTTATTATTTCTTCTTGGGAATAATTTTTTTTTAATATAAATACTTTAAGTTTCCTTAAAAGGATTTTGAGATATATTATTTAATTGGAAAAGTTATTCTTAAAATAGTTATTATTTATTACTTCCTTTGGAAATAATATTTTAAATATTTTTATAGGGTTTGAGATTTAAAATTATCTCTAACATATTTATTATTTCTTTTTGAAAATAATACTTTACATATTTTCTAGATATTCTTAAAAAGGTTTTCTTGAGTTAAGAGAATATTTTCATAATACTTCTACTTTAAATATTCTTAAAGTATGATTTCGAAAAATGTTTACTAGTTATGTTTAACGAATATTTCTCTACGGTTTTATTCTTACTTTAAATCTTGGAAGTATTAATAATTTCCTTTCGAGAAATATTTATCATAATTTTTAACACGCATATTGACATAACCTATTTTATACCGGGTAATGTGTTTCAAAACTTACATTCCAAAGTCACATTTGCATGGCTACGAGTTTTGTGCAGCGAATAGGGATTTTTCGATATATGAAGAGTTTTATGTGGCCGATAGATAGCCTATAATTTTATAAAAATAAATTAAAAACCCTAATCTGGCAAAAACGGGCATGGTATATATCTTTGATCAACATGTCGAAAGGACTTGCACTGTGCATAGCTAGTCCCCCGTACGAGGGCCTCTTTCTAACGACATGCTTGGTAGTGTTACTCTTGATCTGGATCCAGTTGATAGAGGGTGTAGTACCGTTGGAGGGTTAGGCCTAAAGCGGTATTGCGTTGGACTCCGTATCATGCTCTACGGTAGTGGCTATTTTCTAGAAGGTTGGGTCAGGAGGGGCCCACCGGCTAGGGTAGCACAAGGCGGCCTGGTAAGTACGCCAGGGCTCGTTACCTATTTATGTATATGTTGTGTGAGGTTGAAAAATCGAACGTTCATATAGTGTGTTTGGAGTTCAGGCTGGTATTGACTACGAGATACCGGAATCTGTCCGAAGACCCCGTTTTAGGTTCTGAACTCTGTCTGTTGAGCCTATCATGGTGCATGCATATTTTTCTTAAAACTTCAGGTGTCGTGGCAGCGCCGATGTGTCTTGATTCGCTCAGACTTCCCAGCTATGCCCAAACCCTTCAGAAAATTTATATTTTGAATAAAAGTTTTGAAAGCATTTACTTTGCTGGATGATAAAGCGTTTTATAAATATATATACTTTTCCCCGTACGGGAAGCTTACGAATAGCACACTTGCACGTGAACTCACTGAGCATCCATCGTTCATGTTTTCCAAATGTTTCTTCCCCCCACTCCTATTTTCAGATGACTTGGTAACTGACTCACGTTAGAGGAGCCATGGTGAGCCATCGATGCCGGCATATTTGAAGTCTTCCATCTCTAGTCAAAAGATTTTGATTATGTAGACTATGGCCTTAGCAGCCTTAAACCGATGCATAAGTTTGAGAAGCTTTTGTTATAAAGTTATATTCAAACATTTCTTTCTTCTCACATTATTTAATATAGAAATACTCATTACAGCTCCTCCTGGTTGTACCTTAGTCTTGTATCTTTGTAAGTTCATTGCCGAGAGGCACGCAGGTACCTTACTCCACCGCAGTTGACCTAGCGGAGGGGTACGGGGTATCACAGGTGGTATCAGAGCCAGGTTCGACACTAGGTTCTCTAGATCCTAGATGAGTTTTAAAGAGATAACTACTTTGACTCTATATTTTGGGATTTGATAGTTTATTTGTCCTGTCTTGTTAGATAATTAGAGACTACATGGTTGAGTGACAACTAAGATAACAGATGAGAGGAACCCTTAAGACTTAACAGTAGGTTATGACTCGACGATGTTAGGATATGATCGATGAGCAGGTCAGCAAATGAGACCACGGCTGAGGCTGAGGCTCGCTGGAAAAGCTTTAGTAGACATTTTTTTTTCCTAGCAGAGTTAGAATCTTGATAAGATAGCCTATGATTTTGATATTTGAAGCAGTAGTATTAGTAAGTTTGATATTTTCATATATTTGGAGCAACTTTTAGCCCGATTGGTATTTAACTTTCTTTATCAGCCTGTGCCTTTTGAGTATGTAAGGTTAATAAAGTATGATGTCTCTCTAGTTATTTTTGTGTTTTAAGTTTGATATTTCTTTTAAGTATGAGATGTATGTGTAAGCTATAACAATAAACGCAATGATAGCATTCCTAAGTTTTCTTGAGATTCGAACTTATCTTTGGTTTAGGAAAATGTTAGGACCACACTCTCTGGGTCACGAAACTGAAGCTATGCCAAAAAGTTCATCGCAAGGACAGACAATTGCTACAAGTATGAAATAATAAGAAATTTCATGACGACGATGATGGAGTTGCTGGAAGCCACGTTAGCAAACCGAAGAGGAGAATGGGTGCAGAATACTAGCAATGACGAGGCTTTGGAAAGATTCCTCCTCTTTCGGCCCCCAGAGTTCCATGGCGGAGTGGAACAAGAAGCTAAGACAAAGTTGTTTTTAGAACAGCTAAACGACATTTACGAAACACTACAATCTGAGGGTGGCAGGAGGGTAACCTTCACTGCTTTTCGTTTGAGGGGAGCAGCGAAAGACTAGTGGTTAAGAATTTCCGAAGCTCGGGTATTAAAAATCAATTATGGACGTAGGAAGACTTCCAAGAGGAATTTAAACGAGAATACATACCCCACTGGCTAAGGGAACGTCGTGAGGACGAATTCCAGCAACTGAAACAGGAATGGATGACAGTAGCACAGTCTGCAAAGTTCAATCGTCTAGCCAAGTACTGTTTATGCCTTATAGACATGGACGAGCACAAGACTTGCCAGTTTATAAAAGGGTTGCGAGTGGATCTGCAACGTGCCCTAGCCCCTTTACAACCAACCAGCTTCGCTGCTACAGTTGAAGCTGCTACCAGGACTAAAATAGCGGATCAAATGACAAAACAGAGAATGGTGGCACTGAATGCTTCATTCCATTCCCCACAAACGATCAGTGCAAGGATGCTGGAGACCCCAATATCTAAAGAAGCCACGAAACAGTAACCAAATGGGGAATGGGAACCGTCAAAATCCTATGAAAAGGAACCCTCGTCTGAGTTCGACTTACTACAGACGTTAGAGACATACGGCAGAAACAAGCTATAAAAAGACAGGAACGTGTTTTCTCTGTGGAAAGACAGGACACTTTGCGAAACAGTGCCCTACAACACAACCAACAACCTCAGGAACGCCTAGAGGAGTGGGACGGCCACCAAATATGGTAGAGGCGTCAATAGGCCAAAACAATAAGTTGCAGGTCAAAACCATGGTCTACACCCTAGATGGGCAACTCGTCAACGGAGAAACTGAAGTAGTTGAAGGTAATATTCGTGTCTTTTCTCACCCTACTAAAGTATTAATTGATCCAGGAGCCACACATTCATTTGTGAGCATGCATTTCATAAAGCATATCCCTAAAACTTCCGTCAGCATGCCTTATTAATTGATTGTTTGCACACTTATGGGAGTAAGTTGGGTTACAAAGGAGAAGTACCCCAATTGTGAGACTCACATAGGGAGCGAGGTACTACCTGGGGATTTGATTACCTTATCCTTTGAGGGATATGATGTGATATTAGGAATGAATAGGTTGTCTAAGCATTACGCTCAGGTGGATTGCCGAAAAAAAATGGTTAAGTTTACCCAGCCGAATATGCCTACCCTAGAATTTCAAGAAGATAAAACCAAGGGGGAAAACAATTTGATCTCCGGTATTAAGGTAAGAAAATTGATCAAGAAGGGATGCCAGGGATATCTAGCATACTTGCTCAACAAAATAGAAGAAGAAGAACAACAAATGGGGACTATCTCGGTGGTAAAGGAATTCTTGGATATTTTTCCTGCCAAATTAACAACTTTACCACCTAAACGGGAGGTAAACTTCAGCATAGAACTAGTACTTGGTGCTGCACCAATATCCCGAACACTGTATCGAATGGCTCAGGAAGAGTTGAATGAGCAAAAAGAACAACTACAAGAATTATTACGACAAGGCTACATACGATCAAGCATATCACCATAGGGTACACCAGTATTGTTTGTCAAAAAGAAAGATGGGTCCTTTAGAATGTGCATCGACTACCGAGGGTTGAACAGTGTCGCTGTAAAGAATAAATACCCTCTTCCCTTGATTGATGAATTGTTTGACCAACTTCACGGAGCAGGTTGTTATTCAAAGTTGGATTTAAGACAAGGGTATTACCAAGTGAGGATAAAAGAAAAAGACATCCCAATAACCGCTTTTAACACTCGGTATGGACATTATGAGTTCGTGGTGATGCCTTTTGGTTTAACCAATGCACCAGCGACATTCATGAATTTAATGCAAAGAATTTTCTGCCCATAATTGGACCAGTTTGTGGTCATTTTCCTCGATGATATCCTGGTTTACTCACCGAACACAGCGACACATGAGCAACATCTTCGAAGTGTGCTGCAAACTCTATGAGAACACAAACTCTACACCAAGTTCAGTAAATATGAGTGTTGGATGGAGAAAGTGAATTTTTTGGGACATGTGGTCACACGTGAGGGCATAACCGTGGATTCGGCCAAAGTGGAAGCCATGACTCGTTGGGCACCACTAAGAACCCCTACGGAAGTACGAAGTTTTTTGGGGCTAGCTGGATACTATCGACGGTTTATTAAGGATTTTGCTAAAATTGCTGGACCTCTAACACAGTTAAGTCGAAAGGCTATTGAGTTCAAATGGTCGGAGAAGTGTGAGAAAATTTTTCAAGAGTTAAAGCATCGATTAACATCAGCACCAGGGCTAACTTTGGCTGATCTACAGAAGGAGTATACCTTGTATACCGATGCATCTGGAGAAGGATTAGGGGCGGTGCTGATGCAAGACTGGAAAGTGGTTGCTTATATCTCCCGAAGTTGAAGAATCATGAGAAGAACTACCGAACGCATGACTTGGAGTTGGCGCCATTGTGTTTGCACTCAAGAAGTGGCGGCATTACCTTTATGGGGCCAAGTACGAGATCTTTACTGACCACAAGAGTTTGAAGTATTTGTTCTCCCAAAAAGATCTAAATATGAGACAACGAAGGTGGATGGAACTGCTTGAGGAATATCGGTGTCCAATCAACAATCATCCCTGAAAAGCAAACGTGGTAGCTGATGCTATGAGTAGAAGTGCAAAGTTAACAAGCCTCACTGTAACTTCAACCTTGCAACAATAGATTAAGGAAGCGCAAAGGAGTAATGAGGAATTTCAAAGATTTAAAACTTAAGTTGAGGCAAAGAAATTAAACGATTTTCAGATCTTGGGTACTGAAGGAAGCTTGTATTTTTGAAATCGGTTATGTGTATCGAATGAGGCAGAAATTAAACGAAAGATATTGGAGGAAGCGCATAAAAGCAAGTATTCCATACACCCCGGTGAGAACAAGATGTATCAGGACCTCACAAGAAGGTTTTGGTGGAACGGAATGAAGAGAGATGTGGCAGAATATGTGGCTACTTGGCTCACCTGCCAAAAGGTGAAGGCAGAGCACAAGAAGTCTGCAGGACTTTTACAGCCATTACCCGTCCACGAATGGAAATGAGATTGTGTCACGATGGACTTTGTCACGGGGTTTCCATGGACAAAAGGTTACAAGGACGCCATATGGATCATAGCTGATCGATTAATGAAAGTAGCACACTTTATAGCCATCAACATAACGTACTCATTGGAAAGGCTAGCTCAACTATATGTGGAAGAGATTGTAAGATTTCATGGGGTACCAGTAAACATTGTGTCAGACCGAGATCCGAGGTTTACTTCGAGATTTTGGCCTAAGTTCCAGACTGCATTGGGAACTAATTTAAGTTATAGCACCGTCGCACACCCCCAGACTAATGGACAATCATAAAGAACAATCCAGACTTTGGAAGATATATTACAGGCATGTGCTTCAGAGTTTGGAAACAAATAGATTGATAACTTGGTCTGGGCAGAGTTCACTTACAATAACAGCTACCATTCCTCAATCAGAATGGCGCCATTTGAAGCTCTGTATGGGAAGAAATGTAGAACGCCTTTATAGTGGGATGACATTGGAATTCGCTCCCTTTGGAGGCAGAAGAATTGGATGCCAAAGTTGGAAGAGGCACATAAACGGGTAAAGGTAATTCAGGAACAACTCTGAGCTACTAAAAGCCAACAAAAGAGCTACGCCGATAGTCTGTGACGAGACTTGGAATTTAAAGTGGGAGATCGAGTTTTTCTAAAATCACACCAAATCGAGGAAATCCCAAACACCCAAGAAAAGGAAAATTAAGCCCCCGATACATTGGACTATTTGAGATAAGCGACAGGATTGGTAAGATAGCTTACCGACTGATATTACCAGAAGAACTATCAGGCATTGATGACGTCTTCCACGTCTCCCAATTAAAGAAATATCAACCGTCACCCGAGCATGCTCTGAATGACGATCCGTTGGAATTGCAAACTAACCTGTCATACGAGGAAAAGCCTAGTAGAATTGTGGAACGAAGCGTAATGGAGTTACGTGGAAAGAAAATTTCAATGTGCAAAGTGTTATGGAGGCACCACGGCATCGAGGAAGTAACATGGGAAACCGAAGAGTTTCTATGTAGAAAACATCCGGAGATTCTAGGTACGTGAATCTTAAAATTTCGAGGACGAAATTTTTCTAAGGAGGATAGAATGTAACATCCCGACTAAGTACCTCAAAGTTAGTTTAGGTCACAGTAAGTTCGAATAAAAGTTTCGGGGTTAGTTTATAAAGAATAGTAAGTTTTGGGGTCATTTGGTAATTTTTAGAAAAATGAAGGGAAGAATTTTTTCGAGAAAAAACTTTTCAGACATGTTTTAGAATTGTTCGGGTTTAACGCTTTCAAATAGAAATGAAAATTTTAAGTTTAGGATGAATTTTTAGCCATTTTTAAGATTCGGGGCCAACATGAAAATTTTAAGAAGTTGAGGGACTATTTAATTAGAGAGGAAGTAATGACAAGACTGACAAGACCATGTGGGCTGAGGATTAAGGGACACTTGGATGGTATGAACATGTGGACAAATGAATGGGTGACACATGGCTGATTGGTGCCATTTGTCTCATGCATGAAAAGCCAAATCATGCATGAATGGCTATAAATAGGAACCCAAATGATGGAAAATTTTACAGCATCTCTCTCTTTCTCATTTTCATTTTCCACACTTTCTCTCTCTTCCTTTCGGTCAACTCCAGCCCTTTCTTTCTCTCTCTCTCTCTCTCTCTCTCTCTCTCTCTCTCTCTCTCTCTCTCTCTCTCTCTCTCTATCTATATATATATATATATTTCCATTTCTTTGCCTTTCTTTATTTGATTAGGCTCTCGGCCTTTTCCTCCTTCAGGTAAATGCTTCCTTTTATTTTTATTTTTTTATTTTTTTCTCTTCTTTTGTTTTGTTTTTCTGTCATTATTATTATTAGTATTATTATTAATATTTTGTTGGAATAAATCCTTTCCGGATAATAGAAAAATGTATAAATTATTATGAATATATTTTGAAGTTATTATTATTTATTTATTTATTTTCCTAGAATTTCTTTTGGAATAAATTTTAGGTGGACCTTAGGAACATTTTGTGGTTAAGGTATATTTCTTTATATAGTATTATTTAATTAAGGTTGGAATTGTTATTCGTTACCTGTTTATGTATATATTGTGTGAGGTTAAAAAATTGAACGTTCGTAAAGTGTGTTTGGAGTTCAGGCTGGTATTGACTACGGGATATCGGAATTTGTCCGAAGACCCCGTTTTAGGTTCCGGACTCTGTCCGTTGAGCCTATCATGGTGCATGCATGTTTTTCTTAAAACTTCAGGTGTCATGGCAAGATCTATGTGTCTTGATTCGCTCACACTTCCCAGCTATGCCCGAACCCTGCAGAAAATTTATATTTTGCATAAAAGTTTTGAAAGCACTTGCTTTGCTGGGATGATAAACCGTTATATATATATATATATTTTTCCCGTACAGGAAGCTTACGAATAGCACACATGCACGTGAACTCACTGAGCATCAATCGCTCATGTTTTCTAAATGTTTCTCCCCCCCATTTTCAGATGACTTAGTAACCGGCTCGGGTTAGAGGAGCCATGGTGAGCCATCGAAGCCGGCATATTTGAAGTCTTCCATCTCTAGTCAAAAGATTTTGATTACGTAGACTATGGCCTTAGCGGCCTTAAACCAATGTATAAGTTTGAGAAGCTTTTGTTATAAAGTTATATTCAAACATTTCATACTTCTCACATTATTTAATATAGAAATACTCATTACAACTCCTCCCGGTTGTACCTTAGTCTTGTATCTTTGTAAGTTCAGTGCCGAGAGGCACGCAGGTACCTTACTCCGCCGCAGTTGACCTAGCGGAGGGGTACGGGGTATCACATACACGTTATAAATTATACATTAAAATGCTAAAGTGCCTAGTTAATAATAACATGCAAATGACTCTGAGGCGGATACATTTCACGGTATCTCGCAACCCAATCTAAAATCCGGTTACAATATGGGACTGCCCATCCACTAACTCGCACGTCTCGATGATATTCCCATTGCACCTGTAGTGGAGTCAAAGGACATTCATCTCGCACGTGTAGCTGCAGAATAAATAATTATAAATTAAATATAAGCTCAGGCTAATAATATAATGAATGAGAATAATAATTACAATAATTTAAAAATACATCACAATAATAAATACCTGTATGAAATGTTGCTGTTCCTCTATGAAACTGATAAATATTGTTCCAGCATTACCATCCATATTAGAAACAAGAGGTAGGACGGTGGTCGACCCTAACCGTGCAAGAAAAATAATGCACAAATTGAATGTATTCGCGATGACATAAAGATGATCAGGTGTATCCATCCAATAGTCAGCAGGCGCTGAACCCTCTTCCCAATTCGTGCGCCTTATCAATTCAATGACACGTTCTAATGATCCGAACAGTTGCACATATACGTTCATACGGTGGTGTAAATCAAAGCACATTCTTCTACAAATTTCAACCCAATAATTTTCATCCCCGAACAAGAAATTGGATACAACCCTAACTCCACAATTACCATCACCAACCACATTCTTCTAGTTTAGTATGAATTCATAGATGAACCGGAAAATGCATTGTTAAAGGGGAATGGCATTGATGGGGCATTCGGATTTACAACGGATAATAGACTGGACCTACTACTATTACGTCCCCTACCCTTATCCCTACCGCTACGAGGCGGGCTACCTCTTCCACGTAGACTAGGACTAGGACCAGAACCTGAACCACTTCCCGATCTAGAACCTGAACCGCTAGATTTTCCTATCTTCCTATGTGTGACGGAGACGTATTCCCAGTGAGACTTATCCCTTTTGGTAGAATTCGTCTTCCGTCGTCCCTTCGTAATTGCGGTCTCTGGGGGTGTTGTCAACGGCTGACAGAGATCTTCAGGCAACACAGGAGATATAACACCTTTGATGAGGCGTCTCACTTCCCGGACCTTAGAAATTGGACCCATACTAATTTCATGTATCAGTGAGGTGAGATCACGCATTTCGGAATCCATGTCTCTATAGTGTTCTTCAGGAATATCATAACCAATTTCTAGTTTTCTCCAAAAAATGTCAACATCTTCCTCTCGGATTGGAATTAAATATGGGCACCCATGAACAAGTTCACATGCACATGGTAGACCGTGTGACTTCCTAAATAATGCAGGCAAATGCTTCCCAGTTCTTCAACCATCTCACGTGCTTTCTTTAACTCATCCATTATCTTCTTTAAAGCCAAATGACTAATTTTATTACTTAAATTCTTCAATATGACATTACTCTTAGCGCCATACTTCTCTTTAAGTTTAGAAATTTCCAATGTGTATTTAATTTCAGCAATTTGACCTTGGATTAGAGAGCGATATTCAAAAACACGGTGTCCAAATTACCGTGACACGTTGATAGCCATAGCTTCAACACAGAATATTTGCTCTCAATACGGTTCGTTGTCTCTACCCCAAAATGGAACACTTGAGATGTCCAAACCCGGCAAAATTTTATGAGCAAATGGATTCAACCATGTGCTGAACAAGTAATGAAGGAAGTCCGGCCTGCTTTTCCACCTAGTCTTCAACACCTCCAACTTTCTCTGATATTCCACCTTATCAATTTCATTTATTAATTTTTTCCATGAGCCATTCATGAACTGTTGTGCCACATCTTCATCCTTCACCATTTCTATCAACTTTGCCAATACATTCTGATCGATGTGTCTTCTACATAACATATGGTATGAATTTATGAACATATCATCAATCACCAGCATTCGTCTGCTTTCCCTATCGGTAAGAATGACTAGTGGCTCTCCTTTATTGATAATTGAATCCTGGCCATTTGACATAGCAGATGTAAAATATAAGTACTTGATTTGTTGAAGAACCCATTTGTATGTCGTTGCCTGTTCATTGCACATAAAAGTTGTTGCCACTATGAAGTTCTTTCCTGTCGGAGTCATCCCTACAGCTTATAATAGTAGTATGTTGTACCTTAATTAAAAAATAAAGGGAAAATTAATGATTAACATTGACAACTATTTTAGACGGACTTCAAAATATTATTAACTATTTGTTTAAAAAAATATTATAAAATATCAATGATCCACTACAGTACTTAATAAATTTAAATTTTTACGCGGATAAATTAATAAAGATATCTAATAATACAATTAATCCACTATAGTACTTACTTGTTCATTTTATAAGTGGTATCCATTATCAATACATATGGCCACGTTCTAATCATTGCAATCGATGTTGGGTGTGCAACGACAATATCACTAAGTACGTTGCTCTCCTCACGGTTTCTATGGAAAACGGTATAGTTCCTCTGTGCACTTAGGCGGAGAACTTCCTCTACCGTGTTTCTTCCCTGCATCTGATTCCTCTTAATCTTCGCAACAACATCGTAAATTTTCTGAGAACTACATACATCATAAATTTCTATTTATTAACGGAATAAAAACAAATATAAAATATTTAATATTTAAATAAAGTATTAAAAATAATTCCCTTATAACTTACCTAACTGTGCAGCTAACGTCTTGTTCTCGAAAAAATCGTAATATATTACGAGGCGACACATGACTCTTACTGAATTGCTCAATTTGTTGCAACTGCTCCTCCGTAAGTTTTGCAGCCTGAGAATGACCGTGATTGTAAACAGCTACTTTATGGTTGTGCTTCCCATTGTGTACGAACAATTGCCAACTTTTGCTTGTTGCCATTTGCTCTCCTTTAGCTTAAATGGACACCCACATTTTTTTGTCCCTTAAGGTCCCCGCCTTTTTTTTGGAACTTCTTCTTCCTCATTGTCAACTATTGCTTTTTTATATTTTTTAACTGAACCTCCACGCTTGCAAGCCAATGTGACATACGGTCGACGATCAGCTGTTCTTGATCTCTGATATCGAGTTATGATTAAATATGTCTTGGCATTCATTGCAGTTTGTTTTGCCCAGTGCACCAACTCATCTTTCGAACTAAATATTCGGTTAGTTGTGAATAAATGTCCAAGATCAATATATTCTTCCGAATCTAAAAATTCTTCAAATGTATTTGGATCTTCATCAGCTTGTTAATGTAAAATGAAAATATTACAAAAACCAAAAAAAATTATAAAATAAAACGCTAAACCGAAAAAAAAAATATTTCTGCATCACTTTCGCCCAGGTGGGTGAAATTTTCCAGTGATTTTCGCCCATCTGGATGAAAGTAAAAAATTTCAATTGATTTCTTACCTCAAAACCAAAATTTTCTTCCAAAGATTCTTCAAAGGAATCCATATTTTCTTCTAATTTCGTTTTGATGTTGAAAGTTGGAGTTTTTTTTAGAAAGAGGTTAGAGAGAAAGTTTGTAGAGAGAGAAAGTGTTTAGGTGAAAATGAATTTTTTTGAATTTTTTCGAGTTATCCTTATAGATTTTCGAGTTATCGTTATCGACTCCCTTAAAAAAATGACCTGAAGGCTAATTAATTAATTGGATAAAGCAAAAAAAAATAATTAATTGAATTTTTAGATGTTTATATATATTTGATGGAGTAGCGGAGTTTTTAATATATTATTGGAAGGTAAAAGTACATGTATATAGTAAATTTATTTTTCTAGAGGGCTAAATAAGGTAATAATTTTTTTGGTAGGTAAAATTGCATATATAGGGACAAAATCGAGAGTGAGAGAGGTGGATTGTACGATATATATACAGCAAAATCTCAGGTCTATAAATTAAAGACAAGAAAAATAGACATAATGCAATTTTATTTAATATTTGAAGATGTTACAAATTTTTTGGAGAAGTTCCTAAATTTGTAGGAGATTACTCTAATTCTTCTCTTCAGCAAAATGTTGATTCAAGAGTTTGTCTCAGATTCAATGAATTTTGGTTATGAATTGAGGGTTTAAAAGCTTGATTTCAAATAGACAAACTTTGATGATGAGTCAAGAGCTTGAAAGCTTGATCTCAAATACACAAAATTTAATTTTGAACTTGATGGCTAGAAAGCTTGATATTGAGTCATATGAACTTTGAGTATGAACTCGGCGAGTTGAAAGCTTGGTGTTGAATCAAATAGACTTTGTAAATTGAGTGCTTGAGAGCTTTATCTCGAATCGGATAAATTTTAATGATATGAATGAGGGCTCGAGAGCTTGACCTTGGACTGCACAACCATTAAGCTTTCTTCACTCCTTCTGACAAGGAACGCGAAGAACACTGAGTCTTTTGTGAATGCCTTCTTTCTGGATGCTTCTGAATGTGTTCTGAATCTCCTTCTGAATGACCTCTCAATCTTAGGGAAAATCCTTATTTATATGCGGACATGAGGCTTTAAGTTATTCGATGGCTAAGTAAGTCATCGCTGGTTTGAGTTAGCCCAATTATTATTTGAGATAGCTTAATGAGTTTAACCCATTATTTAATGGATTTAATTTAAAATGACTTTGGATTTAATTTATTTAGATTAATTTATTTAGGGTCGATGGCATATATCTTGTATTTAATTGACTTATTTAAAACGAACTTGGATATTATTTAAATAATTCCAAACCTGTCCCAATGTATATAGCTCAATTAATTTAATTTAAATAATAAAAACAAAAAAGATTTATTTTATTTTTAGTCCTTAATTAAATAAATAAATTAAAAATGCATTGTCTGTATTATGGTTGGAAATTTTCAACAACTGAAAATAAACTTTAATTGTAAAAAAAGTTATTTAAAAAATTTAAGATAATATTTTTATTTTTAATATTAATAAATAAAAATAATTTTAAAAAAAACTAAGTTCTTCAATTTTTCTAGACAATATTTATAGTAATTAAATAATAGAGAAAAATTAAAAAATTGCTATAATTTACTCTCTCTCTCTCATATATATATATATATATGAGAGAGAGAGAGAGAGAGAGAGAGAGAGAGAGAGAGAGAGAGAGAGAGAGAGAGAGAGAGAGAGAGAGAGAGAGAGAGAGAGAGAGAGTATAATTAGGTGTATTAGAGAATCCTATAGAATAAATTAAAAGATAAACATTTTTACCTTAGAATTATTTTTTTATTTTTTGATAATTATAGAATTATTGTTTTGATAAATTTTTTTAATTACAATTAATAAGAATTGTTAAGTAATGTAAACATAAAAATATAAATGATAAGGATGTATTGTTAATTTATAAAAAATAAAAGAGATAAAATTATAATTTGAACAAATCTCAAGAAGAAAAATATAATTAACCCTAGAATAAAAAATAAACGCTCCTAAAAATTCTAAAAGATACAAAGAATATAAGTGATAGTGTATTAGAAAATGTATTCAAGAATCATGTGTGCAAACAACCATAAGATTGCAAGCTTAAGGTTACATGAACGTGAAATGAAAAATACCAAAGCTGCTAATCCAAATCCCAATCATAGGCTTTAATCTTTAACCATAAAAGGCTTGTAAGTGTTAAGATCTTTTTGCAATCCCTGGATAGAGCCACAAGCTGCAGCCATTGCAACAAGCAAGCATATCAAGTTTATCAACTGGAGACCAAGCCATCTTAATGTCCATCTTCTTACTTTCTTCTGTTTAATATACATCTCTATAGGAAAATAAACTGTCAATGGCCAATATCCAATTGCTCCAAGAAGGGCAAGAATGTCATTGAAGAAAGGCATTGCCATAGCCAAAACGGTTGCCAATATAACAAATAAACTTCTACAACTTAGTCTCAAAAAATTTACACTAAATTTATGTTTACCAGAACCACCTATATTGATCATGTATTCTTTTGTTATGAACTTTGAATTAGGCCATCTCCATTTAGCCCATGATTCAAGTGCACTAAACACTGGTTGTGAAAAAACCTGTTATACAAAGAAATTGGATCATTTTATATTTCACAATTTACTAATCAAGTTCTCAACTTTTAAGAACTAAATACAACACACGTTAAAGATGATCCGAACCTGATATGCACCAACGAGGTGTACAACGATGAAAATGTTGGCAATATCAACCAACCAGAATGGCTCGTAAAAGCCGAAGCCGGTTAGAAGGTTGCCGGGAGCATTGTTGCCAAATGCAGCATAGCCAAAGCATCCACACATCATATAGAATGTTGTTGTGGTTACTACTGCCATAATGTTTGCCTTTTTCATCACTTTGTTTTCAGGAACTGCTGATGCTTTTAATGTGTCCTAGAAACAAAAACACAAGTAAATAAGAAATGCTTGATAACAATAATTATTCATTTGACAAATTAGCTATATTTATATACTCAAAATTTATTTTCGTAATTTTTAAAAAAAAAAAAAAAAAAAACTTTTATATCTATAAACTATTTACAATCTTGTAAGTATGATAAATTATACTCGACGCGACGATCTTCAACATATTTTAAGCATGCTCCTGCACATAAGCTCTTATTAAGCCATAACTACATAATTAAAAGCAAAAGGATATATTCATCAAATATACATTTTTATCATCTTCAATACGTATCACCTAAAAATTCTTTTTTTTTCTTTTTTAAAGGTAATATATTATAAATATCACCACACTGTTTTTGGGATTCTTACAATACTTTTAAACTGTATTTTTCACTATTTTTACACTCGAACTAAAATTGCATTCTGATGAATTTTGTGGTGGTTTAGGGCAGAGACTACCATAAAATTGGTTGGACGGTTTAGCAGCTTAAAAATAATTGGAGGGTAAAATTTGTGAAGAATAAAGCTTAAGGGCATTTTAAGCAGCTCATAAATGGTGTTGGGTATTTATATCCTTTTACTCTTCTTTTTTACAATTTATTACTTTAAAAGTTAAAATGACTTTACAAAAGGATACCGTGTATGACGCATACATACAATGTGCCAGAAAGTACCACAATAAGTATAATTTGGCATACTAACAAAATTGTAAATAATTTGTGGGTATAAAAGTTTTAAAAAAATTCCTAAATATGAATTAAAAAAGTAGAATAATTTTAAATAAATATATAGGTAGCTAATTTCTGCATTGAATTGATTTGTTTTGACCTGAATTTCAATGAGAACTTGAGAATAGGTATAGGCAAAGGCGATATCTCCAAAAGCTCTAAACATTCTCCAGGTCTTTTCTGCTGCTGATAAATCATCAATTCCAATCTCAACTCCTGTCAATGTTGTCTTATTTCCTTTTCCTGTCCAAAAATATTTTCATTTTTTAGCCAAACTTATTAGAATTCATGAATTGAAAAGGCAAATTTTAATTATTTTGTTAAATAATTACCTGAAATGATTTTGGCAAAGGCAAGTCCAAGTCCTATTGAAGAGTATCCAAAAGACATAATGGCGGCAACAACAGATAGCATAGACAACTTATGGAAGTTAGGAATCTGAGATAAGAAAATTTCAAAGATTCCCATTCCAATCATATATGGATTATGTGAAAATCTGCAGTGGATTTCATGACCTCTTTTATGGAAGCAATTTGATTTCTGTATAGCCCTGTATGTAATTTAATTAAAAAAAAAATTATAATACTCTTCTCTCTACAAAATAATAATAATAATAATAATACTAATTACCAAATACTTACGCCATACTTATGGATGCAGTAATTGTATAACCAATAATCATCCCACTAAGGTTGCTATATTGAACAATCCCACAAGCAATGTACATTTTTCCACCTGTTGTTTAAGGCCAAAAAAAATTACAACATTAACACAAACAAAAATAAATATTTTTAAGACATGATATATTTGTTTTTTGGTTAATTACATTTTCTTTCGTCCAAATTATAATTTCATTCCTTTATTTTATATAAATTATAAATGCATCCTTATTTTTTATTATCTAATTTATCTCTACTACTAATTTTAGTTAAAAAATTTTTATCATAAAATAATGATTTGATAGCAAAGTGTTTAAAATTTTCTTAAAACATCATTTCACGTATGTAAAGTTATATACTACTGTACATTAATTACGACACAATATCCTTATAATTTTTTTTTCTGAGTCTAATTTTTATTGTCTTAATACTCTCTCTGTTTTTTTTTTACTTGTCACATTGTGTCAATTCTTGTGTTTTTTTTTTTTACTTGTCATATTTTGGTTCCAAGGCAATATTTACTAAAATTTTTCCTATTATACCCTTCTATGTATAACAAATTCTAACATCTTTTTATTTTTCTAATACGTAAATTAGTAGACATAGTAATAAGGAGAGAGAAAATTTTAGGCATATTAGTCTACGCAAGGAAAACAAAATCTTAAAAAATTTTCGTATTTTTTAAAACAGTGTAATGTCCAAAATTTGACAAGAATTAAACGCACAAAATGTTAATATTTTAAAAAAATTTTAGACTTTTTACCACAAAACTATTGTTTTATGATAATTGTTTTTTTACTAAATTGAAATTAATTGTAAGGATTAATTATTTATGAATATACATACGATAAAGATGAATTTGTAATTTATAAATAAAATTATAAGTTGAACAAACTTAAAAAAGAAAAATGTAGCTAACTTTTTATTTATGTATGAAAATGATGTTACCTAAGTTGTTCTTGACGCATTCCATGTAGGTGTAGTTTCTTTTGGGTGTGTTTTGGGTACGATAACAATCTGCTAAGAGATTTGAAGTATATAAAGTGATGGCAGAAAATGTTAAAAGAGTTGTGACTCCTGCTATCCAACCAAGTTGTGCCATACCCCATGCCAATGACAGAACCCCTGACCCTATAATTGCCGTTATTATGTGTGAACTTGCTGTCCATACACTCCCTACATTCAAAAAAAAAAAAAAAAAAAAATGTTCATTCGTTAATTAATTACTCCAAATAAAGGAGATTCAATAAATATCAAGTACTATTCCAAGTATGTTTACACATTTCTAACGTGTATTTATTATTTATTTTCTAATTATACATTCTTTAATTTATTTAAATACTTTCGGATCGTCGAAAAAATCAAAGGTTCAATAAGTCAAGTTTTACTCCAATTACTTGAAATGCATATGGAAAACAGCATCTTTAGATTGGATATGGCTTCGATTATTCCTGCAGCTTGACAATTGGTTAACCACAAGCATATATTAGTTAATGGTCGTATAGTAAATATACCAAGTTAACGCTATAAACCTCGAGATAATCTCGCATTCCTCTCTTTCTCTCTATTTATTGAGTGTAAAATATATATTTTACGTAAAAATTTGTAACATTTTCTTAATTCGTGTGCAACTTATATTCTTAACTGAAGGTAGTAATATTTTTGCTTTTAATAACTTCAATTCTTGTGCATATATTCAGATATTTGCATTTTTTGATTGGGATATTGTAGGGAAAAAATTAATTACATTTCTTTCTTGAGGTTTGTTTAAATTATAATTTCATCCATATATTTTGTATAAATTACAAATATAATCTTATTATTTATATATTTATAACTAATTAATATCTAGAGCTAATTTCAGTAAAAAAATAAATTATTAGAAAACAATAATTCTATAATAAAAAGTTTAAAATCTTCTTAAAATATTATTTTACAAGGCAAATTCTTGTTTAATATTAGGGTTAATTACATTTTCCTCCTCGAAAATTTTTTTAGGGGGTATGAATATATAAATTTAAATTAATTGTTTTCTAATAATTTTTCTGTATTGAAATTAGCAACAGTGATTAATTAGTTATGAGTATAAAATCAGAGGATGTATTTGTAATTTATAACAAGTAGAGGAATGAAATTATAATTTGGACAAATTTTAAGAAGAAAAATGTAATGGACCCAAAAAATAGGTTCCTTTTTAAATTTACAAATCCATTGAAAAAAAAAAAAAAGATAATAAGGGCCTAGAAACCTTTCAAATCGATATACTGTTGTTCTGTTATCTAATTTCCAGAGTTTATTATCATATTTACATGGAATTTAAAGTATGAGCATTTCATCTTCATTTTCTTGTGAAAAAACAACTCAATTTTCTGGTCTGGTTGGCAGATTAAGACAGATAAGGAGAAATATGAACAATTTGTTTGGTTTAGTTAGGCATATGATTGACAAAATTTTAGGCAATTTTATATCAAATTGAAGATGAGTCATTATAATTATAATTAAGGACGGAACTAAAAGGGACATGAGAATGCGACGTATCATTTTCTTTAGATTTTTTATCTTTAAAAACTTTCTTTATATAATTTTTGTGTTTTGAAAGTTAATTAAATGTCCAGTTCCGTTTATAATTCTCGTGTTAAAATCAGGGCTAATCAAGGAAGAAGGGGAGGATTTCAGACATTGCAAGTTATCAGCAACAAAAAAAAAGCACAAATGAAATAAACAAATTGTATTTATTTACCTGTTCTTTTGGGCTTTCCATCATCATCTACTGCCTCCTCAACATCTGTAACTTTCTGAACTGCCAAGGCAGATTCACATCCCTCAAAATTCACCATTTTATATATATAAGTTTATTAATTCTGATATATCTTTTTTCTCAAGATAAAAAAAAAAATGAAGGAAGTCACTAAGTTTAATTTCTTCCTTTATTCTGAAATTCTCTCCATGCAGCTACCGTGTGGGAGAAGACCTTCCCACTTGCATATATATAGAGTTACCAAAACCCTTTTGTTAAAAAGCATGATTTATGCAGTTCTGTCTCCTTTAAGAATTTTTTCACTCTTTTTGTAGTTTTACTCAAATAAGATTAGTTGAGATATGGTATATTTTAAAAATATCTCTGTTCTATATGCGCGGACCTGCACAATGTTTATCATAATTTGTCGAAGGACATTGTACCCTAATCCGAAAGGCTCCCACCACCTTGCTCAAGGGAATGGTGAAAGGTTACGGGTTGAAAGGATTAAAGTTGTTTTAACATATATGGTCTTATTTCTGTATTAAATTCTGATTCGACGACTATTAATAAAAAGAGCCCAACATTTTAATTAACGGAGCTATGCCTAGAAGGGGACTAGCCAAGCCCTTTACTGCCCCTACACATTTAATAACAATTGTTGTTTTGTAAGTGAAGAAGATAACTAATAATGGAAGTGAATTTGGAATGTAGTGAAATTTGATTAGACGCTCAAGAAAAACTTGGGGGTTGTGAACCACAATATGATGAATGCAGGCAGGTGTTTTGGGCTCTGAAATTGGCCAGATTTAAGTGATTGTGTACTGTGTTGGCAACATTTCTATCACTGTCTAGTGTCTATTGGCATATGGACAAAACTCAACTTGAAGCTATCTTCACCCAAACTTTAAACGAAATCCAACATTACCTAATTTTTTTTTGTTTGTGAGTAGTGGTAATTTTGATAAGAGAAATTGTAAATTTTTTTAAAAATTTTTTTAATTATAAACAAAAAAGTTCACAACATTATTTAAATTTATAAATAAAGAAAATCTCGTGATCTTAAATACAATTTAACAAGATAATAATTGTGTAACACTAATAAGAACAACATTTCATTGTCAAAATTAACCAGGATTAATTGCATCGCACTAGTAATATTTTATTCAAAAATTTAATAAAAGTATTTTAGATTTGAAACTTATCTCTATTTTTTTATAAATAATTTAATTTTGACTAAATTCAAGATAGACATATAGAAGATGATGTAGAAGAATAAAACCTCCTATATATAATGCATAGCTTACTTTGCTTTCTAATTAAAGAGTGAAGAGTGGATCAAAGTTTGATGCTCCAATACAACTAATCTATTCATTAAAAATACCATTGAGAATTGCAAACCAACCAAAGTGATCTACTATACATATATATATATATATATATATATATAAAGCAGTTCACTCCAAAATCAAAGAATCAATCACCCACCTCATAGACTGGACCTTTTAAATTTGGAAGGCAAAAATTTATATGATTAAAATTTTAAAGTGCAACAACACTAAAATAATTAACACTTAATAAACGAGTTTTATAATTATTAAGAGGGAAATTACCATTCCGTCCTCCTTTTTATTTCATTCTTACTTACATTTTTTATCGAAACAAAGAATTATATCATTTTTTTTAAATGCATATGAGAGAGGAATGTAATTCGAACATAAAATATTCTTTTCATTTTAAAATAATAGTCCTTTTAATTCTTGGTGTGTGTATATATATATATATATATATATTAAAGATTTTGAAATCAAGAAAATATTTTATAAATACATCCCTCATAAATATAGAGAGAAAAATACAAAAGAAGAGAGATGAGAAAAATAAATAAGAAAAGAGAGAAAGATAAAATTGGAAAAAGTATGATAAATGCTTATTGCCTTTTAACAAAATAAATAAATACTTATTGAGAATTATAAAAAGATAATTACTATAAAATAAATTTTTTTTAATAAAAAGCGTATTTAGAAAACGAAAAAATATCTAGCATAGTGAATAGGTCTTTACAACGGCTAATTTGGCACAAAAAAATCATGTCATTAATAGACATTATATGTATATATTATTTTCAAAATCAATACAATATAAAATCCTCATAAAAATTAATAATTGGTGTCTTTACCCATCAAAGATATTAATTCTTACAAATCCAACAATACCTATTATTGTTTTAATTAATCAAATAAATGATTCCTTTTGTACAAAAGGAAAAGCAATCTATCTTTACACAACTTAAAAATTAACCAAAAATCTAGCCACCAAACACATGTAAAACCCAAAAGTTCTCATGAGAAATTCAAAGATAAGCATTTATACAAAAAAAGGAAAGGGAAAAAGTGAGAAGATGGTGCTGAGAAAATATTTTTAAGTCTCATTGGATTCATCCAAATCTTTATCATTGCTTTGAATTCCTTCACGCATGCATCAAAATCATTTAATATACATTCTAATATATTATTACATTTACAACACTTCTTTGTATTCAACAAATAAATAAAACTTAAATTTTAAATTTTATTATTACCAAAAAAAACAAGTGTAGTACAAATGTATTAAAATATGTATTTCTTTTCCTTCTTTTCTATTAAATAATAGGGCTTTCGGTCCCGACGCACTTAACAACAACTTATTAGGAGGAATAACACTAGAGAGGGCCGAAACTCTGCTTTGGTCCACCATCCTCAGCTTTAGTCGTAGTATCTCCAATGTTTGATGCATTCGCTGGAAGATAATCTGACAGTCTGCTCGTGCTGTTTAGAGTCTCTCTGCTACTATCATCGTTTCATATTATCTATCATTTACACATACTTTTCTCATTTCAAAATATCCGTCACTTTAGTAAATTAAAAGAGCATTAAATGATACTTTTATATATATATATATTCATATCATGTTAGAACTATACAATTGTTTAAAAACTTTCATTAAAACTATTAATAAAAGTTTTGTAAATCGGACGAGGAGGCGAAAATCGGTCGATTTTTGCCAAAACAAAGGTCCTGCAGAATCAGACGAACAAAACAGGATGATCACGAGTAAAACTGTACGATCAGTTTTAGTTTAAATTGGTTCTCCAAGAAAGCGGACGACAGAAACGGTTTATCATTTAGGAATCGATTGTCCGGTTTCAGAGATCATTAGTAATCCATTAGAACTTTGGATGAGCCTCACACAAGAAAAACCTAAACTCTCACTCTCGGTTCTCTCTTTCTCAAGCTACCCAAGCACACAGTCAGTCAAAGGGCTACTAGCGGCAGCAACAAAAAGAAGTCATAGAGAACAAGCAGTAACAGAAGAAGCTGCAAAGAAGAAGAGAGAAAAGAGAAAGGGACTGCTCCATGATGTCGTCAGCTACAGGTGAGAAAGAGAGTATTTATAGGAGCATCCAAGTAATTTAGGGTGGGCTGGGTTCAGCCTGGCACATCCAGTATATTGGGCTAAAAATTAAACTCATTCCACTATAGTGTGAGACTCAATCCATCTCATCATAAGGTAATAAAATAAGATGAAAGAAAAAAGATAAAAATGTGAAAAAAAATTAATCTAATAAAACTTACATTTCTAAATTTAAATAACCCAATTGTTTTTTAATTCTTGTATTTTATCATAAAGTGATAGTTGATATGCAAGGAAGATGCCGAGGAGGAGGCAATGGAAGATATTGCTTTCTCGTGATTTGATTTGAGAGCTTCGAGGAACTCGTGAAAGTCGCAAATATAAGCTCAGAGATTAGAAGAACTGCTATATTTGGCAAGGCATCGTTTTCAGTGCAATTTGGCAAGTTGATAAGAAGCCCCATCCATCTCTATTGCCCTTGTGTATATTATACCACTTCCGGTCAAAAAATTTAAATTATTTTAATCAAAATTAAATATAAATTTTTTAATTAAAATTGAATGATTAAAATTATATATTTTTTTACCTATTTTAATGTGTATTAATTGTTTATTTTTCAACTTTATCTTTTTTAATTCATTTATGTATCTCTTACTTTCTCTTTATTTATTAAAGATAAAATAAAAATTTTATCTTAAAAATTATATTATTATTTTTTAATTCGTGTATAAAATTTAAAATGATCTATATTCTTGATCGGATATAGTATTATTACATATTCGTGCTAGATGGATCATTAACCGTTAAATCAATTATTACCACTTACATAAAAAAATATATTAATAACTGAATAATAATAATAATAATAAAAAACAAAAGTTGAGAAATCGTTCAATACGTGTTAAAATTTCACTCTAAACAAAACGTCACATATCATATCATGGATCTGGCCATCCACAGACTTCTAATTTTCAATCCAAGTTCCCTCTTTTTATTTAAAAAAAAAAAAAGAAAAAAAAAAAGGACTCACTCCTCTTTACTCTCTATTCTCCAAGGAAAAAGAGATTCACATTTGGATTGGACCTGATTAATGTTAATTTATTTATATATATATAATTAGAATAAAATGTATGTATGATAGTTTATTTCAAGATTATAATAAAATGTTTTTCCATTTGAGTTTTTTTTATTATTTCTTTTTTTTTATTTTTCTTTAAGAATTCCATTTGAGATTGGAAATGAAGAATCTTTAAGCATACCATGTCTTAATTTTCTATTCTCTTCGTCCCACAAACATGTCCTAGTTATCTTTTCCTTTCGTCCTAAATTATGATCGTATTTCCATTTATATATATTAGTTAAGATGTTAATTTATTTGCATGCCCCTCATTATTCTACATCCAAATTAATAAAAATCTTCACTTCTTAAAAAATATTAATAAAACACGCCTCATTCTAATAACTTTACAAATTTCAAGACAAAAAGTCAAATTCATTCAATATTAAGAAAGATTATAAAAAAGAAATCAAAACAAAATTTACTGATGGACAGAATACTTATTAACATGATTAATCTTGTACTTATTACCGTTTTATGTTAAGTGTCCTTTTATATGCTTTTTCTGTTTCAAAATATAATAAATAAAGAGAATATTAAATGAAAATTTTACATATATATTCTTCTTTAGTGTTATTAAGATAGTACAATATAATAAATATTTATAAACTCATATTTCCAAGGAAAAACGTGACAAATAATATGAAACGAGACCCTAATAATAAGTCTCGAGAGTTCTCATAGATTATTACGTTCCAGGAAAAAAATTTGCAACTTCATGTGCTGCTAACATGCCCCCATTCATTTAAAAAAAAAACAAAAATAAATAATGTCAGTAAATATAAGTTACATTATTGAATAATCTGCAACTTTGCTCGGATCTGTCTGTTCTCTTCATTCTTTTTTAACTTAAATCTGCAGACTGCAATAATAATAAACTGATTTCTGTGTCTGTGTCTTCATCCAGGCCTCCTTCCTACACACACAATCATCAGTCCAGCCTTATATTTCAACAAGAAAACAGAACAGAACAGAAGGGAAGACAACTTACAAAAAGGATTTTACTTTACATCATCATGTTATCGGTATTCTTTTGTGCGCGAAAAAAAAAAAAAAAGACAAATGCAAAAGCACCGAAAGGACAGATATTGTAAAAGATCAAATTTCACCCTTTACAACTTAAGCATATCATTCTTCTAATCATATTCATTCAGACATGTTCTAAAGCAAATTGCCAGAATAAAAAACTAAATGGACACCTGTGTTAACATGAGACGGTGAATCTAGAAACAACACTCAAGAGTTTGACTGACATCAAGTTTTATAAAAGCAGAAAATCGCAAATTAATTAATTTCATGCGACTATACTATAAACACGATGAGCACATACCTATTGCAGATCAAATTATGAAGGAAAGAAATGAAGATAAGAGTGAGAAACACTGAATTGCACTCAACTGAGTAGAAAATCATAAGACTGCCAAGGTCATTTGTACTCAAATGTTGGTGGGGTTGGAGAATCAAAACTCTCCAAAACCTGTGTCTTGCTTCCACTGCTCGTGTTAGCCTCCTGCTTCTTTCCTCCCCCGAAAAGGCCTCCAAACCATGAGGATGATGATGAATCTGAGGAAGAGGAAGATGACACAGATGGTGAAGGTGGGGGTGGTGGTGGCAATGGTGATATCGTTCCCATACTTTCAATATTAACTGGGGGTTGACCAGGCAGTTGACCCATTCGGAAGCCAGAAGGGGCACCAGACATGTTGGGCAGAGGATCCTCCATTGGTGGAAGATGTTGTGGAGCACTCATAAGTTTATTTAACATAATTCCAGCTCCCTCAATCAATGCAAGCAAAATTCCACCAAACATTGCCGATCTTGATGCAGCACCTAACCCTTGGCGCATTTGAAGAAAGCCACCAGTTGCTGCACCCGCAAAGATTGAGTTCCATGGATCCTCTTTTTGGCGGAGATAGACCATTGTACAATCAAATGTAGAAAATAGCCCACCCCAAACAGCAAAACTACCACCAACACGGGGTGCATTCATGCACACTGCTTGAGTAGCACCAAGAAAGCGCTCCCCTTTTGGCGAGTTATAGGTCCCTTTCAAGAAGTGGAAAACAGCACCTCCAACAGCACCCATGCCAAAAGCACCCCCAACATCATCAAGTATACGGTCAGGGCATGGTTCACGGGAGGTCTCTGGAGTTCCCATAGTCCAGGAAAGCAGATGGACAAAGTTAAGGAAAAAATGCTGGAGGAACAAGGCTCGTCTGCCAAAAATCGCACACCAGCTCAGCAAGCACTTCTGAATGATCCAAGTTCTCCACCGATTACTTGGAAATATAAGAACTTACTGGTTGAAATCAACCCCACCCCTGCATACAAGCACATAAACATGTAAAATAGTATATTAACTATTGCACTATCATCTTCCACAAAATGAAAATGTTGATTCAGTTATTAATGGTTCCTGCTATACAGACCCTAAATCAACAGTCTAAAAAGAATATAAAATCTTCCCAAATTTAAACAAGTGGCATAAGACTGATGACCAATTATACCTAATTGGAGAGCAAGAGCAAATAAAAAATTTGCGATATTCAGTCTAAGCTATCTCAAGGACCCTTCTGTTCTTCTTCCCTCACCCGAACCCTTGTAATCAACACTCTAAACAAGATTGTTCAGCAAGAAAAAGAATATGGAGAAGGAAAAGTATGCTGGCACTTCATTCCCATTCTAACTAAAAAACAAATTGTGTAAGCTTATTAGTAGTCCACAAATCCACCCAACATACTGTTTCTAGGAACAAATGAAAATGGGGAAGCCTATCCTAACAAGAATACAAACAATATAAACTCACAGATCACAAAGAACACCCAGTTAATTCTCATGCTTGCCACCTTCTCCGTTTACAGGTTATGCATATAAGATGCCTTGTTCTTGCAAAGTTCATACGTACCAAGAAAATTATCATAAATAGGCAGCATGAGAACAGTGACCAAGTTTACAAAGCTGGAGAGAGCAAGAGCCAACCGAAAGTTACAATATTCAGTCTAGATTCTTTCAGTCCTTCCAATTCTTCTGTTAATGCTACAAAACGCAGAACCTCGCATTGGCACCCTGTTTCTTAATATGCAACCACCATTTCAAGAAATTTAAGCCTTTTCATACAAAAGAAGAACAATTCAACACAAATAATGGTCCAGATTCAAAGAAATAGTTCAGACATAAGCCACCTCTTCTTATCCGTGGGGGAAATAATCTCCCTCCCTTTCTCACAAATGTTGGTATTTTGAGCTTCAGGGTTTCAGTTTACTCTAGTCCAAGATAAGTGAGGAACTAGACACCATGCTTCTATTAAGTTTTCAGCCCGACTTTCCTTCTGATTCAAATTTTCAGCCCCTCTCAAATTCGAAGACCTAGTAAAGGCAAAAAGAAGTTCTATCTGGATCTCTTTTCTTCCTTTCAAGGGAATAAATATTCTGAAAAAAGAATACCTTCTGTGCCAAAAGAAAAACAGCTTATGTAAGCTGCAATACTAAGACACTTGAAATTAGGAACAAAATTAAAAAGTAAAAACTATGACTCAAAGGAGTGTAAGGTGCATCCAAACAAGACATAGATATATCCAGCCCATTACAAGGGTAAATAGAAAGGCATGAACTTAGTGAGCATCAAACTGGCTATCTCTTGATCCAGCAAGGAGAAGCTTAGCAGCATAACTACTGCTGCAGCTCAATGAGACATATAGATGACGAAAGTTCAATGAAGAATACAAGAAAATAACGACATTCACTTCCCAAGGCCCCACCACCCCATCCCAACAGCTGAAAAAGCGGGGGAAAAGTAAGAAAAAAAAAGGGGCTGTACCAAAAGTTAGAGCTACTCTTCAGCCTTTATTTCAGACAAACGAACTGATAAAACAACTGTTGAAAAGCGAAACAAATTCAGTTGCAGTAATCCAAAAATAAGTTGAAACTAAACATTGTGCTCACAGGAACAGTGAACTAGAACCAAACGCACAAGTACAGACATATATTAATAATTATCTTAACATATGAGATTCCATCTGTTGATGAATGCAAGTTAATGCTTCAAACTTCAAACTAGTTATCGATCTCATATTTTAGAATAAGAAACCATATTACCAACAGCAACCCCCACCCCACCACCCCCCACACAAAAAAAAAAAAAAAAAATTATCAAGAATTTCCAAAATTTAATCAACATTAACGCGTGTGAGAAAAAGAAATAGAGTGGACAAGAGGTGTGTGGGTTGGATGGCACGACTCTGCGGTGTACGGACCTCCGTAGAGTTCTAAGTGAGAAATTTTGAGTTTCAGTGAACAAATATACAGTTTGGTATCACGTGCCAGTCCTCTGCTGCTTTTTTAGTGGTGTACTCTCTTATCCCTCCCGAATCCTAGATGAGTGGATGACTCTCGGATACCCATTACCACAAACAAAAAAAACAAAAAAAAAAAAAAAGAGAAATAGAGTGGCATGAAGCATCTACTAAGTAATCTTCTTCCACAAAGATTCTTAATTTCTGAGATGCAGAAACGAATCACAAAATTCACTGGGAATGCAAGACTCATATTCACACTAACAAAAAAATAATCTCGCCAGTCTTAATTAATAATCTAAGATATTCACATTATCAACCAGCATATCAATGACCTGCAAAGAATTATATCATAAAATATACATAAAAGTTCGAAACAAACCAAAATCTCTGAAATATTCTTTAAAGAAAATTCAAAGCGAAAAAGAAAAGAGAGGTTTCAGGACGAACCTTCGTGAGTTATGAAGCGCGGAGCTATGAAGAAATCTGGGGTGTGCACTGTGCCCAAAGCCAAAAGAACAGGAAGGTCTGGTCAGGAAGTGCGATGTTGTGGTGGCTCCCCGAATAACCTTAACGCATCTCTACGTTTAGTTAGAACACTCGTATGACGCGTTCTTTAAGCTGAATGTCTACAGTATGTATAAGTGAATAAACTTGATTTAGAAGACGTTCCGAAATGCGTCAAGGTTTTTTTTTCTTTAAGTGCCGGCCCAACCGACCCGGACTCTTGAGAAAGTCTTGGGCCGCCCGACCGGACCCCCGTCGGTCAACCTGGATTCTCTCAAGAGTTCCAGTCGACTGGTATGGGACTCTACTAATATTCTCAATATTACGAATGTGTCTTTAAAATAAATTTTTTATAGAATTTATTAAAAAAAAAGTTAGTTCTTTTTCTTTTCTTTAAAAAGAAGGAAGAAGAGAATTTAGATTTGAGAGAAAAAGGTTATGGTTTGTTATGAAGGTTAAGTTTGTATGTCTTAAAAATGGTGGATATATGATCCATCAACCCTTTTAAAATGTAAGCATTTTTAGTCTACACTAACTTAGTTTAATTGATTTTGAGCCTGTATAGTGGATTAAAGTTTAAATTCTTGCAAACACAGCAGTCTCATTGAAGTCCTGTGTGCAAGGAATTTCGCATTTAGTAACAATGTAAGTATTTTCGAGAACATAAATATAATCATCACATTTTGTTTAAGCTTAACTTTCAGGTTTTTTTCTTTATCCAGCCCATTTTTAAAAAATGGGTACTAAATCGTTCCAAGTTCTTTTTTTAAATCCTGAAGTGGCCATAACGTATAATAGTTGTGCGTTATCATTACACACAAATATTGTGTTATCATCTAATTACGCTTACATTCGGTAATCAACTGATGTGGCGGATAACGCACGACGAGTGTGCGTTATGACAAAGCAATAATGCACATTGGTCGTGCGTTATCTGTCACGTCAGTTTTTATTTATTTTATTTCTTGTTTTTTTTTAAATGAAAATTTCTTTACATTTTTGTCAAAACTTATAATTGTATAATTTTTTTAAAAAGACTTTATTTATAATATTTAACTTATTTTAAGCGTATTTATTATGATAATATTTATATCGTTTTTTTGGAAAATATATTTAACTTTTAACTATTTCATCTCAAGTTATTTGAAGAAGTAATACTAAAGATATTGTAAAAATTTAGAGCAATGATGTAGTAATTAGAAGAAATTAAAAGAAAAATTTTATTAATAGAAACCTGTTTTATTACAACAATTTCAAGAAAATGGCAAACTTATACATTGCTCGGTCCGGGGTTATTACAATTTTTTCTATTATGTCCCGACATGCAACATCTGCTACATCTTGGGGGAGAATCCGGATTTCTATAATCCATTTCCCCCTAAAATCACTTGTCATGTTTCCTACCCCGTTCTTTTTTCATGTTTGGAGGATAAAATGTTAAATTAAAAGGAACATCCCTTCAAAAGTTCTCACTCAAGACCGGATGAAAATTCACTTGGTAAGTTCTTTTGTACATTTGTTGCGAATATATCTCCAGCACATAAGCATCTGCTCTTGATCTATTTTCTCTACACACTGCAAGAACATAAGAACAAGACAATGCATATGTTTGCCATTTTTCGCAACTGCATGATTTATTATTTATTCGCAATGTATAGACGTTGCATATACCAGAAACCCGGATCGGATATTTAACCATGTGCATTCCTTCTCGCGGATTATCAGTGGTAACTTTGTGTTCTGTTGATTTCATTTCAATCCGCAAGAACTTGTCAAAAATTCTGGTTGGAAATAGATGCACACAATTTTCAGCCTCTTCACGTTGTTGGTGAAAGTACTTATCTATTTTGTTGAAGATTAGTTCAACCAGGGCTTTTAAAGGTAGGACACTGGCTTTTTTCAACACACTGTTAAGTGCTTCAGAAATGTCGGTTGTCATGATATTGTGTCTGTGCCCGCCATCGTGCAACAGTAGCCATTTCTCTGGGTCCAACTTCACCAAGTAAATGTAAGCATCCACATTTCTTTCTTGAATCTCTTTCATTATACGGTCAAATTTCCATTGTTTAGATTCTGTTCCGGCCTGCTACATCAAGCTTTTTAGGTTTGTGTTCTTAAAAGTCTTGTTGAAATTTGCTCAAATGTGACGTACATAAAACCGGTGAATTGCAAATGGTGGTTGCCATAAATGTTGACTTTGAATAGCAGAGGAAATACCTTTGTAGCAATTAGACATGAGGCATACGTGGCGATCTTTGACAATGTATTCTCGGAGGTTTTTAAGGAACCAATTCCAACTTTTGGAGGATTCCTTATCAACAATTGCAAAAGCAAGTAGGAACAGGTGATTATTGGCATCCCGCGTATTTGCAATTAACAGCACGCCCTTATATGGTCCTCTTAGGTGTGTTCCATCAACAGAAATCACCGGCCGACAATATGGAAATCTGTCTATACATGACGAGAAACACCAAAAAATAAATTTGAAAACATAATTAGGGGGACTGCTTGTTCTGTGATGCAAAAATTCGTATACAGTCTTCGGATTTAAATCCTGTACAGCTTGTAAGTATTTCGATAAAATATTGAAGGTTGTCTCCCAGCTACCAAAAACCCTATCTATGGCAAATTTTCTAGCATACCATGCCCGCTTGTAAGTACAACCCATTTGAAACAATACCTGCACTTCTTGAATAATGTTTGACACAAGTATCTCAGGATCGTTGGCAACTAGGTGTGATATTGACATTGAAATAAATTTTTGAGGACAAGTTTCTGTGCTTGTTTTGTTCAATTAGGACCAGGCATGTGTGTTCTTTTACGAATCTGGTTATTTCTCATCGGATGTGCGTTGCTTTCTTTTTTATACGGATGTACCATGAACAGTAATTATCATCACTGTGATGGTAACATTTCGCGGTCCATGTATCATTTTTACTTTTCAAAACTCGGTATTCACGTCTCACACTGATGGACCACTTACAAACCTCACTTATTGCCTGCCCTTTGTCAACGAATCTCATGCCTAACTGTATGTCAGTCATAGAATCGTTCCAATCGATTAACCGTATGGTACCAGATTCTACAAGGTCATCTATAGGTGAACCCGAGCCCATATCTAGGAATGCTCCAGAATGTGTCTAGTCATACCTAGCGCTGCTGAACTATTGATTGCTCTCCCATTGGGGCATTATGTTTTCAGTAACTGGGTTTACAAGATTTATAGGGGTTTAGGGAGTTTGTAACTCTCCTTCTTCCGGGTCATTGTCATCATATGATTCAGATTGACTAGAAACGGTATCATCTCCGTCCGATTCTTCAACTTCATCGTCGTCGTTATTGACGGTAGTGTACAACATAGACGGTTCACCGGAAACCATTTGTGTTACCGCTGTAATATGTTCGGTCATGTTTGTTGTATTTCTATCATGTGTAATTGAAATACTATGCTGCTCGATTTGCTCAAATTCAACGAGAATATGAATCCCTTCCTTCGTATGGTGAGGTAGAATACTCTATAGATAACGCATTTCTTCATCGTTGTTCATGCTATATAAATTAAAGCAAAACATACGATGTACTTCATAGTATGAAAGCACCCTCATTGCCATTCGAACAATCCAGAGATTGGGATCTATATCTCGATATTTCAATATTTCAATATTTCAATAAATCCACGAGCGCGCAAGATAAGATCATCATCGATCTCTGAACCGATAAACGCTCTCAAGATCCAAACTTCTAAAGGTTCCTCCTTCACCTTGTAAGTAGAAAAGTGGCTAAGAGACTATCGTATACTAAGAAGTCTCTCGATCAGCTCAATCCAATATTGTTTCTGGTGTACACTCCAATTGGGACCGGTCACGGCCAAACCTTCTATCCCTAAACTCCATAATGTATGCACATCCTGGAGGATTATTGTGACTTCACCACAAGTCAAGTAAAACGTGTGAGTCTCCGGTCTCCACCACTCAACTAATGCGGTAATAAGAGCGTGGTCCAGCCCAATGTAGCCACATCTGAACACTCCCACCAAACCAGTTCTGTCAATAAGTTCTACCAACCTACGGGGAGCCGTACTGTAATACTGGAATAGATTGCACCCGAAACGCCTATACTAAATATCAGTGAAACATGTCTCGTGGTTCCCACTCCATGTCAACCCAGACTAGTGCTCATGCTGTCTTGTCAAAATATCAGAGAATATGGGATCCGGATGCACGTGGGTTGGGACTTCTTTCATCTACATTATTTATAGTTTGAGTTACGGTCAATATCTATAAATTAAAGTTAAAAATTTTTAAATAAATTATAATTCCAAACTCTTTAAGGTGTGTTGTTTATGGTACAATTATTTTAGGGTTTTAGGGTTTGTATGCTTTTTAACATATCAAGTTTAGTGTTTTTAGGGTTTTTAATGTTTTTATAATTTACGGTTAATTATCAATAATATTAAGATTTTAGTGTTATTAGGGTTTACGATTACAAAGTTTAGAGTTTTACGGTTTAATATTTAAATTGTTAAGATTTCAGAGTTTTTAGAGTTTACTGTTACAAAGTTTAGAGTTTTACGGTTTAATGTTTAAAATATCATTTTTAGGGTTTACTGTTTTGAAGTTTAGAGTTTTACAGTTTAATGTTTAAAATATCAATTTTAGAGTTATTAGGTTTTACTATTACAAAGTTTAGAGTTTTATTTTTTAATGTTTAAATTGTTAAGATTTTAGAGTTTTTAGGGTTTACTTTTACAAAATTTAGAGTTCTATGGCTTAAAGTTTAGAATATCATTTTTAGGGTTTACTACTTGGAAGTTTAGAGTTTTACGGTTTAATGTTTAAAATATTAAGATTTTAGGGTTTTTAGGGTTTACTCTTATAAAGTTTAGAATTTTACGATTTAATGTTTAAAATATTAAGATTTTAGAGTTTTTAGGGTTATTTATGCTATATTTTATAACTAAGTATTTTACTACTTGGTAAATTCAATATTAAGGTTTTAAAGTTTAATTAAAAGTATTAATTACTAAACTCTAAATTTTCAAGTATGAGTTCTACTAATTACCCAAAAAAAAAAAGAGAAGAGAAAAAAACCCAAATTCCAAGTTCCCATCTTTTCTACTAAAAAATTTATAAGAAAGATGCAAAATAATTATCTAAATAAAAAAAAAATTCAAATAATCATAAAGTAAAGGAAAAAAAAACCCTAATTATCCAAATGAATTCATCAAAATAATTCATCACCCTAAGATCACTTTTGCAATACAAAAAATAATTATATACATAAAATTATCAAATTTGCACAAATTTATTAATAACAACAAATTTAAACATAAACCCAAACCCCACTTTCACAAAAATGAATTAATTCAAATTAACAAATAAAATTCATAAAAATGATTCACAAACAACAATTAACAAACCCAAACAAACAATGATTAAAATTAATAAATAATACACCAAATAATTTAAATAACTAAAAACTTACCGAAAATTAAAAATGCACTTTCGTACCGATAAGTTCTAGTCTACCGTTTTCCCCTCCAAATCTCTAACAGCCTTCGTACTCTAAGGAAAGTCTCACCGATTCAAACTTGAATTTCAAAAATTAATTAAATTTTAACTATAAATTTCGAAATAAAATACAAAAGTATTAGAATAAGAGAAGACAAAGTATACGAAGAAGAAAGAAAATAAAAGTAAGAGGAAAAGAACTTACCAAGCGGCAGCGGCGGCGGAAGTATTAGAAGAAGAGAGACGGCGGCAGAAGAAAGAAAGAAAATTTTCGAGGAGGAAATAAGAAAGAAGAAAGAGGAAAGAAGAAATAAGGAGGAATAAGAAAGAGAAAGCAGAAAGGAGGCGACTGCGGTTGGGATATAGGGTTTATAACATGATAACGCACGGTCATTGTGCATTATCACTCGTAATAACGCACAATGGACATGCATTATAATGACTGATAACGCACAATGGCTGTGCGTTATCAACAACTCAGCGTCACATCATCTCGTTATTAAACATGCTTCTTAATACGGTTTAAGCCGGTTATTACGGATAACACACAACCATTATGCGTTATCTCATGTGATAACACACAATGACTGTGTGTTATGGCCACTTTCGGATTAAAAAAAAATATGGGCTGATTTAGTACCCATTTTTTGCATTTTTTGAAAATGGGTTGGACAAAGAAAAAAACCTTTCATCCCATCAAATAAAGAATAATTTACAAAAGAAGTTCCTTTTCTATCAAAGAATTGTTAAAGAATTTATTCAATATTTAAGAAGGTGCAATATTTTTATATTCAAATACTTGTTTATTTTTTCATATTCACATACCTTTTTAATATTTAGATATTCTTTCATGATTGTATCTTTTTACAAACAGATATTTTTTTATGAAATTGTGTGACAGAAATTGTGACAATCCCTAATACTTATAAATATGGATCAATTGGTGGTTTTTGCTACAAAGAAAAGTATACCAAATAGTTAGAAAAGTTTATGCTCTTTTTATATTTGTCAAGATAGTTGGGTTTCATAAAACATAATTGATCTATCAAATGTCTAAAAACTAATCGATGCAATGAATACTATCAAAAGGAATATTTTGAATTTTGTGGTATCATACATTAAGTAATTGCTCTATACACACCACAACAAAATGGTATGAAAGGAAAGAAAAACTGGGCACTAACATAAATAGTTAATGGTATGTTGTCCAATTTCGACATAAGTCAATATTTTTTTGAGTGAAATTATACTAATCGCTAGTTACACTTTAAATAGAGTTTCTTCTTTCTAAAAGAAGTTCTAAAACCCACATAAATTTGGAATAAAAGCAAATGAATTCCCTTTGTTTCCATCCAATTTGGACCCAAAGGAGATTGGCATTTATTAAAGATATATAATCATCCTCTATCCCCATCATCTTATTGATTCCTTTCTTTCATTGAAAAAGATCAATCTCCTTTCAAACTAAAAGTTGCATCCTTCCTCTAATTCCTTTTCCTCTCCTTTCATTTTTCTTTGTGCCTAAGTTCATCATATTCATTCATATATCCTGTATACATGTATCTATATCTTTACATTTATTTTGCTTCTATTCCTTCAAATCAAATGTATGGTTATTATAAAGGAAAAAAGGTCTTTTTAGATAAGTGATCATTGTTGAAAAAATATGGTATGGATCAACTTCATATGTAAAGTTATGAACCACTTAATCATGGTTAGTCACATCAACAAAATTTTATACCCTTTAAAAATTAAATTTTTTTATAAAAAATTAATTAAATCACTTACCTAGTTCGTTTGAATTCACTCACTTGAAGCTTGTCGATATTCCCCTTGCAAAGCAATGAAAAAGGTACGCCAACGACAGTAACGAGAACAAAAGTGCTCAAGATCAATTGCATTTGATTATTCTCAAAGTTTCATCATCACTTTTTTCTTTCGAATTGATCATCTCAATAAGAATTTAGTTAGATAATTATAATATTATAAATAACTCGATAAATTAAATTTTTAATAGTGATTAAAACTTTACAAACACATTGATTAATTACAAGTTTTAATAAATAAAAAAAATATTATACAGTGATTACGATCGTAAAATAAATAAAAAAGAAATAGAGCAAATGGAATGATCTTTTTTCCTTTTTCTTTTTACCCACGTTGTTTTTTTCCTCTTTTGACCCCCCACTTACTTACCATTTTACTCTAGTCAACCATCACCCAACATCCCCCCACGCAGAGAGAGAGAGAGAGAGAGAGAGAGAGAGAGAGAGAAAAAAAAACGGAAAAAGAAATAATACTCTTTATAAAAAGTAGCAGTAGCAGCAGAAGCATAAACCCTGCCCACTCTCTCTTTTCTCTCCCACACGGTCCACATTCTTCGATCTCTGGTAAATTTATGTTTCTATTCCATTTTTTACGAGCTTCAATTCAAGCAATTGATGCTGTGCTTATTTTGCATATATTTCTTTTTGTATTGGAGATGTTGTGCATTTGTATTTTGTTTCTGCTATTCGTTTTAGTATAAATTTGATGAATTACTGGGAAATGCCGAAGGGAAGTGTGTAATGGTAAGTAGATTTCTTCACTGTGCCAAGTAGATGCGTCGATTTTTGAAAATTTAATGATTTCTTTTAGCGAAAATGATGGATTATTAGAAGATTACGTTTGCTGATTTTGGTGCTATTTCATCTTTTTTTAGAAAATTAGACGAAGATTAACTACTTATTAAGTGGCATTTGTTGTTGTGTTAGATTAATCAAAGTAGTCATTAATACTGCAAGAGAAGCATTGAGAATCGGAGTTAATTTTGCTTTTATTTTTTTGGGCATTAAATCACTGAAGAACTTATTGATAGGTTCTGTAATTAATAGAGAAATTGCTTGGACGTGCATTTATTTTGCTTTGCTAAACCTTTGTGTGCATTTAGTATAGTGATGCAGAATGCTAATAATCAAAATGGTGCCTCTTCCTTTATTTTTATTTTTCTGTAATCAGGTTCAGTTTAAAGTGGGCTATATGGACCAGGTATGATATTAAATTGCTTTAATGTTTCTCAGTTATAATTGTCTTTTTGTATTGGAATGTCATGATTTGGAGGAAAAACATGCAGTATGAAAAGGTTGAAAAGATTGGTGAAGGAACATATGGAGTGGTCTACAAGGCTCGTGACAGAACCACCAATGAAACTATTGCTTTGAAAAAGATCCGTCTGGAGCAGGAAGATGAGGGAGTTCCCAGCACTGCTATACGAGAAATATCTCTCTTGAAAGAAATGCAGCATGGGAACATTGTTAGGTAACCTATTGTTTGGACATGTACCTTTGTTTTCGTTTATTTATATGCTCTGTCACGTTTTTTTAGAAGGTGAAGGTGCAGGAATGATGAAAACAGTAAGAGTTACACTTAGGTGTAAATTATTTTGGTGTCACTAAACTTCAAGCCATGTTTATCTATTTGTATGATTCTTCCTCATGTATGAAACAAATGCTGATGTATCTGTATTTGTATCTGCAAATTTATGCTCTTATGGATAACCTGGATATATCTATTGATTTGGATCTTGGCATTTTGAAAGGATATTGATTCTGGCTGATATATTGATTTTGAATCAACTGGGGGAAGTACTATTAAATCTTTTGCCAGAGGAGTACTGGATACTTCTGTCTTGCTTTCACTGGCTTCTGCTTGTTCCAGTTATAAACAGATATATGTTCAAATATGAACTGTATCTCTACTGAAGAGTTATATCTCAGGATGTGGTGCTGCATTATGTTGATATGAGATGTACTGCCCCCTCTGTAATATCCAAAAGTTGTAGATAAGTAGGCTCTACTGGACTACTTTTGATTTCAACACCAAATTACGATCTCTTATGATCTCATAAGTAGTCTCGGATTATAAAAAAAAAAAAAAAAAAAAAAAAAACTGTTGTATTCCCTACTCATAGTAGAGGCACTTTTTCAGAAGGATATGACTACTTGTGTGTCAGCTTTAGTAATTCTTTTTCTTGTTTGATTTTTGTGAAAGGAACTTTATGATCAGAACTTTTCTTTTGTTGAATTTTCCATTTATATTTGTTTTCTGGCAGGTTGCAGGATGTGGTGCACAGTGAGAAGAGGTTATATCTTGTATTTGAGTACCTGGACTTGGATCTGAAGAAACACATGGATTCCTGTCCAGAGTTCTCTAAGGATCCACGTCTTGTAAAGGTGAGTAACATCCTTCTCCATTTAGAATTTTGGTTCATGTTGTTCTTTATATAACTGAGATGCTTCTAATAGAAAGAGTGAGCACATTCACTTTCAAGGTATTTCTGGTTTTAAGTTGTGGCTTGAGTTATTTCGGATTTAGTAGTTGTGGCTAGTCCTCTGATAAGGTACTTTTTGTTGATCTTCCTGCTCCATACCTTTTAGACAAATTTGGGTGCGAGTGGGGTGGACAGAGGTACACTTTTAATTTATGATTACATATAACATGTACTGAGGAAATATAAACATTAAGAAAATTTGTTTAGTGAGTACAATTTTGAAACGGTTTTACTAAGTAAAATAAAGCCCCTAGTTTCTTGGTGATTTAGTTTAACTGCAACTTATTGGTTAAACGTTCTATTTTGCAGATGTTTCTCTATCAAATCCTTCGTGGTATTGCTTACTGTCATTCTCATAGAGTTCTTCATAGAGATTTGAAACCTCAGAACTTGCTGATAGATCGTCGTACCAATGCACTAAAGCTTGCAGATTTTGGATTGGCTAGAGCCTTTGGTATTCCTGTCAGGACGTTTACCCATGAGGTACATGCATGATTCTTAGGTGCTTTAAGTGTCAAACAATCTCAATTCCTAAATTCAGTGTATGTGCTACACCTATGAAACTTTCTTCTCACTCCTGATGAATGATCCACATCTAATTCTTTTAAGTTCTAGTTCAAATTGCAGTAAGGCATGTGCATGATTCAAAGGTGTTTTTAAGAGTTTGACAAGCTCAGCTTCTACTCTCATAGTGCTTGATGTACATTTTTTTGTTCTCAAGCTCTTGTTCTATTGCCCATAAGGTACATGCATGATTTAGGTATTTGTTAGAGTTTAAGAAGCTCAATGTCTATCAGATCATTGTGCTTGTTCCACAGTTATGAAACTTGTCCTGGACTCTCCGTTTAAGGAATGATGTAGATTTTGTTCTTTAGGTTAAATTTAATGCTTGTTGCCATTCATTTTGTACATAAATCCTGTAATACTGGTAGTTTGAGTCCAAAACTGTTGGTGCCGTAGTATGTTCTGGACATCTCCACTTGTCAATGGAAAATTTTTAGCACCAAAAAAAAGAAAAAAAGAAAAAGAACCTTTTCTCTTGTCTGTTTGATTTGAACCTGACTATTTGCTGCTCTCCAGGTTGTCACTCTTTGGTACAGAGCACCAGAAATACTGCTTGGATCCCGACACTATTCTACTCCTGTTGATGTGTGGTCAGTTGGTTGCATATTTGCGGAGATGGTAAACCAGCGCCCATTATTTCCTGGGGACTCTGAGATAGATGAGCTCTTTAAGATTTTCAGGTGTTGCATCTCTGCATAAATTCCTCATTTCTGTTTAAAGAGATTGTTTGTGATTCCTCTTAGAACATTGGCACACATGCTCTTAATTGTTATGTTCTAGAGATGTGTTTGTTGAATCTGTTGTGAGGGGAGAATTTACAAACTGGCTTCCATCAGATGCCTTTTTCTTTTTGGGAGGGAGAAGGTCTATGGCTGTATCCTGTCTTTGAATAAGCTGATAAATAGTTGTGTATTATGATTTTAAATCTTCATCACATGCAATCCTTTGTTTCTCCTTTTTCTTTTCTTCTTTTTTTTTTGGGGGGGGGGGGGGGGGGGGTGGGGAAGTGGTGGAACAGTATTTGATCTTATATAATAAGTAATTGCCTATTGGTTTGCAGTATTTGTTGAAATAACCTGTAGATATTCCATTTACACTTTTTGAAGATCATATTCTGCAGTAATTGCTTTTGTTGATTTTTACTGGTATTAATGCATTTTAAGGGTTTGTATTGATATTTGTCCTTTTCTCTGTTAAGAGTCATGGGCACTCCAAATGAAGATACATGGCCTGGAGTGACCTCCCTTCCTGACTTTAAATCTGCATTTCCTAAATGGCCTGCAAAGGTGATCAGTTGATGCATTATTTTTCATTGCTTTAGTTTGTAAAAGTTTGCCCCATTCTTTTGGCCATTTGCTCGGAATAGTTTTAGTTTGCTGAGGAAACTCTAACTATTACTTCTATCTTGAAGGATCTGGCTGCAGTGGTTCCCAATCTTGACGCAGCTGGCCTAGATCTCCTTGGTGTAAGTTCACATTTTGTATTAGAGATTTTATATTTGTGGACGCGAGGGCTTTCCACCAAAAAAAAGCTATGCCGATTGCTGTTCATTCTCTTATAACTTATGTTTTTCTGTTTCAAAAAGCCATATTGGCAGCATGAGCCAAGAAATTTGCGCCATATAGTTAATAGTTTCACTTATTGGAACTATATCACAAACTAACTCAAAATCATTTTATCCCTTTGTGGATTCTGGGGCTTGTACATGTAAAATAACAAATTTGGAAAAGCTTTTGGGGTTTATATTCATGGCTCACTTATCTGGTTAATATTGATATGTGCTAAAAAAAATCCTTGAGTTATTTGCCCTTCAACGCATTTGACCCTCTATTATTCACAACCGGAGTTTTTATACGGGTTGTGATTCAGTGATGGCTTTCTTATTGCTTGCTTTGTGATTTGCTATCTTTCAGAAAATGCTCTGCTTGGATCCCAGCAAAAGAATTACTGCCAGAAATGCTCTTGAGCACGAGTACTTCAAGGACATTGGTTTTGTTCCTTGAATTTGTGTTTCTCTCAAGTTTGCTGCAAGTGTATATTGGTATGTGGCATCCATGGGTCTTCATTCTGTGAGATATGCGTGTTCTTTTAGGCCATTTTTTGTCCTCCTTTGATTTCCTTAGATGCAATTTAACCAAATGGCATTGGTTTTGCGTTTCTGGAATTCAAATTTCTTTTTCTTCAATATATCTTGAATACTCATGCTTAAAGGTATTTCTTGGTGTCTTTTTTATTTTTTTTTTCATATTTTTAATTAGTCTTATTGTAATGTTGCCCTCTGAAAGATGTACTGGCTTTTACCCTTCACTTTATATAGATTGTCAGTGTGTAATTTCTTATCTTCAATATCCTGCCATCTTCCTTATGCGTTGCCCTATTTGCTTAATCTGGATGTTGAGTCTCATTTTTTGGCTCAATCCGGATACTTTCCTCATTTTGGATCTTTGGCTATTGCTGATGCTATGTTGGCATATTATTTTGATAAACATTACTGAAAAACTATCACTGGTAGATCTTCCTCGTGTTTCTCTTGGGTAGTATAATGTACAGGGTAAGCAAAGATAATAGTATAAGTCAAATATTAACACAGATGAAATTGATGTGGATGATGCCTGACCACTTGTCTTTTTGAAATTGTGAATCAGAATTTCAAAAGTAATTGGCTGCCAGATCTGACTTTAGGGATGCTTTGTTATGTTTTTTTGAATATGAAACTTTGTTGTTGTCATAAATGTCTGAGCATCTATTTGAGAGGGAGGAAAATCATTAAGCACACCACAAGACTCTCATTCTCTGTGTCCTTGTCCCAATACTGATTACTCGGGTATTTTGTGATTTGCTATCAATCAACTGAAACAGGCAATAACACCCCCCCCCCCCCTTTCTCACCCCCCAATTGTTTTCGTTCATTTGTACCTTGTTTTGCATTTATAAAGTTATGTGAGGGTAAGAATTCTCTTGTGAGTCAGATTACTCTTTGTTTCTATCCTGATCAGTAAAGGAGGACCTTTTGCTTTTGCATATGGTGGTCCTGGAAATTTTTATTATGGTTATCAAGTAAACAATGATTCGCTGGGGGGTTAAAATTCATATTTAAGTGTTACAAGTATACCCTAAACCCTATAATTGTGAAATGAAGTGGTCCAATGATAAAATCCCAAGAGAGAAATTTGGGCAGTGTATATTCGAAATGGAAATGGTCCTTGACTCCTTGCGTGAGACAAATCACAGAGATGCTCTTTGGGTCATAAATACTTGTCCGCCTGCCTCGTTTGTTTTTCCTGAGATGGACTTCACCTTACATCTTTATGACAGCTCTCATATGAAGAAGGGTGATGCTAAATGCATCAATGTTGAGCTAATTAATTAGATTAAATGTGGGTGAAAGGGTTACTTTTATGCTCTAAGTATTTATAGTAGTAAGGGGGTAAAAAGATATTTTTCTTTGTCTTTTTCAATTGTGCTGCAAATTAGTTGATTCCACGTGGATCCGACAAGGTTTATTGTATGAGGAAAGACTCCCTACGTTATTTATTTAGGCTCAACTTAGTTGGGTTTTTATTTTTAAAGAGTGAATATTTTTATCAAGAAGTCTATGAGAGGTGAATTATTTGTGATAGGAGGTGTGCATTCAAAGTGAAGAAAGTAAAAAGTTGTTATTTTTAAAGTAGTGTTCAAGTTAAATCAAATCAGATACTTTTCACTTTTGAGGTTTTACACTAATAATTTTAAAAATAAGAAAATTTTTGTGTTATACTCTTGATCAATAAAGAAAGATAAAAGAGAAAAATGAAGAGATTAATAAGTAAGTAAGAAGGAAAAAGTTATAATGAATATTTTTAGAAAAGTATCTGGTATTGTGAAAATATGAAACTTTGTTAATGTTGTACCAGATTTTTTAGTTGGATCTCAAGTGAATAATCTAGGATGGAAAAGTTGAGAGATTGATGAACGAATCAAATTCTTGAATCAAATATCTCTTCCAGAGATAATAAGATGAATACAATATAACAGTAAAAAGTTTAGATTAGGGATACATATGTTTGATTTGGATGTATTTGGTACAAGTATTCTCCTTTCTTAGCATTTTGTACCGTTTTCTCATTTCATAATTCTCTCAAACTTTTCATGATCTTATCAACGTTGTGAGTCAAAATGTGTTAGAAATTGAGTTGAAACTGATCACGCTTCAAAAAAAGGAAGTTAGTGGGTCGAGCTATCACGTACAGATATATTCCAAAAATTATTATTTCGATTTTCAGGTCGGCCACCTATTTGGATGCATCAATTTTCTGGCACTCTAACTAGTTGGTTCGCAGCATGCAGTCAGCTTCCTAGCTCTTCTGCTATGCTCCTTCAACTCCCCAAGATGTACTTTTTGGGCATTAATAGATATAATATCTTATAGGAACAATGTCCTATTTAGTCCCCACATCAATTAGGTTTCTCTTTGGTCCTTCCATTTTTATTTCGGTCGTTTTGATTCCTTAGTAATTTACTTTCGTCTTTTTTTGTGATTGGACAAATTTATCCCTGTAAATTTTTTTAATCAAAAGATCACATGGATAATTATGTAATTTCATATACATAATAAAGAAGGATAGAAAATGGTGGTGTTTTGAGGTTTATATTATGTATTAGAATCACAGAATTATGTCTGTAATTTTTTGAGGAAAAAATTTTGGACTTTGACAAGGATAAATTTGTCTAAAGGATAAAAAAGAATGAAAACAAATTATTTGAGAATCAAAACGATCAAAATTAAAATTGAAGGACCAAAAGGGAGAAGCTTAAATTATTTGGGGACTAAATAGCACAATTTTCCTATCTAATATTATGAAGAGCGAGTACTACATGACATTAGTTTCAAATGTGACTCTGTTAGTTAAATTGTTGAATTCTAATAAAGATGTAAACTTGTAAAACTTGTATTGTTGTGGTTCGAAAATTGCGACCAAAGCATTACGAAAGAAAGATGATTGTGTGTTTGGTTTATTTTTCTCGTATTACTCTACTAATATTAATTTATCTTATTTACTTAAGATATCCTGTATGTAATTTCCATCTTTCTTGTGTTTGTATTTTTCGTAATAGAACAAATTAAAATCTTCAACCTTACTCTTCTATAATGAAGAAAGAGGTTGAGGATTGTGTTGATTGCAACCGTTTTAATGTCAATAAATAATATTTAATAAAAAATTTAAATATCTAGATATATAGAAAATCACCTAAAATATCCATAAACAATTTACATTTTTCTCCTTTTATCTATAAATAATTATTTGTTTAAATTTCTACCCAAATACAAATTTTGATTTGTTGATAATATTAAATTATGATTTTTGGTGTGGTTTGTTAATTGTGCATTATCAGCAACTCGAAAATAGTATTGGGGTAGAAATTAAATAAATAATTGTTTATGGGTAAAAAGAGAAAACTAAAAGTGTATTTGGGTAAAAATTAAAAAAATAATTATTATTGATAGAAAGAGAAATTGTAAATTTTTTATGGGTATTTTGAGTGATTTCTCTCTCTCTCTCTCTCTCTCTCTCTCTCTCTCTCTCTCTCTCTCTCTATATATATATATATATATGGGGTAAAAAGTGCCAATATATATATATATGGTAAAAATTATCACAAACACTTGAATTTTCAAGTTTTCTCCATTTTAGTACTGAAATTAAAAAATTATCGATTTTATAAACACTTTTGTTCATTCTTAGAGTTAAGTAGCAACGAACCAAGTGTATTTTTGTCAAAATGCAGGTAAGGAAGTTTATTATCCTTTTCAGGTAGTAAAAATGGGAAAACTATATTACTAAGTTTAACCAACAACTACAGCAAGCAAATTAGAAGGAGTTTTCACCTTCAGAACATGAAACCAAGCCCAGCTAAAGCCCTGCAATCTACTGCAGAGATAGTTCTCTAACTTGGGAGAAAATAACAATTTCTCTCCAATACATACGGTATGAAAATACTTTAGGACAAAAGATGAAGAAATTCGAAACCAAGTTCCAGTAATGTTTCTTGTGTTACACAGCTGAATGCCTCAAAATATATGGTACACTGTTGGAATGAATGCTACGTATGGTATACAAACTACTTCCACACATTAAAGAGGAATGCCTAATTTCCTACCAATCAAATCCCATAACAATAGCAAACTACCATACATGTATATAGAAGGCTGCCTAATTTCCTACTAATCGTATCCCATAACTACCATACATGTATATGGAAGGCTTAACACTCTCCTCAAGTTGGAGCATGGAGATTTTGAATGCCAACTTGCGAAGAAAAGTAGAAAACAATGAATGTCTAATGGTGAAGATCTCAGTAAGTTGAGAAAATGACGGAACAAACAAATGAAGAGAGATGCATTTAGCCAAGTATTCATTACAAACAAAGTGGCAATCGATTTCAATGTACTTGGTAATGTGCATTGCTGCTTGACTATCACAGTATAGTGGAATAGGGGCAAATTGTGGAACATGGAGATCGAATAAGAGTTGCTATAACCATTTGAGTTCGTAGCAAGTAACATCCATAGCTCTGTATTCTGCTTCAGCAGAGGATCTAGAAACGATTTTTTTCTAGGTTGGGCCCAGATATTAATAATGGGTACTAAAGAGGCCAAAAATTCTGACTCTGGTCATAACGCACAACCATTGTGCGTTATCGTTGTGCGTTATCCCTAATCACGGGGCTTAAGCCGCGTTCAGCCGCGCTAATTGTGTGAAAAAGTGACGTGGATCCTATCTGGCGCTGACGTGGTGATAACGCACAATGACTGTGTTATCAACCTTAATAACGCACAGTGACTATGCATAAGCACGTTAAAAAAACCCTACCACATCCGCCGTCCCTTGCCTCCCTTTTTCAGCCTATTTATCCTTCCCCCCTTTCTTCTCCTTTGTTTTTATTACTGTATTTTTTTTCATCAGCCTCTTCTCTCTCTTTCCTCCCTCATTCTTCTTTCTTTTTTCAGCCTTCTCCATCTGAAATATTTTTGCAGCCTCCTCCGCCACCGCTTGGTAAGTTATTTTCCTCTTCCTTTTATTTTCTTACTTCTTATTATTATACTTCGACTTCTCTTCTTCTAATACTTGTGTATTTTATTTCGAAGTTTACAGTTAAAATTAGTTAATATTTGAAGTTCAAGTTTGAATCTGCAAGACTTTCTTTGGAGTACGAAGGTTATTAAAGATTTGGAGTGGAAAACGGTAGACTAGAGCTGCATTTTAAATTTTCGGTAAGTTTTCATTTAAAATTTTTTTGGTGTATTATTTATTAAGTTTAATTAGTGTGTGTTTGGGTTTGTTATTTGTTGTTTGTTAATCATTTTTATGAAATTTTATTTGTTAATTTGAATTAATTTATTTTTTGTGAAATTGGATTTTGGATTTATGTATAAAATTGTTGTTATTAATAAATATGTATAAATTTGATAATTTTATGTATATAATTATTTTTTGCATTTAAAAAGTGATATTAGGGTGATGTATTATTTTCATGAATTTATTTGGATAATTAGGTTTAATTTCTTACATTACTTTATGATTATTTGAAATTTTTTTTTTAATTATTTAGATAATTATTTTGCATATTTCGTATAAATTATTGAGTAGAAAATATGGGAACCTGTAATTCGATATTTTTTTTTTGTAAACAGTAGAACTGATACTTGGAAATTAATAGTTTAGTAATTAGTATTTTTATTTAAACTCTAAAATCGTAATAGTGTATTTACGAAGTAGTAAAATACTTACTTATAAAATATACAATAAGTAACCTTGAAAAACTTAAAAATTCTAAAATTTAAATAATACAAAACTTAAAAATCTAAAATTTTACATTCATTTTTGGTGAAAGTGGGGTTTGGATTTATGTTTGAAATTGTTGTTATTAAATTTATTTGCACAAATTTGATAATTTTATGTTTATAATTATTTTTTGCATTTAAAAAGTGAACTTAGTGTGATGAATTATTTTCATGAATTTATTTATTTGGATAATTAGGGTTGAATTTTTTACCTTACTTTATGATTATTTGAAATTTTTTTTTAATTACTTAGATAATTATTTTGCATATTTCGTGTAAATTTTCGAGTAGAAAATATGGGAACCTGTAATTTGGTATTTTTATCATATGTTTTTGTAAATAGTATAACCGGTACTTGGAAATTTATAGTTTAGTAATTAATACTTTATTTAAACTTTAAAACCGTAATAGTGAATTTATGAAGTAGTAAAATGCTTACTTATAAAATATACTATAAGTAACTTAAAAAACTTAAAAATTCTAAAATTTAAATACTAGAAAATGTAAAAATCTATTATTAAAATCCAAAAATTTACATCAAACAATAAATCGTAAAACTATAAACTTTTTAATAGTAAACCTTAAAAAACCAAAATCATAATATTAAAATTCTACAGCATTATAAAAACTTTAAAAACCCTTAAAATTGATTTTTGAAACATTAAAAAATAAGACTAGAAACTCTGTAATAGTAAACCCTAATAAACCCGAAGAACCTTAAAATTGATATTTTGAACATTAAATCGTGAAATTGTCAACGTTGTAACAGTAATCCCTCTTGCGTTAAAATCTTAATATTTTAAACACTAAACCATAAAACTGTAAACTTTGTAACAGCAAACCCTTAAAAAAATGAATATCTGAATATTTTAAACATTTAATTCGTAAAACTGTAAACTACGTAACAATAAACCTTAAAAACTTTAAAATCTTATTTTTTTTAAACATTAAACCGTACATCCTTAAATTTTGCTACAGTAAACCCTAAAAATGATATTTGGAAACATTAAACCGTAAAATTATAAACTTTATAACCGTTAAACGTAATAACAGTTAAATCTTAATATTTTTGATGATTAACTATAAATTATAAAACATTAAAAACCCTGAAAACCCTAAAAACACTAAATTTGATATGATAAAAAACATTCACACGTAAAACCCTAAAATGCAGTGTACCATAAAGAACACACCTTAAAGAGTTTGGAATTAGATATTGACAATATGTGAAACTATAATTAATGTAGATGGAAAAAGTGCCAGCACACGTGCATCCGGGGCCCATTGTCCCTGATGTCTTATCGAGACAGTACGAGCATAGATCCGGTTTAATCTTGAGTGGGGATCACGAGACGTGTTTTACTGATCTTCAGTGTAGGCGTTTTAGGCGGAACCTATTCCAGTGCTACAGTACGGCTTCCCGTAGATTGGGGGGAGTCTTTAGATGTGGTTACATTGAGTTGGACCACTCACTTATTACATCATTGGTAGAGCGGCGGAGACCAGAGACTCACACATTTCACCTGACGTGTGGTGAAGTATCAATAACACTGCAGGATGTACAGGCACTGTGGGGTTTAGGGATAGAACTGGATTGTAAACCCGAAACAGTACTGGATTGATCTTATCGAGAGACTTCTGGGTGTGCTGTTGTCTCTCAGCCACTTTTCCGGATACAAGGTGAAGAAGGAACCATTGGAAGCATGGATCCTAAGAGCGTTTACCGATTCAGAGACCGATGATGATCTAATCCTGCGCGCTCGTGGATTTATTTTCTTACTCGTTGGTGGACACATGCTTCCCGACTTCTTCGGGAATTTGGTTCATGTGCGCTACATCTATTTATTAGAGGATATTGATCCTATCAGGACATATAGCTGGGGTAGCTGCGTTCTTGGGTTTTTGTATAGGCAGTTGTGCACGACAGCATTGGGGGGGTGCATGACAGATTAGGGGGGCCTTAGTCTTAGTACAGATTTAGGGGTGGTCGCGTATACCTGCATTGCGGCCTCAGCTGATTACGGAGATTCAGACCGACCTTCTTGCTCCTCTTGGCGCAATATGGTGCACATCATTTGACTGTAGCCAGCTGCCTACACACACTTTGGTTACCTATAGGGACCAGTTAGATTTCATGCCATCTGATCAGGTTCGCTTTACAATAGCTTGTATTATTTATAATTAATTGAGATTTTTTATGTACTTACATTTTTATTGATTTTGAATTTTGACATGACAGTTTATATGGCTCCCTTATTATGACCGTCCTTTGGTTCCATCTGACTTGTAGCGGGCAGAGGTCCCGCTCATCTCGGGCATGTGATGCGCCAGTTTGCACGGGCTCAGATGGTTCCAGATACATGTGATACTCGTCTGGACCTGCACCTGATCCAGCTGAGAGGGAATGATCACACATACTGGGGGACACAGCATGCTATCCATCTCGATGCCTGGTACCAGTGGGACTTCGTGTTAGAGATGGTCCTGCTGTAGTTGCTGAGGCGTTGTCATACCCCAGTGATGAGTACATCAGATGGTATAGGGGTATCACACGGGTTTATATCGACAATCCAATTAATCGTAATACCCGTTCGCATGGATATTAGCTTGCCGGTGTGGACAGACGGATGATGGTAAGTTCTCCAAATAAATATATATTTTAAAGGTTTTCTTATGCATTTCAGTTATTTATGTTGATTTCTAACGTTTTAATTTATTTAATTTTTTAAATTCTTTTTTTTAGACTTCTATATTGCAGGAGGTGGATGATATGGCTTTAGTGGTGATTCAGGAACCACCTTCATCTCTTTCACAGATGGCTGTGTTTGCGAAGAAAGAGCAGACGATTATCTGGAGGTGTATGGTCTCCATCGGCGGTACTTTGGGATGTACTCCTTCGCAGCACGATATCCAGCAGACATTCTATGTGCAGCCGTCGCGTCTCCGTCCCCGGAAGCACGTACCAGACCGAGGTGCTCGTGGAGTTAAGAGGGGTGCTCGGAGACATCCTGGGCATGGAGTAGGAGGTGGATGTCCTTCTGTACCTCCTGCTCCAGAAAGGCACGAACATGTCGACCCCGGCCATGTAGAGGTGGAGAGGGGTGAGAGATCTGGAAGTGGACGACTGCCTGTTGACCCATTTGATAGCCCGAACTTAGATATGTCTTCTTTTAGTTTAGGTTTGACGCCAGCTTCCTAGTCACTTCCTAGTGGATCCGGGACATCGCAGACGCCTCCCCCGCCCGGTTTAGGATTTGTCTCATTTTAAGCACTACATTCTACATCCTACGGGTTTTTCGGATTTCGGGCACCCCCCTCCTCCGGGCACAGCCGGTTCATCTACACTGCATCAGCCTATATCATAGGTATTTTCGTCTGATGAAGAGGAGCAGGCGGATGACATGGATGGTGTACAACATTACGGATTCGGGCATCGTGTTGGTAAGAAGACTACGCAATTCACACTATCCGACTGGTCGTAGTTATAATTAGTATTTTCTAGTTTTCATTGCCAATTATATGTAAATTAAATTTCTATATAAAGTATTCAGTTCATGTTTATATTATTGATTTATTTGTTCTACGTATCTTAATTATATTCTTAAGATTGTTGTGCGTTATCCTTGAAGATGACGCACAACTATTGTGCGTTATCTTCAATTGTCACCTCGCCGCCGTACAATAATTCACTCATACCAAACAGAGCTCATCCCGTGAACCCAGCTCATGGAAGGACAATAATTCATCCCATAAATTACTTTTCCCTCATCCCATTACAACTTACTTTCTGCCTTCTAAACCATTCAAAATCTATAAATACATACATTTATTCATTATTCTCTACATCTTCAAAACACTTATTCTCTACATCTTCAATTCTACTCATTCTTTTTTCAATTCCTGAAGTTTCTAACATCTTCATATTTCATCCTTCCTAAACACTTACAGTTGAATCATTTTGAAATGGAAGCAATGAAATCTGTTAGAGTAATGCTATTTTGGGATTCTGAAATTGCAAGGGATGCATACGGTCCCTATTTTACTGGAACAATTCGAAAAAGTTGGACATTGCCAACGAACCGAATTATTTCACATGCCGAACCGATAAAAAAAATATTGAAATACCAAGATATGGATCCCAATCTCTGGAATGTTCGAATAACAATGAGGGTGCCTTCATACTACAAAGTGCATAGTATGTTTTACTTTAATTTATATAGCATGAACAATGATGAGGAAATGCGCTATCTATGGACTATTCAACCCCACCTAGCGAAGGAAGGGATTCATATTCTTGTTAAATTCGAGCCTATTCAGCAACAAAATATTCCGAGTACAAATGATAGAAATACAACAAATTTGCCAGAAGATATTATGGCGGTAACAGGGATGGTTTCTGATGAACCGTCTATGTTGTACTGTACTGTCAATAACGATGATGATGAGGTTGACGGATCGGACGGAAATGATGCCGTTTCTAGCTAATCTGAATCGGATGATGACAATGATCCGGAAGAAGGAGAGTTCCAAACTCCCCTAAACCCTGTAAATCCTATCAACCCGGTCACCGAAAACATAGTGTAACAATGGGAGAGCAGCCAATGGTTCAGCAACGCTAGGTATGACTACACATATTTTGGAGCATTCCTAGATATTGGCTCAGGTTCTCATATAGATGACCTTGTAGAATCTGGTACCGTCCGATTACTCGATTGGAACGACTCCATGACTGACATACAGTTAGGCATGAGATTCGTTGACAAAGTGCAGACAGTAAGTGCGGTTCTTAAGTACTCAATCAGTGTGAGGTGTGAATATCGAGTTTTGAAAAGTAAGATTGATACATGACCGCAAGATGTTACTATCACAGTGACGATAATTACTGTTCATGGTACATCCGTATAAAAAAGAAAGCCACGCACAATCGGTGGAAAATAACCAGATTCGTCAAAGAACACACATGCTTTGTACAGATAGAACAAAACAAGCACAGAAACTTGTCTTCAAAATTTATATCAATGTCTATATCACACGTAGTTGCCAACGATCTTGAGATACCTATTTCGAACATCATTCAAGAAGTGCAGGTATTGTTTCAAATGGGCTGTACTTACAAACGGGCATGGTATGCTCGAAAATTTGCCATTGAGAGGGTTTTTGGTAGTTGGGATACAACCTTCAGTATTTTACCTAAATACTTACAAGCTGTATAGCATTTAAACCCAGGGACTGTATACGAATTTTTGCATCACAAATAAGCAGTCCTCCTAATAATGTTTTCAAATTTATTTTCTGGTGTTTCTCGCCATGTATTGACGGATTTCCATACTACCGGCCGGTGATTTCTGTGGATGGAACACACTTAAGGGGACCATACAAGGGCGTGCTGTTAATTGCAAGTACGTAGGATGCAAATAATCACTTGTTCCCACTTGCTTTTGCAATTGTTGATAAGGAATCCTCCGAGAGTTGGAATTGGTTCCTTAAAAACTTGCGAGAATACATTGTCAAAGATCGCCAGGTATGCCTCATTTCTGATCGCCACAAAGGTATTTTCTCCACTATTCAAAGTCAACCTTTGTGGCAACCACCATTTGCAGTTCACCGGTTTTGCTTACGCCACATTCGAGCAAATTTCAACAAGACTTTTAAAAATACAAACCTAAAAAGCTTGATGTGGCAGGCCGGAATAGAAATAAAATAATGAAAATTTGACCGTGTAATGAAAGAGATTCAAGAAAGAAATGTTGATGCTTACATTTACTTGATGAAGTTGGACCCAGAGAAATGGACACTGTTGCATGATGGTGGTCACGGACACGGTATCATGACAACCAACATTTCTGAAACACTTAACAGTGTGTTGAAGAAAGCTAAGGTTCTATCTTTAAAAGCCCTAGTTGAACTACTATTCAAAAAACTAGTTAAGTACTTTCACCAACACCGTGAAGAGACTGAAAATTGTGTACATCCATTTTCAACTCGAAGTTTTGACAAGTTCTTGCAGATTGAAATGAAATCAAGAGCACACAAAGTTACAACTTACAATCCGCGAGAGGGAATATACATGGTCAGATCTCCAAATCGGGTTTCTGGTACGGGCAACAACGTCTATACATTGCGGCTAAATAATAAATCATGCAGTTGCGAAAAATGGCAAACATATACCTTGCCTTGTTCTCATGTTCTTCCAGTGTGTAGAGAAAATGGGTCAAGAACAGATACTTATGTGCCAGAGATATATTCGCGACAAACGTATAGAAGAACTTACCAAGTGAATTTTCATCCGGTCTTGAGTGAGAACTTTTGGAGGGATGTTCCTTTTAATTTAACATTTTATCCTCTAAACATGAAAAAGGAACGAGGTAGGAAATAGGGCAAGCGATTTCAGGGGGAAATGGATTATAGAAATCCAGATTCTCCCCCAAGATGTGGCAGATGTCGCATGCCGGGACATAATAGGAAAAATTGTAATAACCCCGGACCGAGCAATGTATAAGTTTGACATTTTCTTGAAATAGTTGTCATAAAACATTTTTCTATTAATGAAAATTTTCTTTCCATTTCTTCTAATTACTGCATCATTGCTCTAAATTTTTACAATTTCTTTAGCATCACTTCTTCAAATAATTTGCAATGAAATGGTTAAAATATAAACATATTTTCCAATAAAACGATATAAATATTATAAAATAAGTTAAATATAATAAATACAGTCTTTTTAAAAAATTATACAATTATAAGTTTTCCCAAAACAAATTTTCATTAAAAAAAAAATTCATTAAAAAAATACTAAAAAAATTATACAATTATAAGTTCTCCAAAAAGAAATTTTCATTAAAAACAAAAAGAAATTTCATTACAAAAAAAAAGTAAAAAATTAAAAAAAATATAAAAAATAAAAAAAATAAAAAAATTACGTGACTGATAATGTACAACGAGTATGCGTTATTGCCTTATCATAACGCACACCCATTGTGCGTTATCAACCACATCGGCTGATTAGGGGAGGACGCTTAATCAACTGATAATGCACAATGGTTGTGCGTTATCATTATAGAGAACGCACAACCATTATGCATTATGGCCTCTTCCAGAATTTAAAAAAAAAAAAAAAGGTCTCTTTAGTACCTAATACTAAAAACTGGGCCCAACCCAGGAAAAAACCTATAGAAACTGTCGGTTTTTTCTTAGTTTTCCAAGAAATAGGAGAATTCTCGAGGAAAATGAAGTAACTAGTAAGAGATCACCATGAGATGGGACAAGTAGCCCAGTTAGCGTCACAGTAAGCATACAAGGCAAGAAGTTGGAGGAATTGAGAAAAAGGCCTTGATCAGAATAGGATTTCGAATAACGGACAACTCTCACGGCAGCATCCCAATGCCACTGACGTGGTTTCTACATAAACTGAGCTAATATATAAACAGAGTAAGCCAGTTCAGGCCTACTGATGGTAAGATACATGAGTCGGCCCACGAGTCGACGATATTGGTCCAGAGAATAGAAGAAGTTGTTGCAACCAACTGATGATTATATTCAGTGGGAGTAGTAACCGGGTTAGCCCTAGATGGACCAGTTTTAGAAATAATGTCCAACGCATATTTGCGTTGACTGATATAAGCTAAAAGCATGCCGAGCAATTTCGATACCCAAGAAGTACTTGAGTGTACCCAGGTCCTTCATGTGGAAGCAAGAACTTAAGTATTGTTTAAAATGAGCAATAAGCAGATGAATTATTGCCGGTGATGATTAGATCATCCACATAGATAAGAACACAGAGAAAAACATCCCGAGAGTTATAATTGAAAAAGATAGTAATCAGCATAGGAGTGCCGAAAGCCACACTACTTTAAAGCAGTAGAGAGTTTAGAAAACCAACACCGAGGGGCCTGACGAAGACCATAGAGAGATTTCTGAAGACGGCAGACTTGACCAGGTTTAGGGGACTGAAACCCAAGAGGTAGATGCATGTAAGCTTCCTCAGCAAGGTCACCGTCCAAAAAGGTATTATGCACGTCCATTTGGTGTATTTCCCAGCCCTTAGTAATGGCAACAACTAATAAAGTACGGATGGCGACTAATTTAGCCATGGGAGCAAAATTTTTCGTATAATCCTCTCCCTCAATTTGATTGTTTCCAAGAATGACCAGTCGGGCTTTACACAATTCCACAGTCCCATCAGATTTAAGCTTGATCCGGTATACCAATTTGCAGCCTATGGCCTTTTTGTGAGGATGCAGAGGGGTAAGGTTCTAGGTTCCATTTTTTTCAAGAGCATTAAGTTCAACAGATATAGCAAGATGCCAAGTAGAGAGTTCAACAACATCAGAGAAGCGAGTAGGTTCAACATGAGTTTGAACTGCAGCAAAAAAACCTTGATGGTGGGGAGAAAAGAGAGTGCATGTATCAAAAGAGTTGAGGGGTAGAGACATTTACCTGAGGATCCGAATGAGGGCGGTGATGCAACAGTAGAATGAGAATTATTTTGTACAAAGTAGCACACGTAATCGGACAGTGTAATGGTGGCTGGGAGGCCTAAGCACTTTGATGAACTGGATGAGCAACTGGAGACACGGGCTCGGCAATAGGTGGAGAAGGACAAGAAGGTATTGGTCCACATTGGGAAGATAGACCAGCCATGGGAGTGGACTAAGTTGGAATGGGCCTGGAAAAATGATTGCTCGATAGAATGGGCCGTGAAGGAGAAGTGGGGGGGCTACTGTGGGCTGGAGATAGAATCAGGAGGGCTAGACGATGCCTAACCCAAGGTAGAGAGGTGCGGGTCAGGTACTGGGTCAGCGGGATCCGTGAACAAGGAAGAGGAAGGGGAGTTCGGAATTGGGCTGTGATATGGGCTGCTAGAAAGTTTTGGAGGTTGGGCAAGATTATTGTGGAAAATTTGGGTTGTTAAAGGAGTAGAGTCTAGGTCAGAGGAAGGATGAATTGGAGGAGTAGGAGAAGAGCTCTCCCTGACTGAAGAAGGGTTGTGAAATGGAAAGATATTTTCAAATAATATCACATCTCGAGAAATTAGAAATTCTTTGGTGGAAAGATCATAAACTCGCCATCTCTTTTTGCCAAGGGGATATCTTATAAAAATACATTTCCGGTTGCGGACTTGGAATTTATCAGAAGTGGAATTATGGATATAGCAAAGACACCCAAAAGAGCGTAAAAATCGTATTCAGGAGGGTATGCTGTGGAGGATTTCAAATGGGGATTTACCACGAAGAAGATTGGAAGGGGTACGATTAATTAAGTGTGATGCCATAAGAACACAATCTCTCCAAAAAGATATCGGGAGATTTGCTTGAAAAAATAAGGGACAAGCTACGTTTAAAATATAGCAATGTTTTCATTCGACCCGGCCATTTTGCTGGGGTGTATAGGGAATAGTGGTTTGGTGATTAATACCGTGTTCCTGAAAGAATTCTTTTAGACCAAAAAATTCCCCGCCATTGTCGGAACAAACAGTTTTAATTGAAGTATGGAATTCAGTTTATATGGTTTTAAAATGGGGAAATATATTTTAAACCTCACTTTTTGCAGTAATCAAAGAAATCTAAGTAGCCCAAGAAAAATCATCAAGAATTGGTAAAGAAACATTTAGCCCCACAATAAGTTGGAGTTTTGTAAGGTCCCCACATGTCACAATGAATCAAAGAGAATATAGCAAGTGCATTATTAACCGAAATAGGAAAAGAAGTACGAGTTTGCTTAGCTCTAAAGCAAATATGACATAGAATTTTAGTTTTGGAATTAGAAACATGAGATAGAAAACGAAATACAAAATTGGAAGGATGCCCTAGCCTCTGGTGCCATAATTCCCTTGAATTTGCGCCTTGTACTTTATTCACCATGGTGGGTGCTATTGGAATCCGTAGGCAAAAACAAAGTAAAATAAAACTACGGAAATCCACCAACAGGATTTGCACATACTAGAAAAACCGATTGGATAGAAATTACCTCAATGTTTTGATTGTTCGTTGTGGAGGCGCTGCTTTGTACGCTTCGCCCTCTACTGGTATCCACGCGACGAACTCCTCTGCAAGCGATCGGGATGCTAGCCACTTTTGTGTTCTGAAAGCTGTTCAGAACTGATCCTGACTATCTGGTAATCGGTCGTATTTCGGAGAGAGGAGGCTAGATACTATATCGACGTTCTAGGGTTTAGGGTTTTGTTTTTCTTTAATCAGATAAAGGACGGCCACCAAGAAAAGGTTAATATGTTTTGACATAGTCAAACATCACTTTTAATTAGGTGATCATTATGACTATTGGTTGGCTTATTTTCTCGTCATGGCTTGAATATTGGAGATAGTGAAAGGGATTTGTCCCTCTCTTTTAGAGAGAGAGATATCCATGGGCCCCTTGATAAGGAAGACTGGAAAATATGCATGACCATGCTCAAACAAGTATTAATAAGGTGTTATTAATATTATTTGTTGGAACAGTCTGCTTGGTGATCAAGTAAATGGTTAATTAAGTTTTATAAGGATGACTTGATCCATGCCTTATACTTAATTAGGATATCGTGTGACAAAAGGACTAAATATTAAATCTGATGCTAGGTTATTATTACATTTACTTAACTTGGGTAAGCATAATGTCTTTCTAGAGGCCGCTTATGTTTTGTGAATAAATGTCTAGGACATTTTTCATTCACTGCCAACGTTAAGTGAACCTACGGGGTCACACGCATAGACGATCTTGTGAGCATAATGTCCACGTTCACTGAATCTAGATTGTGTCCAGATTCGTCAAACGTATACAAAAGGGGAATTAGATTCCATATTGTATTTTCTGGTAAGTTATTAAGTAATTAATTTTATTTAATCGAATAAATGAAATTAATTACTTAATATTACTCATCCAACCATTGGATGATTATAGGAATAGATGGACGAGATTAAACTATCATTAGATGACAGTTAGGGTTTTGATATTGACAGCTATGAAAGGTTATGTTAACCTTTTCTTGGTGGCCGTCCTTTATCTGATTAAAGAAAAACAAAACTCTAAACCCTAGAACGGCAATATAGTATCTAGCCTCCTCTCTCCGAAATACGACCGATTACCAGATAGTCAGGATCAGTTCTGAACAGCTTTCATAACACAGAAGGGGCTAGCATCCCGATCGCTTGCAGAGGAGTTCGTCGCGTGGATACCAGTAGAGGGCAAAGCGTACAAAGCAGCGCCTCCACAACGAATAATCAAAACATTGAGGTAATTTCTATCCAATCGGTTTTTCTAGCGGAAATCCACCAACAGGATCCACACATATTAGAAAAATCGATTGGATAGAAATTACCTCAATGTTTTGATTATTCGTTGTGGAGGCGCTGCTTTGTACGCTTTGCCCTCTACTGGTATCCACGCGACGAACTCCTCTGCAAGCGATCGGGATGCTAGCCACTTTTGTGTTCTGAAAGCTGTTCAGAACTGATCCTGACTATCTGGTAATCGGTCGTATTTCGGAGAGAGGAGGCTAGATACTATATCGACGTTCTAGGGTTTAGGGTTTTGTTTTTCTTTAATCAGATAAAGGACGGCCACCAAGAAAAGGTTAATATGTTTTGACATAGTCAAACATCACTTTTAATTAGGTGATCATTATGACTATTGGTTGGCTTATTTTCTCGTCATGGCTTGAATATTGGAGATAGTGAAAGGGATTTGTCCCTCTCTTTTAGAGAGAGAGATATCCATGGGCCCCTTGATAAGGAAGACTGGAAAATATGCATGACCATGCTCAAACAAGTATTAATAAGGTGTTATTAATATTATTTGTTGGAACAGTCTGCTTGGTGATCAAGTAAATGGTTAATTAAGTTTTATAAGGATGACTTGATCCATGCCTTATACTTAATTAGGATATCGTGTGACAAAAGGACTAAATATTAAATCTGATGCTAGGTTATTATTACATTTACTTAACTTGGGTAAGCATAATGTCTTTCTAGAGGCCGCTTATGTTTTGTGAATAAATGTCTAGGACATTTTTCATTCACTGCCAACGTTAAGTGAACCTACGGGGTCACACGCATAGACGATCTTGTGAGCATAATGTCCACGTTCACTGAATCTAGATTGTGTCCAGATTCGTCAAACGTATACAAAAGGGGAATTAGATTCCATATTGTATTTTCTGGTAAGTTATTAAGTAATTAATTTTATTTAATCGAATAAATGAAATTAATTACTTAATATTACTCATCCAACCATTGGATGATTATAGGAATAGATGGACGAGATTAAACTATCATTAGATGACAGTTAGGGTTTTGATATTGACAGCTATGAAAGGTTATGTTAACCTTTTCTTGGTGGCCGTCCTTTATCTGATTAAAGAAAAACAAAACTCTAAACCCTAGAACGGCAATATAGTATCTAGCCTCCTCTCTCCGAAATACGACCGATTACCAGATAGTCAGGATCAGTTCTGAACAGCTTTCAGAACACAAAAGTGGCTAGCATCCCGATCGCTTGCAGAGGAGTTCGTCGCGTGGATACCAGTAGAGGGCAAAGCGTACAAAGCAGCGCCTCCACAACGAATAATCAAAACATTGAGGTAATTTCTATCCAATCGATTTTTCTAATATGTGTGGATCCTGTTGGTGGATTTCCGCTAGAAAAACCGATTGGATAGAAATTACCTCAATGTTTTGATTGTTCGTTGTGGAGGCGCTGCTTTGTACGCTTCGCCCTCTTCTGGTATCCACGCGACGAACTCCTCTGCAAGCGATCGGGATGCTATGCATGTGATGTTTAGTTTATTTCCTATTATTTTTTATATATGTTTTGTGAAATAATATACAAATAAAAAGGAAGAAGGTTTTTGAAACCATGTAAAAAAAAAAATATTAAGTCATAAAATGCCTTCCATGATCATAAGCACTTCTCTATGCTTGGATCATCATTTTGTCTTATTGCCAAAGCAAGAGATAAATGGTTACCTAAGTAGGGGAAGATGGAAAATGGTGATTTCATATGCTTGGAATGGTTTGACTTAACTAGGTTATTAAAACGTTTTTGAGCCTAGGACATCATATGGGATTTTGCCGGTACATGTAGATGTAAATCCCATTAATACATTTTTCTCTAATTATGGGTGTTAAGCAAAAGCTTACTTATTATTAGAATAAAATGAATTTTTATACCCATGATTTATATCAAGTGTTGAATATTTCAGGGAAAATTTAATGCTTTATTTATTTAATTTTACTTTGCAAATTCTATGTAGATAATGGCCTCAAACAATTCAAACACATCGTTGCGATCCGTGCTTGAAAAGAATAAGCTTAGTGGGACTAACTTTCTTGATTGGGCACGAAATTTAAGGATTGTCCTTAAACAAGAAAAAAACCTATATGTACTTGAGAACCCTATCCCTAATCAACCAGCTAACAATGTCCCTAGAGTCGAAAAGGATGCTTATAGTAAGCACAAGGATGATTCTAACGATGTGACATGTTTCATGTTGGCTACGATGGAATCTGAGTTGCAAAGCAATTCGAGGAAGTTGAGGCTTACGAGATGATAAAACAGCTCAAGGAAATGTTCCAAGAGCAGGCATGTCAAGAGAGATATCTTACCACTAAGGTGTTGAATAGCTGCAAAATGACCCCTGGCACTTCAGTTAGTGCTCATGTCCTTAAGATGAAAAGGTATTTTGATCAGCTTGAAAAACTTGGAGTACCTATAAGTCATGACTTGGCTACTGATATGATCTTGGCCTCTTTAACCTCTAACTATGATCAGTTTGTCATGAACTTCAATATGCATAATATGGAAAAGTCCATAAATGAATTGCACGGGATGCTCAAGCAGGCTGAACAAAACATTAGGAAGTCTACTCCTAATGTTCTGATGGTTCAGAAGGGGCAGTTCAAGAAGAACAAGGGAAAGGATATGGCCAAAAAGGGTAAAGGCAAGCAGAAGCCCAAGCCCAAGGTTAAACCACCAAAGAAAGGGACTTGCTTCCATTGCAATGAACCTGGTCATTGGAAGAGGAATTGCAAGCTCCACTTGGAAGAAAAGAAGAAGCAAAAGGCCAGTGAAACTGCCGCTTCAGGTATTTTCTTTATAGAAATTAATATGTCTATTCCTACTTCATGGGTAATAGATACCGGATGTGGAGCTCACATTTGTGTAAATGTGCAGGGACTCAAAAAGAGTAGATCTTTGGCAAAGGGAGAGGTGGACCTACGAGTTGCAAATGGAGCAAAAGTTGCTGCTGTAGCTGTAGGGACATTTGATTTACTTTTGTCTACTGGGCTTATAATTGAACTTAAAGATTGTTATTATGTTTGCTATGAGTAGGAACATCATTTCAGTTTCTTGTTTGGATATTGATGGTTTTGAGTTTAATACTAAGAATGGTAAAAGTTCTATTTATAAAAATGGTATTATCTATGGGGATGCCTCTTTATGTAATGGACTTTACATTCTTAACCTACATGATTCCATTAGTAAGCCCATCTATAACATAAATACAAAGAAATTTAAATCTAATGATTTAAATCAAATTTACTTCTGGCATTGTCGTTTGGGCCATATAAATGAGAAACGCATATCAAAACTCCATCAAGATGGACTTTTATCTTCATTCGACCTTGAGTCTTATGAAAAATGTGATTCTTGTTTATTGGGAAAAATGACTAAAAGTCCATTTACAGGGCAAAGTGAAAGGACTATCGATTTATTGGAACTTATACATACTGATGTATGTGGGCCAATGAACACACAAGCCAGAGGAGGTTTTCAGTATTTCATTACATTCACAAATGATTTCAGTAGATATGGTTATGTCTATCTAATGAAACATATATCCGATTCCTTTCAAAAGTTTAAGGAATTTCAAAATGAAGTACAGAATCAACTTGGAAGGAGTATCAAATTACTTCGATTAGATCGAGGTGGTGAATACTTAGGCCAAGAGTTTGACGAACATCTAAAAAATTGTGGGATATTATCACAATTAACTCCACCAGGAACACCACAATGGAATGGTGTGTCTGAACGCAGAAATCGAACTCTATTGGATATGGTTCGATCTATGATGAGTCAAACAGATCTTCCAATGTCTTTTTGGGGTTATGCTCTAGAAACTGCTGCATTCATATTAAATAGAGTTCCATCTAAAGCTGTTCAGAAGACACCATATGAGATATGAACCGGGAAACAACCTAGTTTAGCATCAAAATTTGGGGATGTGATGCTTATGTGAAGCGATCATTATCTGAAAAACCAGCACCCAAATCTGATAAGTGTCTGTTTGTGGGATATCCTAAGGAAACTAAAGGATGCTACTTTTATCTTCCATCTGAAAACAAAGTGTTTGTTGCTCGGAACGGAATTTTCCTTGAAAGGGAATTCGTTTTCAAAAGAGTTAGTGGGAGTAGAATCCATCTTGAAGAAGCTCAAGGACAGCAGACCATTTCTGAATTGAGTATGGATACTCAGTTGGACTCACGTATTCATACTGAGCCTAAACCTTTTACACAAGGGCCAAGAAGGTCTGGTAGGATTTCTCAGATACCACAGAGATATGGATTTCTTGTGACTGAGGATCATAATATTGATCTTATTGATGAAGGTGAACCTAATTCCTACCAAGATGCTATTCATAGTCCTAAATCTAGCAAATGGCTAGAGGTTATGAAATCAGAAATGCAATCCATGCATGATAATCAAGTTTGGACTTTGATTGATCCACCTAAAGGTTGCAAGACCATAGGGTGTAAATGGGTTTTCAAAAAGAAAACTGACATGGATGGCAATGTGCACACTTACAAAGCACGATTGGTAGCAAAAGGGTATAGACAAACTCATGGTATAGACTATGATGAAATCTTTTCTCCAGTTGTAATACTTAAGTCAATTAGAATTCTACTTGCCATTGCAGCATATTATGATTATGAAATATGGCAAATGGATGTTAAAACTGCTTTTCTTAATGGAAATCTACTGGAGGATGTGTATATGACACAACCTGAAGGTTTTATTCATCCTTCGAATTCTAGTAAAGTGTGTAAACTTCAAAGGTCCATTTATGGCTTAAAGCAAGCATCTCGAAGTTGGAATCTTCGTTTTGATGAAGCAATTAAAGAATTCAATTTCATCAAGAATGATGATGAACCTTGTGTCTACAAAAGGGTTACAGAAAATGCAGTAGTCTTCTTAGTACTTTATGTCGATGACATCTTGTTAATTGGGAATGACATCCCCACTTTGCAAAGTGTAAAAACTTGGTTGGGGAAGTGTTTTTCAATGAAAGATTTAGGCGAAGCAGCCTATATTCTAGGCATTAGGATCTATCGAGATAGATCTAAAAGGCTTATTGGCCTAAGTCATAGTGGATATATTGACAAGGTAATGAAAAAGTTTAGTATGCAAGATTCTAAGAGAGGATTCTTGCCAATGTCACATGGCGTTAAACTCAGTAAGTCTCAAAGTCCTACCACAAGGGAGGATACAGAACGCATGAGTAAGATTCCTTACGCTTCCGCAATTGGATCTATCATGTACGTGCACTCGCCCAGATGTCTCTATGCATTAAGCATGACTAGCAGATTCCAGTCAAATCCTGGTGAACCGCATTGGACTGCAGTAAAAAACATTCTCAAGTACTTAAGAAGAACTAAAGAGATGTTTTTGATTTACGGAGGTCAGGAAGGAGAGCTTGTTGTAAATGGTTACACGGATGCTAGCTTTCAAACTGATATAGATGATTTTAGGTCGCAATCTGGATTTGTGTTTTGTTTGAATGGAGGTGCTGTGAGCTAGAAGAGTTCAAAGCAAGATACTGTGGCTGATTCTACTACAGAGGCTGAATATGTGGCTGCTTCTGATGCAGCCAAAGAGGCAGTTTGGATCAGAAAGTTCATCACAGAACTAGGTGTAATTCCTAGCATTGTGAATCTAGTGGACCTATATTGTGATAATACAGGAACCATTGCACAAGCTAAGAAACCTGGATCTCATCAACGATCCAAACATATTCTCAGGAGATGTTAAAATTTGCAAGGTAGACACCAATGACAATGTCGCAGATCCATTGACAAAGCCACGCCCACAACTTAAGCATGAGAGTCATACTAGGTCAATGGGTTTGAGAGTCATGTCAAATTGGTGGTAGGGCAAGTGGGAGATTGTTAGTATATGCCCTAAGACTAATTGACTCACATTTATGATTTATGAAGCATGTATTTTTTTGAATTGTATTTTATACTCTTGGTCATCAAGTATGTGACTTGATAGTAAAACCCTTATAGCTAATAAAATACTATTCTTATTTGTCCCTAGTTTATTACATCTTGTAAACTAGTGTGAAGTTGATTGATGGTCAAGTTTTACTGATCATGAATATGAGATATAAAATCAATTCATAAATACATATTGAGAATATTGTATTGGACATGACCCAAAGTGAAGAAGAAATATTGCATGGATTTAAGTTATAAGTATTTCTTCTCAGTTTTATATTTGGTGTCCTTTGACCTAATGTTTCTAATGTTTCTTGCATGGGGAGAAAATATGTTTTGACATAGTCAAACATCACTTTTAATTAGGTGATCATTATGACTATTGGTTGGCTTATTTTCTCGTCATGGCTTGAATATTGGAGATAGTGAAAGGGATTTGTCCCTCTCTTTTAGAGAGAGATATCCATGGGCCCCTTGATAAGGAAGACTGGAAAATATGCATGGCCATGCTCAAATAAGAATAGTATTTTATTAGCTATAAGAGTTTTACTATCAGGTCACATACTTGATGACCAAGAGCATAAAATACAATTCAAAAAATACATGCTTCATAAATCATAAATGTGAGTCAATTGGTCTTAGGGCATATACTAATAGGTGCTACGTCTCGGTAGAAATAAAGTCAATTGAGGAACTGAGACAAGCTGACTATAAGTATAAGAATAAGCAAAGCATTTTCTAGCACTATATTTTTGCCAATTTGAGCCTTTCCACATTTTTCAGAATATGCAAAATACCTCCTCTACTTTGAATACCTCTTCCGCGGCCACGGTTTCTCTTGATGGTGCTACTACCCCCGCGGCTATGATTTCCTCCATTCCTGTTATTCTCAAGCGACCATTCTGAGTAGCTGAAGACCTGGAAGCAGTTTTTGCTCTCATGACCATTTTTTCTACAATGCCCACACACCAAATTGCTCTTGTCTGTGCTGCCATAGACATTTTGAACTGCAAATACAACACCTCTATTGTTGTTTTCATCATCTTCCTTGGTCATATTTTGTACCTGTTCTGGCTATATAATTTTGGCGTATGCTTGATTCACATTGGGCAAGGGATCTTCGTCCAAAATCGAAGAACGCATTGTTCCGAAGATCGTTGTATCAAGTCCAAAGAGAAATTGTGAGAGTTTCTCTTTCTCATGCATTTTTGCCAATTCTGTCACGGTTTTGTCATAATCGCAGATAGGAAGTTGTTCATAGTTTGCAAGTTCTTCCCACAGTTTCTTGAATTTGGCGAAGTATGTTGCCACATATGTACCTTTCTGCTTGCAATTCATAATTGCTGCCTTCAACTCATAATATCGATGTTAACCACAACTGTTAAATATAGTGTGTGATATATATATATAAGAAGAAACAAAAATATAAAACAGAAATACCAAAATAATAGTAAGGAAATAGAAATCAAAACCGAGTCTTGAATAAATTTCAATTTTCTTAAAACAGATTTGTTCTTTCTACTAGAAGTACTAGAGATGTGTTAGAATGTCTGTTTCCCAGGATGAAACAGGCTTCGAAGACTAGTTTAGCACTTGAAGCTGTTTTCCCTTCGAACTTGAACAAATTGGTGATGAACAGGAAGAAGATATAAGTATGCAAGTTAAGAGAGAATGCTAGAAATTGTAAAGAAAAATTTCTTATATCTTCTGCCGTGGAAAACAACAGTATTTATTTATAGATGGAAAAACCCTTCAATTGTTACATTGAATTAGTTTTGTACACTGAATTCACCCTTCAGCTGTTACATTGAATTAGTTCTGTACACTGAATTCAGTTGTACATAATTAATTATGTATATTTAGCAGCCATTAGAGAAATTAATATGGTTGTACATAGAACTCAACAGAAATGAATATGGTTGTTCATTGAACTCAACGGTTATTGAATCGAGACAAAAAGAAAATTTGGCAAAACGTGGTCTGATAAGGCCCCATGTTCTTTTCTAATGTGGGATTCAAATCCCTTACTTGCCAACCTTTTCCTCTTTAGTTTTTTTTTTTTTTCATTCACTTCCTTTTTCCAATTACTTTCCAACAATCCCCCACATGAATGATAAAAAAACTGTTTTGACTCGTAGTTTATGTTCATCAACTGACTTATGCATAGAAAAAGTAGGTATTCTCCTTTGAACTTCTCCCTTGTAACATATGTATACTTTACTAACTATCCAGTAGATATGATGTCCTTGAACTGTCTTGCTTTCTTATGTAAAGAGTCCACATATCTTATACATAAATCATTTATTTTTTAAGTTCTCATAGTTTTGTTCATTTTAGCTATAAACATGTCCTGGTTCTGCAAGAGGTTCTAAAGAATTGAGTCTAAGCAATTTTCCTTCAAAGCGGCCCCACTTTTCTCTTACATAGTTAATTTCTTAAACATATATATATATATATATATATTAAGAATCATTAAAGCAACATAATGTTAACTTTAACTGTTCCATCACTGTAATATGTTAAGAATAAACTGAGATTTTTCCCACAGTGACACACTAAGTCCTATGATTAAGTTGTCCCTTTAAACCTAGATCTTGGGACCTCCAGTCAACTAAGTAGGGTTTTTCTTTATAAAATTTTATCCTTCATAGGCTTTTAATCCCATTCCTTTTGTCAGTCTTTCAACCGCCTCTCTATTTAACCATTTGGTTAATGGATCCACACAGTTTCTTTTGACTTTAGATAATCAATTGAAATAACATCTGACGAGAGAAGTTGTCTAATAGTATTATGTCTGCGACGAATATGTCTAGACTTACCATTGTAAATAGCATTCTGTGCTCTCCCTATTGCTGATTGGCTATCACAATAAATGCAGATAGGGGGCACAGGTTTTTCCTGCTTAGAAATATCCTCTAAGAAATGACGTAACCATTCAGCTTCTTCCCCACACTTATCTAATGCAATGAATTTAGATTTCATGGTGGATATGGCAATCACTGTTTGTTTTGAGGATTTCCATGATATAGTTGCTTCAGCTAGTGTGAACACAAACCCACTGGTGGATTTGGAATCCTTTATACCTGATATCCAGTTAGTATCTGTGTAACCTTCTAACACAGTTGGATATATGGTATAGTGCAGTCCATAATTTCGCATATACTGATGGTATCTCAATACTCTTATTATTGCTGTCCAATGTACTGCACTAGGATTATTACAGTTTTAGAACCAACCATTATATAATAAAGAAACCGTCTGACAACAAATTTCTTTGTGCTAGCATCCTCAGTTTTATATTTTCGGTCCAATGATTCCTATAGAGCTTTAGCATTTTTATATGCACAATACACAGTATATAATGAATCACTTAATGTATTCAAAATATAATTACGACACAAAAAATTAAAATGATTCCATGCATCAACAACAGTTATCGTTTATGCATCATCATTACCCTCTGCCACCACAGGAGCTAACTCTATCAAGAAGTTTGCCAAATCAAAGTAGTCAGGTATAAAAATATTTTAAGATTAGAACCAGTAAATTTTTCTAGTTTTTCCAATTGACTAGCTAAAATTGTTAGCAGAGCAGCAACAACAACAATCGGGACATTTTCCGAACCAGAAGTAGCACTATTCACAATAACAGTATCTGTTCCAGTTGCCATTTCGGTAGGAGTAGAAAAGAGAATCTATTTTAAGATTCTTAACCACAACTGTTAAACATAGTGTGTGATATATATATAAGAGAAAACGGAAATATAAAACAGAAATACCAAAATAATAGTAAGTAAATAGAAAGCAAACTCGAGTCTTGAATAACTTTCAATTTCCTTAAAATAGATTCGTTCTCTCTACTAGAAGTGCAAGAGATGTGTTAGAACATCTGCTTCCCAGGATAAAAACTGGCTTCGGAAACCAATTTGGCACTTGAAGCTGTTTTCCTTTCGAACTTGAACAAATTGATGATGGACAGAAAGATGATATATGTATGCAAGTTAAGAGAGAATGCTAGAAATTGCAAAGAAAAATTTCTTATATCTTCTGCGGTAGAAAACAACAGTATTTATAGATGGAAAAGCCCTTCAACTGTTACATTGAATTAGTTCTGCACACTGAATTCAACTGTACAGAATTAATTATGTATATTCAACAGCCATTCGAGAAATGAATATGGCTATACATAGAACTTAACAGAAATGAATGTGGCTGTTTATTGAAATCAACAGTCATTGAATCCAGACAAAAAGAAAATTTGTCAAAATGTGGGTCTCATAAGGCCCCATATTCTTTTCCAATATAGGATTCAAATCCCTTACTTGCCAACCTTTTCCTCTTTAGTTTTTTTTTTTCATTCACTTCCTTTTTCCAATTATTTTCCAACAATCGAGACCCGTTCTGTGCACGGAAACTTTGCAGCAACTCATTCCACATTGTTTTTGCGACCCTTGTCTTTGTAATCGAAGCTCTCAAGAAGGGTTCTATAGTGTTAATCTATGACCCGATTAGGGTGTCGATTTTCTTCCACCTCTTAAATTTTGGATCATTCTCGTTCGTTTGCAATATGGTTCCATCGATGGAACCTAGCTTATTCTTGGACTCAACGCTAACCCAATCGCATCAGCACAATCGTCAAAACTGTCGTCCTTCAATTGAACGAGACTAATCAAGGTACCCGAACTATCATTGAGTGTTAGCTAATATTCATCTTCTTGGTCAAATTTTGAATTTGTTTCTGAAGAGCTTCAACTATTTCCTTGGTAGCCATTGTTGGCTCTGATAACACGAAAATAATTTAGGACAAAAGATGAAGAAATTGAAAACCAAGTTCTAGTAATATTTTTGTGTTTCTTGTGCTTTACGACTGAATGCCTCAAAATATATGGTACACTATTGGAATGCTACATATAGTATACAAACTATTACGGAAGGATAATGTTTACAGATTAAAGAGGAATGCCTAATTTCCTCCGAATCAAATCCCATAAAAATAGGAAGCTACCATACATTTATGTAGAAGGCTGCCTAATTTCCTACTAATTGAATCCCATAACTACAGTACATGTATATGGAAGGCTCCAACAAGGTATACATTCCTTCTTAGAATACATTCTTCTACTGAAATCCTTGGATACGACTACCTAAATCCTTTGTCAAATTCCGATCAATCCAGCGAACTAGTTGTTGCTCCCTAAAGAAATCCTTTTGTTTTATCTTTCGATTCAACCTCTTAAGTTGTTCCAAGACATCATTCTTGGAAGCAATCTGAGAACCACCAAAATATAAACGCTACATAACCACCAAACTAAAAGTAAATTCAAAAACCCACTACGTATAACTATCAGAGGCGCCTCCGGTGTGAGAATTTTCAACCAAAACCTTGATATTAGCAATCTCACCATTAAAATTTTTACCTTCGAATTATTTGATTTTAGGACTACAATAACAAATTAACAATAGCAAAACAGCTTTTTTTTTTGTCCTCAAAACAACGCATCGAGCCTAAAGAGTGAGGAAGAAGGTTGTTGAGGCTGGTGGTGACGGCAAAATCAAGAGGATGCGAGGGGGCTGACAGTTGTAGTTAAAGATCTAGGGAGGCAACATAGAGAATTTAGGGAGAAGAATGGAGAGAGGTTTTCAAAGGGGATTGTCGGCGCCCCCGGTGTAGCAAATGATTAATGGCGGCTAATGTTTTGGTGATTGAGAAGATGGAAGCTTCGCTTTCATTTTCTCCCCTCCCCGATATGATTGCCAGCGATGGCGAGAAGAGGATTTGGGAAGGGAAGGGGGAGGGGGGTGGGGGTGTTGGAGGATGGAGGATTTTTTGGTACAGAGATTAGGTATTGATTTGGGAGGAAAAGTGGGAGAAAATAAAGGAAAAAATATAAAAAAAATAACAGGACGAATTTTCTTATTTTGTATTTTGATAAAAATAGTCCTCATCCGTTATTACTTAACAGTAAAAATAAATAGAAGTGTTAAAATGGAAATTTTTTTAAAATTAAAGTGTTAAAATTGATAATTTTTTAATTTGAGTGCTAAAATGAATAAAATCAAAATTTGTTTCCCACACACATTTATATATATATATATATATGAAGAAAACTTTGTATTTATATTTTAGCATATATAAGAAAAAAAAAGACTTGAACAACATGTACTATTAAGGATTGACATATAATTGAAATAGGATTACTATTAATCATAAACTATGTATAATTATGTTACCTAGTTGTAATTTAGTTAGGTTTCCTAATCATATTCTATTTAGTAGTTGTCACAAGGACAATCTATATATTGTACAATATTTTCATATTAATGAGATAGAAAATATAAGATTGTTTTCCCCAATGAAAACTTTTATGGTATCAGAGCTAATTGTCGAAAAACTCTCATAATTAGTAGCAACAATATTGGAAACGTTGATGACGACATGGTGGAAGAAAGCCATGTCCGCCGAATGAAGAAAGATGCTTACTATGTAGCATCCACTGACGGACCTGGACTGATTTTAACAACAGTCCAACTAAGAGAGACCGAGAAGGATAATAATTATGCAGAATGGGCAAGAGTCATGTGCATGGCCTTAAGATCGAAGAAGAAGTTGGGATTCATTGACGGAATAATCCCAATTCTTGAAGGAGATCTAGACAAATGAGGAAGAATGGTGGGAAATCAATAATTTTGTGAACTCTTGGATTCTCAACACTATCGAACCCTCTCTCCGATCCACTATATATCATTCCTAGAGAGCTGATGAATTATGGACAGATTTGAAGGAACGATTTTTAGTTGGCACCGGCCCGCGAATATACGAATTAAAAGCCGCATTGGCAAATTGCAAACAAGGCGGTGATTCAGTACACGTATATTTTTCACGTCTGAAAAAGTTATGGGATGAACTAGAAAACTATACTCAACTCCCGTCCAGCACAGATACAGAACTATTGACCTTTATCATAAGAGAAAGAGAAAACGAGAAAGTTTTTCAATTTTTAATGGGATTAAAGAGTGCAATTTATGGCACTGTTCATTCCCATATGATTCAACAAGAACCCACACCTACGTTACGAACAGTTCTTGCTCAGATTTGCAAAGAAGAACAACATAAAAATTCAACACGAATAGGAGACTACTCTAGCAACGGCGCCGCTTTCGCCGCCACTGGAAAAGATCGCAGATTTTTTCCTTCAAAATTCTACTGTACTTATTGCAAACGGGCTGGACACGCTGTCACCGGATGCTTCCAGCTTGTGGGATATTTGGTGTGGTGGCCACGAAACTCGCAACATCTTGTCACCGGCCGCGGCCTCTCACCGACGAACAACAATAAAGCTTGGCTCGGCGGTAGATCTGGGCGAGGAGGAAGGCAGCAACCGCAGCCGCTGAGAGCTCACACAACGGACGGGAGGAGACTGTTGGAGGCGTGGGTAAACTCCGCTTCAGTCCGGCAAGGAAGATCGGCGGCGGACATGTTCAGAGATGACCTGCTCGTTGGGGAAGAAGATAGCTGAGGGCCGGGCGGGCCGATCCACAATGACGGGCCGAGTACAAGCAGTAGCGAGCCGGGTAGTAACGGGCCTGGCCCGAGGGCCTTTCCAGCTTTGACAGTTGACCAGTGGTCAACACTGTTGACTGCATTAAAAAATTCAAATAACACGCAATCCGAAAAATTATCTTGTATGGAAAATTTATGGATTTTAGATTAGGAATGTTCTCACCATATGACCGGTAGGAAATTTTTTTTTAACAATATAAATCCTATCCGTCCACACATCATTGGATTACCTAACGGTGCCAAGACTTTTGCTACACAAGAAAGAACAATCTCTTTAAATCCACGATTAACACTCCACCGAGTGTTGCTCATTCCTGAACTCACATGCAATTTAATTTCTTTGTCTCAATTGGCACGAGATTTGAAGTGTTTTGTCACTCTTTCTGACAATTTTTGTGTTATACAGGACCGTATCTCGATGAGGCCGATTGGAGTAGGTGAGCAGAGGAATGGGATCTTCTTCTACAAATCTATGAAATTGAAGGAATTATACGCTTTTTCTAGCACGGTTCTTGACTCAAGCACATTATGGCATATACGATTGGGACATCCTTCCGATTATGTAGTGACAAATTTTTTTGGTATTTCTAAAGACTCTTCAACTGGCAGATCTCCTTGTACCAGTTGTCTGCATGCCAAACAAACTCGTGATTGTTTTCCTATTAGCATCATCAATAAAGCCTCTAACATTTTTTACTTAATTCATTGTGATCTGTGGGGCCCATATAAAACCACATCAACTATAGGTGCTTCATATTTTCTCACTATATTAGATGATTATTCTAGGGCAGTTTGGATATATCTCCTATCCGAGAAAAGTGAAGTTGCGTCCACTATTCAAGATTATCTTGCCATGATAAAAACACAATTTCACAAAACTGTGAAGACAATCCGTAGTGATAATGGGACAGAATTCGCACCTCTCAAATCCTATCTTGCCAAACACGGCATAATTTACCAAACTACTATTGCTGGCAAACTACAACAAAATGGAAGGGTTGAAACATCGACATATTTTAAATGTAGCTCGGGCCTTGCGATTTCAAGCTAATTTGCCTATAAAATTTTGGGAAGAATGCGTTTTGACGGCAGGGTATCTCATAAATCGAACTCCATCAAATTTGTTACACGGTAAGACTCCTTATGAGTTGTTATACGAGAAGAAACCATCATACTCTCACATTAAAAACTTTGGGTGCTTAGCTTATGTTCATGACCATGATATACCCAAAGATAAATTTTGTGCCCGCAGCAAACCGTGCGTTTTTCTTGGCTACCCTCTTCATAAGAAATGATGGAGATTTTATAACTTACAAACAGAAAAATTCCTTGTGTCCCGAGATGTGATTTTTTATGAAACAAAATTTCCATTCCAAGAAACATCAACCATTTCCATATTTCCTATAGACTTCGGCCAATTTTACAATTTTGGAGAACAAGTTTTGGGTTCAAAACAACATATTATGTAAGATAGGGGGAGTTTAGCAAATAAACCCAACCCAAAAACACCAACCCAAAGCCCACATCTGCGCAGCCCAAATCCCATACCAACAGCCCCTTCCCACAGCCCACATCTGAGTAACCCACTTCCAACAGGCCCAGATTCCATAAACCCATCCCAGAGCCCACCCACCAACCCACCTCTAACAGCCCTCTCCCACGGTCTACCAGAATACCCTTCTCGCGGCCCACACACACGCAGCCCATCTCCACCTTCCAACCTGGGCCCACATCTCACTCCTTCCCACAGCCCAGTCCCGCACAGCCCACCTTCACCTTGCAAAGCTAGCCTGCACCCTCCTCCACGTGGCCCACCGTCAGACCCCTCTCATCCAGCAGCCCAACGTTGCAGCAGCAGCCCACGGCAGACATCTTCAGCAGCCCCCATTCAGCCCTCTTGCGGCACAGCACAAACAGATAAAAATTCTGGCCAAATTCAAGAAAATCTTCCTGAACAATTACCACAAGAAATTCTGCCAACTACTGCACTTAGACAAAATACTCGAATTAAAAATATTCCACCTCGGCTCCAAGATTATGATTGCAAGTCATATGGAAGTCTTCTATATCCCATTCCTCCTCGGCTCTCTCACCCTCTTCGGATCTCTCAGGTACGTTTCTTTATCCAATAACACAATTTGTGGACTGTAGCAAATTTTCTAATTCACATAGGCATTTTTTAGCATCTGTAGCCACAGAATCCGAGCCCACCACCTATTTTGAAGCAGTTTCTAATCCTCTCTGGCGCACAGCTATGCGCCAAGAGATTGATGCACTTGAACAAAATGGTACGTGGTCTTTAACATCTTTGCCTCCTGGAAAACGTACTCTGGGGAGTAAATGGGTCTTCCGTAAGCACAAAGTAGATGTCACCATCGAGCGATATAAAGCCCGCTTGGTAATTTTGAGAAATACACAAATGGCAGGTATTGACTTCACAGACACCTTTGCTCCAGTTGCTAAAATGGTCACCGTTCGCACTCTACTTTCCGTTACAACTGGCCTATTCATCAAATGGATGTCCACAATGCGTTTCTTCTTGGAGATTTACGGGAAGAAGTCTATATGCGACCACTCCCCAGTTTTTGCACTTCCTTCCGAGGACAAGTCTGTCGTTTGAAGAAATCTCTATACGGTCTTCGCCAAGCCCCTCGGTGTTGGTTTTCAAAACTCACTACTGCTCTTCGTAGGTATGGTTTTTCTCAGTCTTATTCCGATTACTCTCTCTTCATATACTCTCGAGAGAATATTTATCTCTGTGTTCTTATTTATGTGGATGATTTACTCATTACTGGAAATTCCATAACCACACTTGAGAAATTCAAAGCTTCATTACACCAGTGCTTTCACATGAAGGACTTGGGACCTCTCAAATATTTTTTGGGCATAGAAATTGCAAGAAACCCCACGGGTTTATTTTTATGCCAATGAAAGTATACATTGGAAATTCTCTCTGAAGTGGGTTTATTAGGTGCCAAACCGACATCTACTCCTGTGGAACCTAATCATCAGCTGGCAAAAGTATCTGGATCTTTGTTCGATAACCCAGATCGCTACCGCAGACTCATAGGCAAGCTGATATATCTCACCCTCACTCGACCTGAACTCGCATATGCTGTACATACACTTGCTCAATTTATGAACGCTCCTCGTCGTGCTCAATTTATGCTGCTATCCGAGTTGTCAGATATCTGAAAGGGAGCCCCGGTCGTGGAATACTTCTTAAATCTGACTCTCCCCTTTTCTTAACTGCATTTTGTGACTTAGATTGGGCTACCTGCCCAATCACTCGCCGATCTCTAACTGGCTATTTTATCTCCCTTGGTGGGTCTCCTATTTCCTGGAAAACAAAGAAACAACATAATGTTTCTCGTTCATCTGCTGAAGCTGAATATCATTCTATGGCAATGACTTTATGTGAACTAAAATGGTTATCTATTCTACTCCGTGATCTTCATGTTCCTATCACTCGCCCAATTCCATTACATTGTGATAACCAGGCTGCTCTTCATATCGCCGAAAATCCTGTTTTCCATGAACGCACTAAACACATTGAAATAGATTATCATTTTGTTCGTGATGCTTTCCAGGACTGTTTTATTTTTTCTGCATATATTCGCAGTGAAGAACAGCCAGCAGATATTCTCACTAAAGCTCTTCATCCGACACATTTTCATCGGTTGGCTTCCAAGTTGGGCATTTCCGACCTTCATGCTCCAACTTGAGGAGGAGTGTTAAGGATTGACATATAATTGAAATAGGATTACTATTAATCCTAAACTATGTATAATTATGTTACCTAGTTGTAATTTAGTTAAGTTTCCTAATCATATTCTATTTAGGAGTTGTTACAAGGACAATCTATATATTGTATAATATTTTCATATTAATGAGACAGAAAACATAAGATTGTTTTTCCCACTGAAAACTTTCTTATTCCGAATTCTCTCTTGAAAGATACAATAATTAGATATCTAAACTACTATTCTTCATAACTCAATATATATGCTTCTCTCTCTCTACATATGGATATATATCATAGTATATATATTCTCTGACGTGAATATTTATAGCCTCTTGAACATGTTTTCATGGTTGAAAAATCATCCAGAAACAATACAATTACGTGGAATGATCTTCATATACGACTCATTGGCGATTCAAGATTCTTGTCTTGTCAACTGAAATAAATAAGTAAAACAAAAAGTTAATGAAAAAATATCTTACGAGTATAGCAGTGTTAACCGTACGAGAGAGAGAGAGAGAGAGAAACACCTGAAAATAGGTCTCCAATTTTCTCTTTAGAGTTGCATACTCTTGCTTCACTTGTTGAAAGGTTCTGATGCATCTGCACATTTATATAAATTAATAAATCATGGAATTATCAAATTTAACATATAATAATATTACTTAGTATGAGAATGAGATTGAGTATTGGTAGATGGATTTTGTACCCTTCAGCATTTCGTGCTTTGCAGTGGTCTTGGAATTGAGAGCATTCCTTCTTCACCTTTTTTGCACCAATGCTGCTCATCATCATTATTATTATGCAACATTAACTCGTTTATTATTATAATACCAAATAATAATATATATAATTCTGAGAGCAAAAAAAAAAAAAGAAAAAAATAAAGTAGGTCCTAATTAAATTACCCGGAGCTGCTTCCCTTGAACTGGTGCATAAGATCATCTAACTTGTCAAAGTCCAAAGTGTTTTTTTCCCTGCATAACATACAGTAATATTAATATTTTTGCATGAGTAAATTAATTAAATGTTTCAAAAAGAAGATAATTATTTTTATAACTTCATTTTTTGGGAAAAAATGAATTATTATTAAATTTTTTTAAAAAAAAAGAAGAGGCTGCTGACATTGATGATTCTAAGTTGCGGATGAATCTGGCAGAATCAGAGTAGAAAAGTTTGACAACTTCCTCAACAAATTCGGGGTTAGCATCGTCTTGCAATTCTTCTAACTGAATAAATTGATCATCAAGATACCCCTGCAATAATATTCATCTATATTAATGGAATATGTAATATATTATCATATATATATATATAAAGCTATATGGATAAATCTTTGACTATGGAATACTTGAGTTGAAATATTTTTAGTGTGAGAACCAGGAACGGAAAGCAACATACATATTCTATATCCAAATCTCTCCAAGTCCTAATTTATTTATTTATGTCCTTTTTAATCCAATATTTTTACTCATATCTAGTTAAGGCTATGTCAATAAGGTATTTATTGTTTGAACTAGCAAAAGTTAAGGTCCGATTACAACTGAAAGGTTATAAAGATTTGAACTTAAAATTCTTTTACCTGATACCGAGTATTTCTGTCACTGAATTACTATATTGTCACTTTCTAATTAATATTTGTATATTTGAATTATTTATATGTTAATGAAGACGTATTTCTTCAAAGTGTAACACTTTTTGTATTACGTGTACTTAATATAAAACAAAAAGAGATATATTGAGATATGTAAGAATAGACTTTTATAGCAAATTAAAAGATGGCATTTTGATAAACTAAAGAATGAATTAATATGAACCTGTTCAAAGAGGGTTTTCCTCATATTGGCAGCTTGGCGTGTAAGTTGACTCCTCTCCATATTTTTATTTCCAGCTCCCTTTGTATTCTATTGGTAAATGTAATAAGAATTGATCAGATGTTCTTCTATGGACGGAAGTAGGTACCAAAAGGAGGGAGTTTGCATGGTTTATATAGGATAGGACTACACTTAGCTACTCATGAGTAGAAAATGACTCTTAAGGGCTCCACACCCCTAAAATAAACCACCCACCACCACCACATATTTGGGACGAAAATAATTTATATATGTACTATCCAGATTAGGTACATTTTTCTTTTCTTTTTTTAAATTTCTCCCTCTCAAAATTTTCTTTTCTTTTTTGAGATTTCTTCTTCTCTAATTTTCATGATTTAGAATTTTCATGAAAATATTAAATGAAAAATTTCTAATACGTACCCTAAGACACCCGTTATAATCAAAATAAATTTTTTGAATTTAAGATATACTTTTTCTCAAAATTTAATAATTTTTATTAAAATTTTAAATTTTATAAAATCTATAGATTTGAACTACAATATATTAGGGAGGAGTCAGATATTTATTTATAAGGGGGAGAGGCTAAAATTTAAATAGACACATAATTTAACCTTAACTTATTATTATTTATTATTATGTACTTAATAATATACTTTGTATTGATTCGGGGGTAAAAAATAAAAAAATTTATGTACTAATCTTTACACAGAATGAGCATAATTTTATGTCACATATAAAGTATAAAAAAAATATAAAGTTAATATCAAAGTACCCCTTAAAGTTGGAGGTTGGAACCATTTTAATCAAAAAGTTAAGAAATACCCATTTAAACCCCCTAAAATGTTCATCAACTACTAAATAATTTTTGACAAAAATGTATTTTTCCTAAAGTAGCCTTGAAGGATATCTATTACTAAATTTTTATAACAACTCCCTCGTAGAATTATACTTCAAAAAGAAAAAAAGACTCATCTTAGAATTAGTATATAATATCAACTGATTCAAAAAGCTTTTATACTACCAAACTAATCAAGTCATAAAAATATAATGGGAGATGATACCATTGGGTATCCATGGAGGAATTTCAACTTGGGAACTAAGAGAAAATGCAGCTTTCAGCTCCCACGAAATTTTAAAGTATTCTTCAGTTGTGCTCAATAAACAAATCACAGTCAGTACATATGTTTAGCAATTTCATAACAACTAATTCAATGTGTTCTTTGATATAAATGCTTCAATGGATGCTCTCTGAAGAAATAATCTGACCGTCTGTTCTAACTTGATTAGTTTGGTAGTATGATATTTTTTTTATTAATTGATAGCATGATAATTTTTATCTTATTAATTTTTCTTGTAATATGTACGTGCTACAACTCATTTTAAGATGAGGTCTTTCAAAACTTCGGTGATAGACATGTATGAATATTTTTGGTAATATAAATTCGGTCAAAAGTCATAATGATTGACCAATATTTTAGGGAGTTAAAGGAATATTTTTTAACTTTTGAATTAAAATGATCCTTACCTTTGACTTTAAAAAAGTATTTTGGCATTACTTCAAACATATTATTTGGATTTGGCCCTAACATAATTTCATTATATTTTATTTGTATTAATCTATGTCTCGAATTATATATTAAAAAATTCATTAAAAGGGAAAATTTTGCAACGAATTTTGAGCGAAATCATGTCCAAATACCTCCTAAAATTTTTCATCTCACTTGTGTGCTTTCTTTTTCTTTTTTTTTTTTTCATTTTGCTAGGTAATTGAGTTTTAATTCGAAGAATAACAAAAGACTTCCTACTTAATTGAAAGTTTAATGCCTTACAATAATTATTAGAGTGCTTTTTTTAATTAAAAAATTAGAGTGCTAAATGGCATAAATTGAACGAAAATTTTTTTCCACTCATTTAATAACTAAAAGAGGTGGCAAAGTAATAATTCAAGTAATAGAAGTATTGTTTAGTAAATTAGAGATTCTTATTCGAACCACATCATCTTTTCTTAATGTATAAAAATTTAAAATAAAAGGATTTATTTTTTTTTTTTGGGTAAGTGTTTTTGACTAATATGGGACCATAACTTTTTCCTATTATACAGACAATTTTTCTTGCAATTGAAATATATATATATATAATCCAATTTGAGTCCCCAACATTTTTTGTAATAAACATGGACTATGTACAAGCAAGAAGCAAGAAATCAGAAATTAAGTCCGTATGAGAGTAACTCAATTGATGATAATAAGGATTAAAAATAATATCGAAATTTTAACTCATAATATATAATGTGTGAGTGATTTCTTGTGCTCACCAAGACTAGTCTCTAATTTGTAAGATCATAAAATTACCATAATTTACATCACTTACTTGAACCCTCACTTAAGCGTGCCTTTTTTAACATGAAATCAGGAATCAATTTATCAAAAAGAAAAGAGGAAATCGGGAATAAAAGATTTTAAACAAAATATATAAAATTCCTAAATTATGTCTTCCGTTGAAAAGAAAACTTGAAGAAAGTGTTTGATTTTGACGGCCACAGCAAAAAAGTCAACCCTTCTTTTACGGGAAAGAAGCAGGCTGATACTTAGTGAAAGGGTCACAATTTTATTTATTTATTTATTTATTTTTGAAGGGGGACACAATTTTCTTAACGATAGTCTAGGATAAAGATGATTAACAAATAAGGGCCAAATTTAAATTTAAATTGGATGGTAACAAAAATTCTTAAGAAAAAACTTTGATCTATTATTTATTAAAAATAAAAAGACTCATCTGAAGAGATAAGAGAGAAACCATATGCTTTTGGATTAAATCCAGCAAAGAATAATTGAAAATAAAAAACATATAGTTTGTGAATAAAGAAATACTAAATAAATCAATATAAGAAAGTTAAAAATAATTCTCCAAGTAAGATCGAAAATGCTCATTAAAGTCGGAGTTTAATCTTGGTCGGAGAAGACTAAGGCTCCATTTGGTTCAGAAAATATGATGTAAAAACAAAACACTTTTTGTTGGAAAAGGTTTTCTCTTGATTGGTAATTAAGAAAAATGTTAAGGAAAATATGATAAGAAAATTAATGAGGAATACTTAATTTAAAAAGTGGAAAATCTGTTCCTTATAAAAGTGTGAGACAAAAGAAAATAATAAGAAAAACCTTCTCTTGACGAACTAAGATGTTTTTTTATTTTTAATTTTTTTTAATTATGTAAGAGTGGTGCTATTTTTTTTCTTTTCTTGTTTGGAAACCTATTGCTACTTTTTTTTTCTTGGAAACCCACAGCTACGGATTTTTTTCTTTCTTGTTGCTGAAATGATTTTTTTTAAGATAAATTTTTACTGAAAACAAGACTATTTTTAAACTATAATACCCTTTCTACCTTTCATAAATGAGGGAAGAGAGATGAATAGAAAGACGAGTAAAGATGGAAAAAGTTCAATAAATACTTATTAAAAATTATAAAACTCATTATATTTTTTACTGACCGAAAGGAGTAATTTTAGTCTATCCTAAACCTCATAAAAACTTGAACATTAATAAAACCAAATCGGGAATCTAAAAGTTCGGAGCAAAAATAATTCATTTTTTCCTCTCTTCTCTATTTCGCTCTACAAAATTTTTTGAATGATTCATTTTGAAATTCGTAGGGAGATATATAAGTAATTTTAAAAATTATACACAAGAAAAACTTAAAGATAAAAACACTTGAAATGGACAAAAAAACAAATTTTGTATAAATTTTGTCCAAACCAACGACTGGCCAAAATTCTTCCAGAATTTTATTGGTTTTAGTAATTTTAAAATTTTTTATTTAAAAATTTTTTTTTTAAAACACAAAAAAATAAATTTCTTCCTACTGTCACACGAAATTTTGCCGAGTAGAAACAAAGAAATGTAAAAAGAGAAAGTAAAAGTAAAAAATAAATTATTTTCACATTAAAATTTTTAAATTTTATTTTCAAATTGATTTTATTATTTCAAAAAGTTTATAAAAAAAAGTTTGGCAAAGTGTGGAGCACTATAAGAATACGGTTAGGACATCTTTAGCCCCTAGAAGCCAAGCCAAGCCAAGCCGAGCAAAGCCAACAAAAACTACATTGTAAAAGGAGGAGATACGAAATGAGTAGTACCATCTTTCTTCTCCTCATTGGGATTGGCGTAGGGTAGGATTGAGATTTACAATTCACTAACGCAGTGGTTTTGAGGACAGGATTTCAGACCGGACAACAACTAGACACGTGTGACCACGTTCTTACCATACATGCTGACGCGAATTCGGTAGCAGGTAACGTGCGTGCCTTCTGGATTAAGATCACCTAACACATCTATTAACATTCTCTAATATATACTATTTATAATAATTTTATTAATAAAAATTTTAAACTTAAAAAAAATTTACTAATAAAAAAAATGTACTAAAAAATACACTAAAAGATCCTAGTGCCCTATATGTGTATTCTCTCGTATCCTGCTACAATGGTATCTAGGGCAGTACATACTCTTCTGCTCTTGCCAAACCTAATTTGATAATGCCACTACCATCATTTCAGGAGTACATGCGTAAGTAAAGGTCCAGCCGCTATAACAAACCATATTCAGGCAGTATTAGCTGGAACTTAGCATTCTCCTGACCCGCCCACACAACCTCCATTCCATTGAATCGATCAATATAGTTACCGAATCAAAGGTCATGAATTTAAACTGCATTTCTTTCCTTCAATGTATTAAAAAAAAAACTATAAAAGGTAGGAAAAGTACAGTGGCCCGACCAACACAGATAATAACAAGAAGAAATGTCGGTTTCAGTATTCCTTAAAATCTTGCTCCTGATTACTCACCTAAACCTTCTAAGCATTTTGCCTAAAAGAAAATCAATAGAAACAAACATTTGGCAAGAATGCATATGAAAATATGAGTCAATATGATATGATCACAAAAAGGAGAAAAAATTCGTCAAGAATGATTGGAAAAGAATTGCATTTCCTTTGGAGAGAGATGAGACAACAGTGGTCCTTGTCATGTCTGAACATCTATCTATCTATCTATCTGCATCAAGCAATTTCAGCCAAAAATTCAAAGTAAAAGAAACTACTGAGAAGGCTAGGGAAACACAGAGAAGCAATCCAAAGCAAATTCATCAGGCTGTATCCTTTATTCCCTTTCCATCAAAGACAAGTTAGCGAAGGAAACACAGAGATGCAAAACCAGAGCAGCTGCTTTCAGAGGACCATTTGACCTCTCTCTTCCCCTCCCTGTGGTCTCACCTCATATACCAAATGCCTTTTCAAAAGTTTCTCCTCCCCCCCTCAATTGGAACATTTGGATATTCCTCTCAATCATTATCTTCTCTATTGATAAGGAACCCACGGAGGATGTGATAAAACTTTTCTAATAATTTTCCTACTGGATTCAAATACAACTGAACTTCTGAAGAAACTTTTACGTTCCTTCCAAAAAAGCAAGAACATCATCCTGAAATTTTCTCTTTTAGGTTTTGTTCTTTTCCATCTTTTGACTTTCGGGTGGGGGGTGTAAGACAAAAAATTCAACAAGAAGAGAGAGGTTTTGTGCACCTATTAGATGGTGGGTGCATAGGCATAGCAGAGACCACTGGCCACGTTTCGTTTCGCCCATACATTATGCATGAGTTACTTCCTGAAAATTTCTCAAAATAGAATCAAGTTTTCCACCAATCAACAGAGAGAATACATTCTAGTACAAATTTAAATATTAAAGAAATTATAGAGTCAAAACCATGATAGCAATGTTATAATACCAGAGGATGAGAATAAAATTCAAGACGTGGCATCCAGTAATCTTCAACTTGCAAGTGCAAGATGTAGACTTCATAAAACGACAGATGAATTTTCCTCATATCCATGATATCAGTTTGCCATTCAAGGCGTCAAGAAAGAGCATGGCAAAGAAAAAAAAAGTTGTTAGCATATTAGAAACCATCTTATTATTCCCTAAATTTCAAGAAAGAGCATGACAAAATGGTGAAATCTTTCAAAATACTCAAGAAAACAATGTACCAGGATATACGGTAACATAAAATTGAAAGATTTGGAAAGATGGAAAACAAAAATGACATATCTGACACCCATTTATGAACACAGGCATGCCAAATTGGGAGAGAAGAACAAAAGATCCCAGCTTGAAATGCAGCTGAATCTTTCCTAGAGAAGAGGGAAGGTGCACCCACAGCTAAGATACCGGCCTGCTGAAGAAAGTTGGCTACCTAGGGTAGGGTGCAATGGCTTTTGCTTATAGGGGGCATTACTTGAAGCATATCTTTCTGATATATTTCTCCTCTTTCCTTGACAAGAATGAGCTCATGGGCAAAATCCAAAAAACATGTGAGAGAGTAAAGAATATCATTCAATAAAGTAGCTTTACTGCAGCTGTCTAACTTTTTTCACAAGGTTCTTGAAGAAACACCAACTATGTCCGTTGCCGGAGGAATCCCATTGCCTGGTAAACATTTTGAAGAGTGCTATCAGCTATTTCTGCGGCTCTTCTGGCACCTTCCGCCAAGACTGTATCCAAGTAATTTGCATCAGACATGATTTCCTCGTAACGAACCTGCAAATTGGTGAACATCAATAACAAATGCAATATTCTTGATTTGTCACAAACTAGATGCACTGTAGTTCAATAATTTCAGATTTAAATAATCAAGTCCGGGCATAATTAAATGTCCATTGTCTTGGGCCTATATATCATAAATTTGCTGAATTGATACTCTGAAACATGAGGAACACATTAGTTGGAACGGATTTCCACTAAGAAAAACTTAAGTGCCTAAAATTGGTGACTCAACAATAACTTAGATCTGCTTAATAGAAAAACTACATACCTAGTGGAACTAAATAGTTGAAATAACAGAAGGTGCAACTATGTTGCAAAGTACCAATAGGCACCTATGTGCAAAGCCTAAACATAACTAAATGCAATAACATTTATAGACATGTCATATATGATTTGCAAGATGAATCGGGGAAAATATGAAAACAGAACGAAGCCTAGGCAAGTTAAAAGTGCGAATTGATCATCTCTCACATCCAAATCATTTCAACTAGATCAAAATAGTTTTGACGCCCAACACCACCCCCCCTCCCCCAGAAAAAGAAGATCAACTTTCACCAAGCTGCAAACAGGTAACAAGTAACTAACTAGAGGAATTACTGGCTCAAATTAGCCGTCCTGAGATTTGAATCCATACTCTATGTAACAGTTCGAAGACTGTCTAGTTTACTGCCTGGACCTTTTTAATAACATAGAAACTGAAACCCGGTGTAAGCGTCATACTTTACCTGTCAATGAATCAGTGGATTGATTCAACTCAGTTTCTGAGTTCCAATAGCACTCTAACCTTAATAACGATAGCTCAAAGTTATTCTCTATAACTTTGCATCCTAATACCCAAAATAGAAAAGTTTAACTCTTCATCTAATCTTTACATTCTAAATATTATAACCGAGCCCCCCCCAAAAAAAAAAAGCTACCTGAAACTTAGCATAAATGTAACAGCTAGCGCAGGATCTAACAGATTGTTAAGTTTCTGTTAAGTTTAGTAATGCAACTGGAACTTTAATTTATTTCCTCAAGCTTAAGTAGATAACTAATATCTTCTACTGGAAATGTGCACAAAAGTTTGATCTCAGCTCGTCCAAATAACAAGACGAATGCTGTGACTGTAAGACCATATTAGATGGAGACAGTAAGCAAGTAGAATTGCAGAAACCTGGATAGGATGTAAATGATCGATTAAAGCATCTGTAAGAACAGGTTTGAAAGCTCCCCAGTTCATATCTTTGCACTCCTCTGCAACTTCCTGCATCAAGAAATTACTACCTCCCATCAGAAATATACTCCCTCCATTTCAATTTATCTGTCACCATCAGACAGCGCACAAGTATTAAGAAAAATGATTAGATTGTCTTAATTGAAGGATGAATAGACTAAATTACCCTTACTTAGGAATCTGAGTTTGTTTGAATTATGTATAAATATTTTTTTGCTAGGTGTATAAATATTTATTAGATTGTACCATCCCAAGAATAGTAAATAAGGGTGTATGTGAAAATTTTCATCTAATACTCTCTTGATTTACTAAAGAGACAGATGTTTAAAGTATGGACAAGCGACAAATAAATTGAAACAGAGGGAGTAGGTCCTTTTGGACTTGTGCATAAGAATTAAGGATCTTGAAAAAAAAACTTTTGAACTATAGCACCTTTTATGCCCTTAATAAATAAAGAGTGATAAAGTGGAAGTGAAACAAATGAATAAAAAGATAGGTAAAGATGTAAAAATATGCAATAAATACTCATTGAAAAAGTATAAAAGGACTTTATTTTGATCACACATCAACTCTCTAAAAAGACATATTTATGAATGGAGGAGGTACCTATTAGTGTATGTCATGTATGTTTACATCATGAGAATCATGAATTTAGCTGTTGTTAGACAAATGACATAATATATCAAACTTTTCAATTCATGTCTAGAATACTAAAACTTTAACCAAGTATGCCTGGATTACACATCAGCAACATTCCAAAGTGAATATTGTGAACATGAACTACAACAGTGCCCTTTTCCTCAAGTCACCAAATAAGATTACTGTGATTAATGTCAGTTCCGATGCAGACCTATAAATCATCAAGTGTCCAGTCAAGATGAATACTACACATAGAAGATAGTTTCCTTCGATCTGTGAGAAATAATTAGGGTTAAGTCCATATAGGTACTCTAAAGTATTGGGTGAACGACAAATGAGTACCCAAACTTATTACCATGACAATTGAGTACCTAATTTGGATGGAAAAAGTTAAATTGGATAGAAACAAATACAAGGACCACTTATCAATTTTTTAAAAAAGTTGTAGTTGTCAATTTATTGAATATTATCTTTATAAATGAATTTCAAAAAATGCCATATTGAGTGATTGAGGAAATAAATTTTTAAAAAATGCGCTCAAGTTAATTGTTAAATATTGTAGACAAATTCTCACCCTTCTTTTTTCGATTTTTGCTATATTTTCTCACTTCTACTCTTCGTTTTTTTCCTAACTCAATTCTACTATCTCTGTCAAAAACAAAATCTATTCTCTTTCTTCATTTTCCTGTTTTACTTTTTTATGACCTGAAATGAGTCGAAGAAAACAAAAATAGGGGAGAGAGAGAGAGAGAGAGAGAGAGAGAGAGAGAGAGAGAGAGAGAGAGAGAGAGAGAGAGAGAGAGAGAATTGTCTATATAATAATCACTCAATAAATCGGCAAAACAATTACTTTTTTAAAATTGATAAGTGTCATTGTATTTTTTCCATCCAATTTAACTTTTTCCATCCAAATTAGGTACTTAATTGTCATGGTGATAAGTTTAGGTACTCAGTTGTCACTCACCCAACACTTTAGGGTACATATATGGACTTAACCCAAATAATTATTCAAGTTTTTAATAAGCATATGATACTGTACTGACTAAAGAAGAAAAGAAATGGTGCTCAAGACTCCCCCTTTCTAAGACACTTGACAATTTCATTCTTGATGCATATGCTGAGCCGGTGTCCTACAGTTCCAAAAGGAGTTATAGCACACAGATCAAACAAAAACCTGGCTACATTTGACCAAAAGGTGTCAGGTGCAACTGCTAAGGAATTCTTTAACATTCGAGTTCAGCCCGATTCGAACAAATTAGGTAAAATCCCAGAAGTAATCTAACAAATGTATAACCAACAGTGTAATTGCCTGCAAATTTGGGTTATAAAAGACATTTAGACGATCTAAAGGATGAGAATGTCAACTATTGTGCAGAAAACATAGAAACTGCCACTGAGATATACGACAATATCACATTCTAGTAATACTGCTTTTTTACTATAGGTTCTCTTTTGTTGCTGGTGTTTTGTGTATAATTGTGTAATGTTGGTCATTTTTATATGGATAACTTGAATCATATGGGCCATATCTAATTAAACTATCAATATATTATATAAGGGCATTCATGAGCTCCCAAATTTTAGCAAAATACTATTGAGATATTTTACCTGCTTTGTCTTGCCAGAAACAAGCTGATAAACTGAGAGAAGGTTGTTGCACTCAGGTCTTTCAGGATTGTCAAACTCCAAGCTGTACAATTTACCAGAGAAAATTACAAGAAGGAAAAGAAAAATCAAATGTATAGGAGCTACAAAGATTGTGTTTCCAACAATTTGACGAAGGAGAAAATGAGGGGTGAAAAACATACCCAGAAAATGAATCAGTCTTGCAACGTTTTATCTTGTTTGCAATAACCTACACAACAGAAATCAACTGAAAATAAGCAGAAATATAATGTCGACATTAACAATTACTTGTAGAAAACACCAATAAGCCTATCAGTCAAGATCTCTAGATGCACACAAGCAAAGAGCTCGTCTAATAGAAGAAGATTTCGAAGAGATCATTGTCCCATCAAATTGAACTACCATAAACTCATGTTGAATGCATGAGAACTATGACTTAAACCACCAAAAACCAATCCATAACGTCTCTTTTTAAACTCTGAAACATCAAGACAACCACACATTTGAACAAAACACAGCCCCAAAGCCTCAAATCTTAAACTTCACAACAGTTAGATATCCGCATCAAGTAAACTACAAAAGTCCACAAGTATGAAACCACACTGTTCCTTTTGGACTTCTTGATGCGACGAAAATATGATCTATGGTCTTTATTTAATATATCCATCCACCAACCACCTTCGACAATGAGTCCTTGACAAGCTCATATAAACATTGAACATAAGTTTAACGAATCCTACAGTTGATACCCAGTTTTAGCAAACAACTACTTCATTATTGTACAACCATGATATCTTCTGTTCATTTTCATTGTACACAGATTCCAGATGGTTCTGTAAGGCACAGAGGGTTTACAAGCTATATAACTTTAAAATGGTATGTGCTTAAACCAGACAAAGTTCAAAGATCAGAGAAAATTTTAAGAAGATTGTGACTATCATTTAACATTTATCTTCTCAATTTTGTTGCAATTTACACTTTGGTCCACCTAAGGGTTGAAAAGGTAGGCTGCCTAAACATGAGGGAGTGTGTAGGTATTGCATCCAACCAAGGTGGCAAAAGGTAATTTCCCAATAAGAATCATGGTAGACATTAGTTTTACTAGGTAGGACTTCCCATGTTTGCACATGACAATTTGTAAAATACTTTTTCACTATGTTAAGTGCACCTTATAAATACCTCACCCATATTAACTGTTTATTTGTAATTCTATTATACTCCATGTAACTCCCAAATAATTGTGCATCATAGTCATTCTTATTTTCTTGAAGTTGCAAACTATTATTAATAGTTTATATCATTCATACATAAGGTAGTTTTATACTACTAAAGGAAGTGTCATTAAGTTAGGGAAATAAAAGAAAAAAACCACGCCTTATAAACTACTATCAGCGATTAATTGTTTCTCAATGTTTTTATTGCCTTCTATGTAACTCCAAATAATTGTTCATTATTATCATCAATTTGTTTTGTGAAGTTATGTTACTAAATTAAGTGTCATTAAGTTAGGGAATTTTTTTAAAAAAAACAAAAAAACACCTTACAAATCAGTATCCCAGATCAATTGTTTCTGTACGTTTTTTTATTACCCTCTATTTAACTCCAAAATAACTTCATTGTTATCATCACTATTGTACTTTACGTTTTTACATGTCCACACTTTTAAAAGATAGATACAGTTGAGAGACTGGTATTTAGTAGGTCAATTCTAGAAGGAGATGTCCACAGCTAAAATACAACAAGTATTGTAAGTATAAGCCACCTAAGAATACACCACTTTAATGAATGCAACAATCTTTCAAGACCAATGATCACTTAAGTAGAAAGTTAGTGATTCCTGACGGTTATTATACACCTAAAATAATTGTTTTCTCTAAATTGCACAGAGCTGCTGAGCAAAGTCCAAAGGAAAGCTAAACTTACCAGCAACTCAGCAGTTGGATCCAGACAAATTTTTACATAGAAGAAAATTAGAATCACTCAAGAAAACATGATAATGAGAGAAACTAAACAGTATGCTCAGTTCCGTTTTTTCAGCTTTCTTCCCGATATTCCAACCATGCTTTTGCCCTGGCTTTCATAAAGAGACAGTTATACTCTTTACGGTCTTATTTGATAACATCCAACACGTGTTGAACATCTATATCATGCAGAATCTATTCTATCTGGACAAAATCTAAACTTAGGGCATGAAAAAAGCTGGCCTAAAGAGTTCTCCCGTTTCTGATCCATAGGAGTATCTAGCTGCTCCTGAAGTGAGACGGAGAATACATGAGCAGTCACATGGAATAAAGCTTCAAAAAAAGAACTAAGTCGTGCATAAAACAACTGCATACCAGAAGGCATACACCATCCAGCCTCCACACATAAAATTAAAGTGCATCAAGTTCATTTTTGCTTAACTTCACTGTTTTAGGATATTGTTCATCTCAAAACATCAACAAAATGCGAGCATATTAAGATAGTAATCCAATTTCAACTCACATCCTTCGGGTCAAGCAAATTGATTCGGGACTGATCTGAAGGTGCTGACTTGGACATCTATAGAAAAGAGAAAAAAAGTCAACATCAGAATATTGAAGGCAAACAAACTTAAACAATATTAATGTTCAAAGTATTAGAAAAAATCCAAAAGAAATAACACTACCATAATTGAGTAAAAACAAGTATTAATTTTTTTTTATGTATAATTTCATATCCGACTTACTTTCATTGTATACATGTCAAATAAAAGGGGGCAATCTATACAGCCAGAAACAAACAGCGTGGAAACACATTTTGCGACAACTTGGGCAGTATCCAACCCCAATAGCCCAAGTACCGTATGCAAGTGTTAGACATGAAGAATAATCCAAAGTTACCATCTTGTATAACGAAAGACAAAACAAATGAACCTTGGCTTGAATAATTGCTGAAAGGTTTATGTTCAGCTTTACAATCTCTCATGCTTTGATGATTTACTTGTTCTGGATCAGGGAGGTCATTATGAATTCTGGAGATTTTACAGTGAAGGCATGAGTGGAAGCTTCAAAAGCTGCACTACAGACATACAAATCATTTCAAATTTGGATTGAGCCACAAATTAAATCGCCATTAATTAGTGCATCGGACTAGCAAACTTTTGAAGTGCAAAAACTTAAGTGAGCCTAACAAAGAAAGCTATAGATTGAGAAATTGGATAAAAGTGAAACTCAACTTCCTGAAATGTATATTAGTTGACCTGATGCAGCATTTTCAGTCGATAGCATTCTTATCTTCATCTAACCGACCTAATAACAGCAGAAATTGTGAAAACTAAGGACACATGCCGAGGATGGAAGTCTAATTGGATAATGATTTAAGTATTTTAATCTCAGTAAACGTCTCCATCCTGACAAGTTTTAAATCTAAAGAAGCTCAAGTACACATGGTAGAATGAGTACCAATTCCTAATCAGTCATGAAACAGAAAGAGGAATGGCTTCTTAAGGTAGCTACTCCATCAATCAAATACAAAGTAGAGGAGATAGAATAAGGAGCAACATTACTTTATCCACGTCGGTCAAAGAGATCAAGAAGATAATAAATGTGATTTACTTCCATAAAAAGTATGTGTGCTTGATAGGGTTGAGGAGACAAAAAACATGGTTCTGGAAGGAATCAGAAATAGAACGAAGGAAAGTGATAATTTGTAAAAGGCATCCAAGCATAAAACAAACATCAATCATAAGAATGAAGAAGCATCAAATTATATCAATCTGCATACTGATCTTCCTCCGAGCTGGAATGGGAAGCTCCACAGCAAGACAATTAGAGAAGTAAAAGTTACAATAAAACTTAAACCTTTGATAAACCGTCAGTGAGAGACATCACGCGAGCTCCAGCAGGTGGAATTAAGGGTTCAGGAACCTAAACACCAATATGACTATTCTGGTTAGGAGTTTCCTCCACCAATAACACATGTTAGAATCATATAAGAAGGCCTCAACTAGATATCAAAGAAAACTCACCTTAAAAATTGCACCACCTCGCCTGCAACCAGGAGGGAAAAAAACCCCTATATAAGATGATCAAAGACAAACTGAAAAGGAAAAAATGCAACTTGGATGTTTTAACCAACAAAAAAGCACAATTGCCATGTACTATTTGCTCCTTACCCTCCCAGTTTCTTCCATTTCCTTCCTCCATATAGATAGTTAACCCGCTCAGCCAGCTCCCTGGTCAACTCCAAATGTTGCTTCTGATCATCCCCAACTGGGACAAAATCAGACTGCAGATTCATGCTGCCATGTATGAGAATCATGCATATTCAGGCATTTACCACTAAGATGTAATGCCAGTAGAAAGTATGAGAATTGTAACTTTCCATATATAAATGATAATTATTGCCACCTAATTAATTGATAAACAAAATAATGATAGCAATGTAAATGTCAGTTAGTGCCCCTTAGTTTGTAGAATTGTTCAAGAAATTTGCACCAAGAACTTCATAATATGTCAAAGATCCAATCTCTAATAATCAATGAGTCAAATTCAACCTTAACTGGTGTAAAATTACTTCAGGAGAGAACCACCTGATAAAGTAGAATATCAGAAGCCATGAGCACCGGGTACGTCAGTAGCGCAACTCCAACATTTTCATCTCCCTGTACATAAGAATCCCCATGAATTTTTTTAGCATATTCACTAGAATTGGAGAAGAAAATACAATATAAAGCAAGAAAACAAAGCTTTTAATATAGAAACTGTATGCTAAGTTAGGATCAATCAAGGGGTAGGGGAGAGGGAGAAACACAATGACTAGGAAAGTAAATTTGGTTTACCTTACCGTGTTTGATGTGAGGTAAAAGGAGGGAAGGGATGGGAAGAGACGGAAGAGAAGTGAAGGTATGTTGTTGTATTTGAAGCCTACCTCAGAATTCATGCACATACAAAGCATTATACCTAAAATAATTGAATATTGCTCTGCTGGCAGAGCTCAGTTAAGTACAACAGGAAATATCAGTAAGGAGTCATAATAAATTCCCCCCTGCAAAGAAGAATCTTTAACCTCTTTTCCTTAATATGACCTAAAGGTATAGAGATTGTGAGCACATAGCAGGAAACTAGTCCTACTGACTACCATTTCCGGAAACAAAACCATCCCACTTGTTTATATATTTATTTGAACAATCATTCTTTTGTGCACGAATAATTTCCCATGCAAACTAAATAATAGATGAAAAATTCAAGGAAATAGAGAAATAGGGCAGCTTCATATAGGAAAACACACCGCCTTCCTTGATTTCTCCTTAAATTGTATCATCTTGTTGAGCCAACCAATTGGCGTGGCAGAACTTAGCAGCCACATCAGTTCAACATGAGCAGGGACATGAGACTGAACAAATACTGAAGCCTGCATTGGTAGACATTGAAGTTATAGTCATGTAGACAGTTTGCAGATGAATGACTACCAGCAATCTTCCCTCAGAACAATACACTTGAAAAGGAAAACAAAGTACTTGAAAAGGAAAACAAAGGACAGACCTTTGAGACGTCCACTCCGCATGCCAAATAAATAGCTGCTGTCTCTTTTGTCGCTTTGGATAGTTGTTGTGCGTCATAAAGCAAGGTTATCTATTAGTCAAAGTCAATATTTTATGACAAAAGTTTCAGAATGCACTTATATTCTCCCAAACAAATTTTAATTTCTGCAGATTAACGTAAGGAGTTCTAAGGAGTTCATCAGTTTCATATTAAAACTCATTACTCACGCATGAGACTCTCTCACACACCACTATGCTCTGTTTGTTGTCTTTATCTTCAAGCCTTACATAATGTCCATCTACCTCAATTTGCCTCATTAGACAAATAAAATAATAGTAAATCTTCCAATAGGAGGAGAGAAAAAAAACAAATAACTATAGATAGATCAGGCTCCATTTAGCCTGCATCTAATTGCATTCATAAGATAGATAATTTTATATAGAATGTCTGATAGCATCGTCCATGACAATTCTCATATGAAGCACTAATATAACCATTTAAAAGCAACATCAAGAAGCCCATTTCTTCTCTACTCTTCTTGACATAATTCACCCCTACAGCCATGACATCATAGCTTTACTCACAAAAATTGTCGTGGTACAAGGCATTGACAATTTGATATCTGTTTCCATATTAAGACAATTCCACACGCTGCACTAGATAATGTAAAGTGACCACATTGATTAAAGTTTAGGAAACTAGCAGGAGATTGGATACCATAGAAACACCTCTAATGAAAAAAAAAAAACGTAAGAGAAGAAATTCAACAGAATCACCATTTAAATTGGTTCTCCGATTATGAGTGGGCATTCGACAAATTATATATTCTTAGTTCATGAACAATGAAAATGTAAGTGAACATACCGCATGAAGATCGACAATGAAGAAAAGGGTGTCATATTGGTTCTGCAACAAGCAACCAGGAATGCCATTAAGTCAAATTACTTGATTGCTCGTCTATGCGGGGAAGAAAGAAGCAAGAAACATCTTGAAGGACATCAGAAGTTCAATATAAGTTTAAAAGAAAACCTCTTCAGACCAACTGTTCAAGAGAATAAGCAAGAAAACCTTGGATTGTAAGTAGCATACTTTCAACTATGTTCCCCAGTTCCGAGCCCAGATTGGTTAAAATTGGTACTGATTTCAGATTGAAACTACTACCTCCAGCCAAAATATTTGTCACTTTTTGGAATTTCACACCTACTAAGAAACTAATTACATTAATCTGATTTACTGAGTCAAAAGACAAATTAATTGTCTTAAAACTTGAAATTTAACAAATGCAGTTCGGAGGGTTAATTAAGCTGAGGATAAGGTCTTAATTTCACAATACATGTAATTATGGATAAAAAGTTGAAAATATCACAATTGTTACGGATGGAGGTAGTTAATTAATAAACCACTTCAGCCCGTGACAGTAACAAGCTAGTGACGAAGAACTCCACATCACAACCCAAAGTTCATTTCAAGCTGGCTTGCTACGAGAATGTGACTGATCATTCGAACTAATAATAATCCTATGCCTAGCATTCTATTAGCTCAAAGTTATTTACTCACAAATAGAAAAAACAGACTTGATAAGTAAATAGATGGATTAATAGAATTTAAAAACACAACACGTCGATCGGTTCACTCTATATGAACCAGAAAGATTGGTGCACATAGGGCAATGCATATCAAGAAAGTTACTGAAGTTGTTGCAAATACATTTCACAATTCACATAATGTCTATATGTAACAGGAAAAAGAGTAAACAAATTTTAAAAATTCATTCAAAATGCAATAGAGGAATATAATCAACTAAACAAACTATCAAAATTCATTCAGGATACAATAAAATGGAATACAATCAGTTAGATACTCACTTGCAATTCAATCCAATTTTTTATTGCACCAAGATAATTCCCAAGATGTATAGATCCTGTTGGCTGGACACCAGAGACTACTCTTTTCCTGTTGAAGCAACAAGAAAAATCAATTTCATACAGGAACAATTTTTGCAGGAAGCTTAGAACTGTACCCCCTCCATCTCATTTTATATTTGATAATCTTTTTTTTTTTGGGATCATCATGATATCCAATAATTTGCTTAGTGCATAATTTTCCCTCTATTATCTCTACATATCAATGGTAATGATTGAAACCACATCAAATCAACATCTTCAATTTCTTTAAACTCAATACGAGTTCTTCACTCAAAATTTCAGATTTTAAACCTTCTAATGCAATAAACTAAACCCCATGTTTTACCCCTGTCAAGAAAATCCAATATTCATTTTCTCCATGCAAGGTGGAGAATTTTAAGTACCAATTCATTTTATCCGCAGCGTTGAGAAAAAAAGTTTTTCTTAAAAATACATTTCATAAACATGTTTGAGGTGATGCTCACTATTTGAATTTTCAGATCAAAAGAAAAACTACATCTGGCAGGGTAATGAGACATCTTTTAATCTATCGTGAACCAGAATCTGGTAACTCTCTCAAATATCTATGCAAGAAAATCAGAAGGATAAAAAAAATAAAAATTTTCTCTTGACTTCCCTCCTGTTCACCCCTGCCCTTCCCTTCAGTTGTTGGATATTAAGAAAAGACTTGACCTTTTCAAAACATTAAAATTAAGTTTCCATAATCAGCACATATCAGTCTAGCCATATGAATGTGAATTAACCAATAACTGATAGAAATTAAGCTTTCCATATAAACTTGAAAAACTGATCGCCATTATTGATTGTAACCATCGCGATTAGCCGTCTAAAAGACTTCAAATTTCAAGAAGCACATTTCAGCTTTCTCCAAACAAACTTAAACACTAAATTTACATTGTCCCCCAATCCTACGAGTAGAATAGACTTTGATCTTACGGAACTTATTATCCCAAAAAATTCAACATAAAGTTACTAACTTTACCCGAATAAACTTCGAATAGCAGATTAAAGTAACTAATTCAACATTCAAACAATCCGATTTCTTACTTCAAAGAGCTCGAAGTTTGTTCGGAAACCGCAGGCTCCGAGACCGCCATACTACAAAAGCAGGCAAAACTCTGACTAGAGGATTGCCCTGATGTCTTCATGAACCTTGTTGGACGTATTCTACACGGCCTGTGCTCCAAAAACCAATAAAAAAAGAATAATGCAGAACAATTATAACTTCTGTGATAAAAAACAAATTCAGTTAACTGAAAGAGGCAGAGTTTCATACGTTGAAGTGGTGAATCGAGGAGCAGCAGCATTTGAGATGGAGAGAATATGAGAGAGCATAGCCCGCCCCATCTTCTGTTTGATGGAGATTGTAGCCGAGACGAAGGGGGATAAGGAAATTGCTTGCGAGAAACAAGGGGGGAGAGGTTTCCTGATGTTTTAGAAGCTCAGCGCCATATGCTCTCTTTTTGTCTTTTCTTTTTTCTTTTTTTTTTTCCCTTTTTTGCCAAGAGAAATGTATATATATCTACGTCATGGTATTTATTAGGGTTAAATGACAAATAAGTATATTCATTTTAAAGGATTGTCAATAAGTGAGTGGACGGTCTCTTTAAATTATCACTAATTGTCATTTTTCATGTAGGTGTGTGTGGGGGATCTTATCGCCATCAAATTCTACCGTCTTTCACTATAATTATAACAAATAATATGCGAAACAAAAAATGTTTGAGGGTATAAGAGCTAAATGTTTTACATTTGAAGGTATTATATGCAGTAAAAGATAAATAACATACAACGTGATTTGATTTATGATATAATAGTAGTTACAAAATCTCTGGAGAATTCTTAGTGTGTAAAATAATCCTTCGATTCTTCTCTTCGACAAAGTATTGATCGAATGGATTTTGAGGATGATCAGAGTCATGAAGAAGGCAAGGAACACTGTGAGAAAATGCTTGAACTTAGAGGAAGACCTTTGTTGGAGAGTAAGAGCTTCCAGTCTTTCAAATAATCTTCAACGTTGGGTCGCCCTATTTTCTTATTTGATAAGGCCAATGAGTTTAACTCATCATTTAATATATTTAATTTTGGCTAAACTTAGTTGGGTCCTAAAGGCATAGGTCCTGTTTTATTGGACTTTATTTAAAGTGGATTTGTATATTATTTAAATAATTCCAAATTTAACCCAATTTAAATGGCCAACTCAAATGATTCAATCTTCATAGCTCAATTCGGATGATTCAATCTTCATGGTTCAACTTAAATGATCCAATCTTCATGGTCTAAAAGACCTCTTTTATTATTTTGATTTAAATAACAAAGACTAGAAATATATATTAGTTTAGTCTTTGATTAAATAAATAAATTAAAAATCCATGTCTACAAATGCCCCTACATCAAGACTTGAGTAAAGTTATGGGGCTAAAACTTTGAAGACAAGACTTACTTAAGTGCTTTTTTTTTTTTTTTTTGGGGGAATTGCCAACATCCTCCATTTTTAAACAAGCCGGTGCTATGAACATCAATTGCCATATTGTTCACAAAAAATTCCGAAATGCTTTTTTTTTTTTAATACCTACTTGGAGTCTTGAATTTCAATCAAAGTTGGGAGATTGAAATTTCTAAAAAAGGGAGATTGAAATATCTAAAAAATAAGGAAGTTGAATCAATCTCGTACTAGGACTTTGACCTTCAAGGATTTGAAGATTGAATCTTGTAGAATTTGGGAGTTACTAATTTCTTCATAAGACTTCTTCATAAGACCCTTTTGGAGACTCGAATCTTTGTAGAATTTGGAAGTCGCTAATTTCTACATAGAGTCTTTTTGGGGACTTCAATTTTTTTTAGAACTTGGAAATTACTACTTTCTTTATAGGACCCTTTTGGAGACTTGAATTTTTGTACAATTTAAAAATTGCTAATTTCTATCTCGCAAACTCCTGTATATAAAGAGCTCATTCCACCTTTCTTTTTATCCCAATTCAAGAAGCCTTAAAAAGTGCTTCATTCTTCATCCTAAGTCTTCAAGAATTTTCATCCTCGAGCGAGAGTGTTTCTTCTACAAAATTCAGTTTACACAATTATTGTTTTTGTATTTATTTTTTTTAATTTTGATCGGCATTTGCACACACCAATTTGTCTGTCGTCCAAGAATTTGAATTGTAGTCATGGTTTTGCATAATGATCATCATCAGCATTATTATTAGTATTTTCTCCTATGCATTCACGCAAATTTTTTTTAAACGTATGCATGCATACATGCCAGTAAATCCTCCTTTGTTTTTCTTTTTTTTTTTTTTGCATGCTAGTAATTCTTGTTTCTTTTCTTTTTGAGACTAACATTTTTTTAGAACAACCATGGTGCACTTCATAGATGCCAAGTCTTCATCTGACCAAGATGGTTTAGTCATTCATGAAGTGACAATGACCCAATGAAGGTGGCAATAATTTTGACGGTTTACAAGGTGATTTCTGATAGATATGTAGGCCCATTGCCGAAAACAACTACCACTTATCCCATGAAGGAGTGATCAACTCTTGTCAATTTCAAAAGTCCGTGATCTTAGAAAGCTTTGATTCTTTTCAACTCAACTCATCATTCTCCGAATTGCTTCGACCAACTTCTCTCACTGGCTACAGAATGATCAATGGCGAGGTTCAATAAAGTTCAACACTTGAGTTCTCTGGCAAGTTCCGCTACATAGAGAAGTATTAGGAATGGACAAAAGACGTCTTGAGTCAATGCGAACATTTGAAAGATGTGGAAATCCGTGACGCTATATATGCATCACTCTTTAATTACGACCGTAACTCGAACATCATGAAGGCCTTTTGCAAAGCTTGGTGTCCTTTAACCAATACATTTTTTACAACAGCCGACGAGATATCTATCTCATTGAGGGATTTGAACGAAATTGGAGGCTCGCCCATACTTGGCCACCATTACGATGAAATTTTTCCTCCTGCTGTAGAACTCATCAGATTGGATCTCAAAGCCAAGAAATATTTCCCAAAAAGTTGCAGGCGTTTGTTCCACGCATACCACTTGATCAAGAAGGGCAATGGCACTGGCTCAGGAGTCACCATCAATCAATGAATCACTTTTTGGTTCAAAAAAGTTGTGAAGTATGAAGCACCTCCACCTCCTCAAAGGGAAGAACGAATAAAACACCCAATATTTACTGAGAATTCTTGCGGCATCATTCCACCTCATGAAGTATGAACGACGAAAAACGATGCCTTGTTCTCCAAGCTAGACATTCAAGATCTCATCCTCAAATTGGAGATGTTCCTTGCAACTTTTCTATCATGTTAGTTTTGTGTCTTCATTTTGCCCAAGGAAGGTGTGACCCTTATCCGTCCTAATACTTTTAAGATAGCGAGCTTGATAGCTTTTGGTGAGCAAATTAACTTGGCAGTCCTAGTCTTAACCTGCATCTACAGAGGGTTAAATTGCATCTCAAACTCCATGCATCCTAACAAAGAGAATCCATCTTCCCAACTCATCACTTGCATGGATTGTTGGCCCATTACTTCAGAACTCCTTTTGACGCCCCTTAAGCCCTTAAAGGTCCAAAGATGACGGATTACTCTAGCGAAAGTAGTGCGAGATGCTTCAATGCCGAAGATGCTCACAAGCGAGTTCATAGAGATGAAGTTGTAGTTTGGCATGCCACTACACTTGCGAATGATAAAGCTCAAAACTTTGTTGATGATGTGAAAGATATCGCGGTAAAGCAAGGATACTTTTTGAGTCTTCGCTCGTGTTACCTTTTCACTAAGTGAAAAGAATCACTTCATCATTGAGCCGTATAGCCCTCACTGATTTAGCCGCCAATTCGGATTTCTTCAACATAATCTTGGGTATTTGAAGTTCGGCATCCATGAAGCTTCTCTGGGAGATGGTTTATGCCTGTGGGTGAAATGCACCCTTCGTTGTACGATGTCTAAAGTCACCTTCCCCGTAGACCTTATAGTGTGAAGAAGTATTATACTCAAGAGTTTAAGTCTTGGTAGAGCCGAGTTCATAGAAGTTATCTCAAAGAAAACATTGTAGCACTTATCTCCATTCGTAGTGCTCCAAAACTTGATGAATGTTCTTCTCACCTTAAGAGAAAAGTCCCTGAAAATGATGAAGCTCTTCAAGATCAAGCGATAGGAGTGTCTTTGAAAGAAGAAATCAACTCTTCTTCGAGTCGAACATTAACCAATGTTGGAGGTCCATCTTCTCCAAAAAAGTGCACCAACAATTTCAGGCTAGAGAGAACAACTCTAATAGCCGAGATCAATGTTGAAAACGTGTCAGAGTTGAAAGCACAGCTCCTAGCCAAACATTTGAAAAAGACCAAGTCTTGAAATTTGTAGTAAGAATTACTACACATTTTGTCTTTTTTTCTCCTTTTAATTTATTTATATATTTATTTTTAACTTTTACTTAAACTTTTTTTTTTAGGAAGATGATGACATTCTTGTTGATATTGAAGCTCTTTCTCAAGACTCTGCATGTAATTCAAACATTGCGATAAAGAATCAACATGAAGTAGGTTATTCTTATAAATCAAACTTGGTTGCCATAGTAAACAAGTTGCCTTGTGAAAGTGCTCCAACGATTTCTATTTTTGAGAGAGAGTCTTTCTTGTTCAACTTTCAAAAGCAGTGCGTAATGGATATGTGGTAAGAGCTCCTTCAAAAGATCAAGAGACTTCCTCTTGAATAAGTTTCTTCTTTCGAGGGTGATGTGATTTATGTTCTTGAGAATATTGTCAAAAGTAACACTATTGATATTTCTCCATTGAAGAATCTCTTGACATCCTTTTTCACCAAGGCCCATGAGTTTAATGATGCACGATCTTCTAGTTCGGATAAGATGACTAAGGAGGCACATGCAAAATTGCTTTCATCTGCTAATGAACGTTCAAGTGTTTAAAAAAGGCACGTTGACAATCTTCGAGCAGAAGTTAGTAAGGCAAAGTCAATCTAAAAAAGATTGATGAGAAGATACAATCTTTGAAAAAGAAATTGAAGTGTTGGAAGAATAAAAAGGCATTATTCCTAACCACACTTGAGGAACAAGAAATGCAACTCACGAAATAAGAACATGCCTATGCTATTATTGAAGGAGAATGTGCTACACTTGAGAGTGCTCCTACAGTGGGCGACGAAGATAAGGTCCAAGTTGAGGAAGTGAAAGAGTAGTTAGTTCTGCGATAGAGCTTGGAATTTTTTAATCTCTTTCCTTGATGTACTTTAGCATTTTCTTTTCAAGTACTTTTTAAAATTTAATTCGAACTTTGTCACTTTTACTTATGAATAAACTTCATTTTTTCTTGCATCTCTCTTTTGTCCACATAATTTCTTTGCTTTGTTCACATGAAATGCTAACTCACAATGATTTAATTACAATTGTACAAACCAAACAAACTTGTTTATTTGTTGAAAAAGTTATGACTGAACTTACATTTTTTTTTTCTAAGCTACCTACGTATCTTAAGAAGAACTTAAGAATCAAGGCAAACGTAGTTCAAAGCTTTGGGGAAAGAGATTTTTTTTCTGTGTATAGTATTGCTTCAAATACTTACCGTTGATAGGACCATTCCTTAGACCATTTTCAGCAACTATCTTGTAAGATCGATTTGAGTAGACCTCTTAGACAACATAGGGGCCATTCCATTTCGATGTGAACTTTTAGATTTGTGGCCAGTGATGATAGGCCTCCTCACAGCAAGCAATAGATCTCCAACTTGGAAGGAGCGAAGCCAAACCTTTTTATTGAAGGCCTTAGAGATGAGAGCTTGATAACACTCCAAACGTTTTTGTGCTTCCAACCTTTTCTAGTCAGGTGCTTCTAACTCTTCAAGTCTCAAGCGAGCATTTTCTTCCTTCGTCAAGCCTTCTTCAATAGCAATCTCACAGAAGGGATTTGTCGCTCCAATAGAAGTACTGCTTTAACACCATAAACGAGAGCATATAGAGTGGCTTGGATTGGCGTGCGATAAGTGGTTCTATAAGCCCACAATGGTTCTCCAATTCGAATGTGCCAATCTCTTTTAGATTTAACCACGACCTTTTGTAAGAGTTTACATAAAGTTTGTGAAACGCCTCAGCAAGTCTATTTGCAGGAGCATAATACATGAAGGAATTGTGTTGTTGGAAACCAAACTTCTCACATAATTTGTTCATCAGATTGTTGCAGAATGGTTTTCCATTATCAGTGATTATGTATCTTGGAATTCCATAACTGTAGATATGTTTGTTCGAATAAAGTCCAGAACATTCTTTTTCTTCATTTCTTTCAATGCTACGACTTCTGCCCATTTGGAAAAGTAATTTGTAACAGCTAAGATGTATAAATGTCTAGCAGATGACTTTGTCAAATGCCCAACAATATCAAGACCCCATGCGTCGAAAGGCCATGAAGCTACAGTTGGAAGCAAAGGCTCAGGAGGTTGATCTATGTAGTTAGCATGGAATTGACAAGCTTGGCATCTTTGTGTTAGTATATGCCCTAAGACCAATTGACTCACATTTATGATTTATGAAGCATGTATTTTTGAATTGTATTTTATGCTCTTGGTCATCAAGTATGTGACTTGATAGTAAAACCCTTATAACACCTTATTAATACTTATTTGAGCATGGCCATGCATATTTTCCAGTCTTCCTTATCAAGGGGCCCATGGATATCTCTCTCTAACAGGCGAAGGACAAATCCCTTTCACTATCTCTAATATTCAAGCCACGGCAAGAAATTACCTCAATGTTTTGATTGTTCGAGGTGGAGGCGCGACTTTTTACGCTTCGCCCTCTACTGGTATCCACGCGACGAACTCCTCTGCAAGCGATCAGGATGCTAGCCCCTTCTGTGTTCTGAAAACTATTCAGAACTGATCCTGACTATCTGGTAATCGGTCGTATTTCGGAGAGAGGAGGCTAGATACTATATCGTCGTTCTAGGGTTTAGGGTTTTGTTTTTGTCTACGGGTTCCAACACTTTGTGCATAGTCCATGCAATCTTTTACCATCAATGGCCAGTAGTACCCTATTCTCTTGATGCGAAAGTGAAGTTTTAGACTAGATTGATGAGCTCCACAAATGCTAGAATGAGCTTCCTCCATTGCTTGAACAATTTCTTCTTCGCCCAGGTATCTTAAGAAAATGCCTTCAAAAGATCACCGAAACAATGTATCTTTATAATATATAAAACGAGCAGCTCGGCGTTGAACATCAGTTCTTCTTTGTAAATCATTTGGCAACTTTTCTTCTTTCAGATAATCTATGAATCTATGAATAGTTGACGCCAATCCTCTTTATCAACCTCGAAGACTAAGACAGAATAGATTTCACATTCTTCATCTTTTTCATCTTTGAACATGGGTGGGACTGCCCATTTTTTACATAATGAAATTTTGGTATGCCGATCTGACAAAGTCAAGTTTGAAGCAAGTTTAGCCAGTGCATCAGCTTTCTTATTTCCATTTCTCAAGACATGTGATATTATCACATCGTCTAACCATCCTATGAGGCATCTTACATATTTATAGTATGGAAGCAACTCAAGCTTCTTAACTTCGTATACTCCAAGTAATTGGTTAACCACCAACTGAGAATCTCCATATACTTCAAGCTAGTGATGCTTTATGTCAATAACTAATTTTAATCCAAGTATGAGAGCTTGATACTCGGCCATGCTATTAGAACATTATTAACTTAAAGTAAAGACGTATGGTAGTACATCACTTTCGAGGATAAGAAATACTATAACAATTCTAGCTCCTTCACGATCTGATGCACCATTAAAGAATATTTTCCGTAGAGGAAGGACTTCTATCAACAAGACATTTTCATTAGGTAATTCATCATTCAACTCCCATTCAGCAGGAATAGGATGATCAACCAAGAAGTCCACCAACACTTGCCTCTTAACAGCATTTTGGGGAACATAAACAATTTCAAATTGTTAAATTTGCAAGTATCATCTTGCTAGACGATTAGACAACACAAGCTTTGACGTTACATATTTAATTGGATCACTTGTTTTATTGGCCAAGCCCCACTTTTGACAGCTAATTGGTGGAAGAAACTCGGGTCAAAAACGCCTTTGAGTCTGTTTTATTGGCCGGATGGCTATCTTCGGGCCCAAACTAGACATTTCTTTGTAGGTCCATGCAAAGACGTTTTTGTATTCTTTTAAAAAATTGGCATAAGCTCTTGTTCTTCAGGAGTGAGAAGGACACTTATGTAGAGAGGTCGGGGATCTTCATTTGTGCCAAGATTAACTTCCTTTAATTCACCTACAGTAGCTTTTATGCCCTCTTCAAGTTCTGATGGATCATCTTTAGCACTTTCTTCAAAAGCTCCTTCTTTCATGATATTAATATGATGTGTTGCAATAACTTCTTCGTTTTCAATTCCATCATATTCTTCAACATTCGTGGGGTCGTGTCTTGTAAAGGCGATGGTTCTTCGAAATACTCCACATCTTATTTCAACATTATGCAAGTAGATATCCCAGTTCCCCATATTATAAATGTATTCATTTTCAACTAACCTTGCAACTTCTCTGGTCAATACATCTCTTTGCCTACGGGTGCGGACCACGGTATTTTCTAAGTTTGAGATTTGGTAGGATGATCCTACACTTTCGTCATCCTCTTCAATTCGAGGTATGATATGTATCTCTATGTGAATCTCAGCTTTTGAATCCTCATTGTAGTTCACTCTGGCCTATATCTGGAAAGGTGTCTTGGTCACACATCTTGTCCCATGAGGATGCTTCTCTTGCCTATGTCTTTTTTATATGTTACTGCCCCCAAGGTATTTGAAGACAGACATGCAGGAAAGCTTTCCTTTTGATATTAAGCGGTCAAAAACAAAAATTCGAGTGCTTGCCCTTACTTCGTTGTTCAATTTAAGTTTTGAGGTAACTTCTTCATTTATAGTGATGTATTAGGTAGTTGCTCTCTTGATCTTGAGACGTATGGGAGATGCACATTTGTACCTAAGTCCAGCACTATTTCCATTTTCTCTAGAGGCTTCTTGGGGCAGTTTACCCAACAAACTTTGACTTTTTGAATTATAACTTGCCTTGGCAAGAAGTCTGTAGGCATTGGAATCGAATCTATTGCTTGTACGTGAAGTTAGAAGCTTATCAAAATCCTTTGAAGAAGTATCTAGCATTTTAACATTCTTACTACCTTCCATCTTTACATCTTCTGTGGGTCGGATAAATCCTTTTAAAAGAGTGTCTAAGGCCTTCACAGGCTCAACTTTGGTAAGGGGCATAGTGAGATCCTATTTTTTCGCTAGATCTTCAAGAAGTAACTTCTTATCTTGACTTATTGATTTGATTGCCAACTTTTTCTTACTTAAAGGATTCTTTAAGGAGCTAACTTCTTGAACATCTCTTTCTGTCGATGAAAAAATATTAGATGACTCTGTTTTCTTTCTGATATAGTACTTGGCATCAGCAATGTAAGCTTCAGCATCCGTGAAAGGTTTTTCATTGGCAGCCACTTTCTTCACAACTCCATTCCTGCAATACTTGAAATATTGATGAAGGGTAGATGGAACAACACCATTCTCATGCAGCCACGACCTTCCCAAAAGAATGTTTTAGGAAGTGTTAGCACCTATTACATGTAAAAGAGCACTTGTACTCATATAATCCATCATCAGGTTCAATTGCAAAGTCCCAATTGCCCTTTGTCCACCTTGGTTGAATCCTTAGATCATCAAACAACTTTGAGATAAGTCCTTAGTAGGAATTCTCAATTCTTTCAACATCCGCAAGGGTAGCATGTTGGCTGCAGATCCACCATCTAATAATATTCTATTGACCCTTTGTTCTTTCACATATCCTGCCACAAATAGTGGCCTATTATGAGGAGCTGCACCAAGTAGAAGATCGTCATCATCAAAAGTGATTTTAGCACAATCTATGGCTTTTTCTTCATCGCTTTCTCTTTCCAAATAATCATGAATAGTATAGAATGGAGCCACATCTATTTCAACAAAACCTTCAGGTAGAAAATCTCCTAAAGTGATGGGACGTGGGGTTCTTTTTGGACAACCTTTTAATAACGTCAAAAAGTGTCTGATCTTTTGACTACTCGACTTTAGCACATTTCTTTTGATGAATTTGCTCCTTGTCAACATAGTTCTTGATTTGAGGGATCTCGTGCGATTTCTTTTGCGAGTCACAAAGGTCCAACCTTCATCATCAATTGAGATAACATCTTCATTTGTTGGGGGTATTTCAACATGCGCTTGACATTCCTTCATGGAAATGATGGATCCATCAACCCGACCTTCACAGCATCAAACTCTCCAAACTTGATTTCTCCAACTATCTCCTTTGAAACAGTTGGTGGACAGAGCCAGTGGTTACAAATGTTACATGAGCAGCCACTTTTTCCTCTTCAAGAAGAACATATCCTTCGCGAGCTAGCCGTATTACTAGATCTTTGAATACGAAGCACTTCTCGATAGGATGACCAATTATGCAATGATACTTGCAGTAGTTTATATCATCCTTATGTCCGATCTTACTTGGCCGTTTTTAGTCTGGCAATTCTATAGCATCAATAACTATAAGTTCATCAAACATTGAAGAAACATCAGAATCCAAGAAGGGATATTCTTTGGCCTTCATTTCTTCTAAGGTCTTTTTCCTTCACTCCTGAGGAGGATCGATCTTCTTGGTCACCTTTTGGGAAACCTTGGTAGATACCTTGATTGGACTAGTATTTTGGCCAATGACTCTTTTGTCTCGCTCTTGGAGGAAGACTTACTTTGTTTTTTAAATTCTTGCTTCTCTTTTCCTTTGTTCAAATCCTGCACAGGTGCCTTTCCTCCATTTGTAGTTATACTCAATTCCATGTCATGCGCACAAGTTGCTAGTTCTTCAAATGTTCTAGGCATGATTCTTTTGAGGATGTATTGAAGTCCCCAATACATGCCTTGAATACACATCTCTATAGTAGATGATTCGCTCAGACGATCTCTGCAGTTCAAGTTCAAATTCCTCCACCTGTTGATATAATCGATCACAGGTTCTTCTTTCCATTGGCATAAATTAGTCAATTCTACCATGCTAACAATTTGACAGGTGCTATAGAATCGATTTAGAAATTCTTGTTCAAGTTGTCCCTAGCTATTAATGAATCCAGGTTCCAAATCTGTGTACCAGTAAAAGGCGTTACCCTTCAGAGATCGCACAAACTGTTTTACTAGAAGATTTCCATAGGTACCAACATTGTTGCAAGTTTCCACGAAATGAGCCACATTTTGCTTTAGGTTTCCTTTCCCATCAAATTGTTGAAACTTTGGTGGTTGATAACCAATAGGCATTCTCATGTTATCAATTCTTTGGGAATATAGCTTGGCATAAATATTGATCGACTTGGTTCCCTTCTCATATTTCCCCTTGATGATAATATTGATGAAATCTTTCAATTGGTCGAAGGGGATCAAACCATCTGTAGACACTTGGATATCATGGTCCTTCTTGGAGTTGACCACTTCTTCTTGAACCTCTGGCTTCTTGAGTGGAGCTTGACTTGTCTCGCCATTTCTCTCCAGACGATTCATCAGTTGAGCGATAGAATACTCTTGCTCTTGGGTATGCTTTGCTAATCCTTCAACTAGTCTTGTGAGATTTGCCAATTGTTCTTCCGTGCTAAGTGTTCTAGTCATCATAACTGGTAATACTGATGAAGCAGTTGAAACTTCAGCCATCGAAGATTCATACATTAGATTCTCACAATGAGCTTTATTATCAAAACCGGTGATTGAGGATTCATCATCTTGCTTTGTAAAGGATGATGCCTTTTTGGACTTCCTTTTGAGAAGTCCAAAACTATCTCTACCTTTGTTTTGCTTCTCATCATCATCTTAGTGTTTGAAGCTATAGGGGAAGCAGTGATAGTTTCTTTGGCAGCAGCATTAGAATGAATTGACCTTAAGTTGTCGTTCTTGGGAGCCATTGGTATCTAATGCTTGAAGTTTGATTGACTTAAGCTTTAAAGAGAAGAGATGGGAGGTAGAAATGGTCCTACTAGGAGTGTCAAAATTTGTATGCAGCAAAATCTTAAGTCTGAAAATCGAACAAATGATAAATAGCAAACAAAGTGATTTGATTTATGATATAGTAGTAGTTAAAAAATCTCTGGAGAATTCCTAGTATGTAAGATAATTCTCCAATTCTTCTCTTCGGCAAAGTGTTGACTTGAGGGCTTGGAAGCTTCTTATCAAATCGAACGGACTTTGAGGATAATTGATAGATTGCAGAGTCGCTAGAGCTTTCTTCGATCTTTGGGAGGAAGAAGACGAGGAATACTGGGAGGAAATGCTTGAACTTAGAAGAAGACCTTGGTTGAAGAGGAAGAGCTTCTAGAGAGCTTTTCACTTGCCTTGACTTGAGTGTCTTCTGAATTCATTCTTTCAACATGACCCATGACCCTTATTTATAGGTAGAAATAGGGCATTGGGTTGCTTGGCCACTAAGCGGCCCATCAACAGTGTTGGGTTGGCCTATTTCCTTATTTGATGAGGCCCAATGAGTTTAACAATTTAATGGGCTTAATTTAAAATAATTTTGGGCTAAATTTACTTGGATCCCAAAGGCATAGGTCTTATTGTATTGAACTTTATGTAAAGTGGTTTTGGATATTATTTAAATAATTTCAAATCCAACCCAATTTAAATGGCTCAACTCAAATGATCCAATCTTCATAGCCTAACTCGAATGATCCAATATTCATAGGCCAACTCAAATTATTCAATCTTAATGGCCCAACTCGGATGATCCAATCTTTATGGCTCAACTAGGTGATCTAATCTTTATGGCCCAAAGACCTCTTTTATTATTTTGATTTAAATAACCAAGATTAAAAATATATACTTTTGTTTAGTCCTTGATTAAATAAATAAATTAAAAATTCATTGTCTACACATATAAAGAGTTTAAATAAAACATTTAGAATTTCAAGAAAAAAACATAAAATACTTCGGTATTTATATAAAATTTCTCTTTTAAGCTTTTATGGTCTTTAGGATATCCAAGATATTTTCAGGCTCTATATCTTGTCTTTTTAAAAAACAAATCATCAAACTTAATTGATTGTTAACCGTCAAAGCTATTCAACTCCAAAATCATTAAAATATAAAAGGAAATTATATATTATTAAGATTATTATTAAGATCGAATAGAATGGCTTGGCCTACATTATGGGATGTTTCTCAACCATTTTAGATGAACATCAGTATCAACATCAATTCTAATTAAGAGATGGTTGTTACTTGTTTTACATGAGAGAAACTAGTGGATTGTCTATCTATATTACCAAGAAAGTAAGTGGTCAGCACTGCAAGCTCAGAGAAAATTGCAGAGTTTGAGCAAGGAAACTCCAGTCAGCTAAAAGAAAGTCACTTTCAAGGAGTAACTTCTCATTAAAACTATGCTCCACATTATTACATTCAATGATGCTTGTTAATGTTCCATAGTCAACTACCGTACTTCCGAAATGTGGAACAACTTTTGCCAATAGAGGAATAACCAAAGAATTAAAAATATTATACCAAATCTAATCTCACCTTATAAAAAACTACATCCTCTGGTGGGATCTATCTATTCTGTGTGGGCACTTGGGGAAGGTTGTAGAAGTACTAACAATATATTGGCCAAACTCAATAATTCACCAACCATAACTAAAGCTTGTAATGCTAATACATTTTCATTCAGATAAACCCTCTCATGCTTATAGTGGTTCCTAGCAAACCAGATAAGTCATGTTGGAGTAGCAAAAATGGTTGCCTCTTTTTTTTTTTAAGTAACCTAATATTTGAGAATTATTGAATAATTCGAGACGGATCAGAGGGCACAAGGCCCCCGAACAGCAGTACAAGCTGGCATGCGACATTAAAACGTTCCCTGAGTGACTCAAACTCATAACTATCACTTAGCATGGTAGACGAAGATACTAAGTGAGTGGGGTTACGCTATCATAACTAGCTGCCTCTTACTTACTTGAGTCTACTAAGACAAAGCGGACAAGATCCTTTAAATTAAGAGCCAGAATCCAAGTTCACTTGTAGTCGTTAGGACTAAGCTGTTTGTTTGCCCTAGAGAAACTACAATTAAATAGAACACTTCTCCACAGGTTAGTTGCAGTAAACACAAGAGGATTGCTCATAAAGCCCTCTTCTCATAAGATTTTTCCTAGTAAGTAGTGTGTCTGAAATAGCTCGCCAAGTGAAGTTCCTGATTTTTGGTTGAATAGGGAGATTATGAATCAAGTTCCACATCTTAGCTTATGCTCTACCATTTGAAGTACCTTGATTTGTAGTCGACTTTTAAAAGAATTCCATATTAGAATAATATAATCATGTTAAAATAATAATACAATAAGCGGAAGTGGAACAATCTTCAGTTATGTCTCATAAATACGAAAACATAACACATTACTTGTATTATGTATCCCTTGAATAAAATATCTTATGATCAAGAATGAACTAATTGATCTTTAATATGACCAAGGATTAGGGATGGGGATCACACACAACTAGATAGGATGATAGGTTGACTCTAGCACGAGTTGTTTTGCTAGTTAATAATATAGAAATAAAAAGGAAACAATTTTCTTTTACAAGGGAAAAATTTTTAAAAGGCCTTTAGATAGAAAGATCAAAGCAAGAAACAAAAAAACCTACTCAATAAAAATTAAACCAAAAAAATAGGAAAAAAAAAAACTCTTGCATCGACGGCATCATCTCTCTCGTCCCCTTACCTTTTTCATTCAAGTCTACAGTCTACACCCAAACCAAATCATCACTAGAGGCATGCCTGAATTCCTTTCTTGCTCAGGCCCTTACTCACTCTCCTCCTTCTGTTTCTTCCACTCAAAGCAGATGCAGCCACAGCCGCGCCCAATTGTTACTCTCACCATGTTAATCCGATCTCCTATATGATATTGTTTTTTCTTTTTTTCTTTTTTCTCTCTGTTTGGGGCTCAATGATGACTCTTTTTGGGGGTTAATCTATTAATATAGGCTTAATGGTACGTTTTTGTTAGTATATGCCTTAGACCAATTGACTCACATTTATGATTTATGAAGCATGTATTTTGAATTGTATTTTATACTCTTGGTCATCAAGTATGTGACTTGATAGTAAAACCCTTATAGCTAATAAAATACTATTCTTCTTTGTCCCTAGTTTTATCACATCTCGTATTATTAAACTAGTGTGAAGTTGATTGATGATCAAGTTTTATTGATCATGAATATGAGATATAAAATCAATTCACAAGATACATATTGAAAATATTATATTGGACATCACCCAAAGTAAAGAAGAAATGTTGCATGGGCTTAAGTCATAAGTATTTCTTCTCAGTGTTATATTTGGTGTCCTTTGACCTAATGTTTCTAATGCTTCTTGAATGGGGAGAAAATATGTTTTGACATAGTCAAACATCACTTTTAATTAGGTGATTATTATGACTATTGGTTGGCTTATTTTCTTGACATGACTTGAATATTGGAGATAGTGAAAGAGAGTTGTCCCTCTCTTTTAGAGAGAGATATCCATAAGCCCCTTGATAAGGAAGACTGGAAAATATGTATGGTCATGTCAAATAAGTATTAATGAGGTGTTATTAATATTATTTGTCGGAACAGCCTGCCTGGTGATCAAGTAAATGGTTAATTAAGTTTTATAAGGATGACTCGGTCCATACCTTATACTTAATTAGGATATCGTGTGACAAAATGAAAACCCTAAACCCTAGAACCGTCTAGCCTCTCTCGGTAGCCGTCTTCATCTAATTAAAAAGAAAACCCTAAACCCTAGAACCGCGAGAATAGTATCTAGCCTCTCTCTCTCTCCGAAATTCCACAGATTACCAGATAGTCAGGATTAATTCTGAATAGTTTTTAGAACATAGAAGGGGCTAGCATCCCGATCGCTTGCAGAAGAGTTCGTCTCGTGGATACTAGTAGAGGGCGAAGCGTAAACAGTAGCTCCTCCACACCGAATAATAAAAAACATTGAGGTAATTTCTATCCAATCAGTTTTTCTAGTATGTGCAAATCCTGTTGGTGGATTTTCGTAGTTTTATTTTGTTTGTTTTTGCCTACGAAATCTAACCGTTTTCCCTATAAACATTTTTAAAAAAAGACTTAGGTCTCTGAACATTAATTCGTTACTTTTTGGTATGTGAACTATTTATGTTTGGCATTAGAGGTACCTCCGTCAAATTCTGTAGTTACCACTTTTTTTTTAGCCGCTAAGTGGAGGGAATTTTTGTCTATAAAAATATGAGTGAAGACGCATTGACTGAAAATTAGATAAACCCCAATCTGACCCACCCATTTTATGGCAAAACCCGACCCACAACCCAATTTTATTTCCCAAATCCCCAATTCTATCTCGCTACACCACAATTAGAATTAGGGGTTTTCTTTCTTCAATCTTCTAACCTTCTGCAAATCTTGAACCCATCTCTGCAATGAGGAAGAAACTTGGAGTTCGAAAGAGAACTAGTGGTCCGGGCACCTTGGGTAGCATTGGCAACTACAGGGAGGTACAAGTAGAACTATTTTAAGTAGAATGCTCGATACTGCTGCAATGGAGAAGTATTTTGAGTAAGTTTTAAAGATTTGTGTTTAGGGCTTTAATATACATATGTTATGAGTAATGTGAGCTCATTGATTTACTAATAATGTAGAATAATTTGGAATAAAAGTGATGAAGAGAAGAGGGAATTATTTCAAAATTTGGATTCACTATGGTTCAACATTTTTATGAGTCAAACTGAGAAAAAATTAAAGGTCTTGGAGTGGATCAAGAAGAAGAATATTCTGACAAAGAAATACATATTTGTTCCCATAGTGATGTGGTAAGAAAAATAGTTATGTTTTTCCTAAGTTTTTTTTATTTTTATTTTTTTTTGATATTGTGAATTGAATAAACTGAAAATTTGTATGATAGGTCATATTGGACTCTTTTGATTTGCAATTTTGATGAAATTAGGGGTGATTCAAGTAGTGAATGCATACTATTACTGGATTCCCTACAGTCAACCGGGCATAGAATAGACAATGAAGTCAGGAAGTATGTAATCAAACATATTATTTGCTTTATTTGTTGTATTAAATACATAGCTATATGCTAATTGTTTGTCCCTTTTTTATATACGTAGTTTTGTGTTTGAAGTGCTGAAATCAGAAGGTGTTGATGTTGACATAAATAGAGTGAACCAAATTCCTATTTTCATTCTAAGGGCAAGTTCATTTCTGTTTTTGTATTGTTTTTCTGTACTTGGACTGTTCTAATTTGAATTATTATTGTTAGGTTCCTCAACAAACAAGTATGGAAGATTGTGGGAGATATATGCTATAGTATGCACACTTATTTTTTGAGAATGCACCTAAAGGTTTCAGCATTTAGTGAATGTTATCCTTACTTTGTAAGTGAAACTAGTTCACTTTGTTATGTGACTATGTAATATATTCAATCTAGTTTGTTCCATATACTTTACAAATGAATGAAAATTGGTTCATAGTAGATATGTTGACTAACTTTAGACAAGTTTTAGGTGCAGAAAGGCAAAGTACTGCAACAGAAGAAGAGATAATCTGTGCTGCATTGTCTTCAGTTGAAGAAAAAAATTTGGAAAAGTTATTAGACCAAAAACAAAAAAATTTGGAAAAGTTGGAAGACCAAATGGGGGTTGAGACAAGTGAGTTGGAAGATAAGGAAGATAACCAAATGGGGGCTGAGACAAGTAAGCAAAAAGAAAAGGAAGATGTAGGTGATGATCAGTTTATTGATTATGATCATGGTTCAGTGATGAGGAGGATATAGTTGGTGAGGTCATGGAAATAGAGGTTCAAATTTTTATGAGGCATATGTGAGAGAAATGAGTAAAAAGAATGATCAAGTAATTGTTGATGATTGGGGACAGGTCACACAGTCTGAAATGAAAGGAAAAATACTGAAGTTGATGATGGGGTTCAAGAAAAAGGAGAGGAGAAGTATAATGAAAAGTCTGGGGAAGTTTTTAAAGGGAATGGAAAGCTAGATGAATAGCCTGGGGTTCAAGAAAAGGAAAGAAAAAGTGTAATGAACAACCTGAGGTTCAAGTAAAAGGAAAGGAAAAATTGGAGGGAAGTGGTTCAATTAAGAGATAGAAGGGAGGTGTAAGAGGACCAAGGAAGCAGTGGTTGATTTCAAGGTTAAATACTGCAACTGAAACAGAAAAAGACCCCGACTTCAAGCCTCCTAATGAGGCAAGTATTAATAGTGAGTAAGATTTAGACTTTTACAGTGATGAAAGCAGTGATGAAGAATAGAAGAGAAAGAAGTTTCCAATATTTCATGAAGAAAATGAGGGTGAGGACCCTAAGTTTAAGATGGGTCAATTTTATCCCACCACTGCTGTGTTGAAAAGGGTCATTACTCAAAATGGAATTTTTCATGGGAGAGATATAGAGTTTCAAAGGAACTAGAGGACAAAAATTACTGCTATTTGTAGAGGATTGAGATTAAATAGAGGATTCATGCAGCAGTGATGCAGGATGAATGCACTTTTCAGATAAGAACACTTAATAATTGGCATGACTATGCAAGGAGTATGACACACAAGCTTGCAGCAGCCAAGTATCTTGCATAAAAGTACTTAAGCACATTCAAATCTTCAAATCAATTGAATGTTGGTGAATTTTCAGACAGAATTGATTCAAAAGTGAGTGTCTATGTTTCACATGGAAATGTTTATAGGATAAGGTAAGAAGCAAGGGTTATGATTGAAGGATGTTATCAAGACCAGTACAAGTTGCTCTGCCCTTACATTGAAGAAATTAAAACAAGCAATCCAGGTACCACCATTAGGATGGACAATTTTTTTTAATGAATAAACAAATAAGGATCATTTTAAGAGATTCTATGTTTGTCTAGATACTTTGAGAAAGGGTTTTAAGGCTAGTTGTAGAAAGGTAATTGGATTGGATGGGATATTTCTAAAGGGTCCACTTCCTGGTATTTTGCTCACAGTTGTTGCAATTGATGCAGATAATGAGATGTTTCCAGTGGTTTATACCAATTAAAAAAAAAAATTCCTCCCTCACTTTCTCTCTCCACCCAACTTTCTCTCCCTTTTCTCTATAAGATTTAAGAACTTCAAACTCAAATTTGCTCAAATTCGACCGTTGAAACTTGAAAAAAAAATTAGTACATTGCTCTATATTCATTTATTTACACTTTCATCTCATAATTTCAGTCACCTAGGCTGAAATTTCTCAAAAATTTCGGCTAAACCCCCCAAAAAGAATTTTTTTTAGTTTTAGAGGGTTAGTTGAAATTTTTGAGGAATTTCGGAGGTGACCGAAATTCCTCAAAAATTTTGTAGTCTTCCCCAAGTTTTTGTTGTGTTTTTTTAATTTTTAAACTAATGAAATTGTAAATAAATGAATACAGAACAATGTATTAACTTTCTTTCAAGTTTCAACGATCGGATTTTTAGCAGATCTGAATTTGAAGTTTTTAAATTTGGTGGGAAAAAAAGGAAAAGTTGTGGTAGAGAGATAAAATGAGGGAAGGAAAATTTTCTTCTTTAATTTTTGGCGCGCATCTTTTCTATTTCCTCGTCTATTATTGGTACCCTTCTTCTCTTATTTTATTTAAATCAACGAAAACATGAAGAAATGGTTGCAGTATGATCTCCTTTGTTAGTATCTCTCCCAAAACCATTATCTGATTCAAAAGAAGAGGAAAATTCTTTGAAGATGGTTGAAGCCATGCTGGGTGTTGTTGTTGAAGTAGCCTTCAGCAAGGCGCTTTCCTTCACTACCGAAGAGATTAGCAGAGCATTGGCTGTTCGGGAAAACCTCGAAGCCCTGGTTGATAAATTAAAGTTGATTCAAAAGCTCTGCTTGATTATGCTAATACCAAATCTTTGAGCAGTGGACGCGGACCTGTTTATATTAGGCTAGAAAGTCTTAAGGATGCTGCAACTAATTTGATATCTTGCTGGATGAGTTCGCTTATGAAATTCTCCGCAAGAAGACAGTAAAAGGAAACAAGCAGGAGAAGGTACGAAACTTCTTTTCTTCCTCTCATCCTGTTGTGTTTCGATTCGAGATGGCTAATAAGATTAAGAATATAAACTTGCGGATGGAAGAAATTTTTCAAACATCAACTTGGATTGAACTCAGGCCAACCGAGATAATGAACTTGCCCACTTATTACCTCAGAAGCAAAAGGTTGACTGCTTCTTTTGTTGATGATTCAAAAATAATGGGGAGAGAGGGTGATATAGAGAACCTCATGAGCCAATTACTTGTTGAGTATTCAAATGACTTCTCAGTAATCGGCATAGTCGGAATGGCCAGTTTGGGAACAACGTCTGTTGCTCAGTTACTCATGAAAAATGATCTAGTGAAGAAAAAGTTTGAGAAAATGATATGGACATGTGTGTTTGAAGAATTCCAAGTAAACAGAATCCTAAATGACATGTTTCAATCTCTTATAAGGAAGGATTGTAATTTAAAAAATAGAGAAGCAATAGTTAACGATCTAAAAGAGGAAATTGGGGGAAAGACGTATTTGCTTGTATTAGATGATGTTTGGAATGAAGCTGCAGAACTTTAGGATCACATGAAAAACGCTTTATAGAAATAGGTGGCTCAAAAGGAAGTAGAATTATTTTGACAACTCGAAATCATAAAGGTGTTTCGGTGATGAAAAACTGTCTATTCCTTGAGAGAGCTATCTAAAGAAGATATCCAGAATTTGTTTGAGAAGATAGCTTTTGCAGATAGAGTAGAAAAACCTCCTCAATTAGTACAGATTGGTCAAAGAATTGTTAAAAGGTGTGGGGGATTGCCACTTGTAGTGAAGGCCATAGCAAGTGTGGTTAAAAATTGAAGAAAGCAGCATTAGTAACCTATCGGATGAAGTAGTCCCCTCTTCTATAAGGTTAAGTTTTGACCATTTACCATCTCTATCACTGAAACAATGCTTTTCATTTTGTTATGTTTTCCAAAGGACTTGGTCCTAGAAAGGGAAGAATTGATACAACAATGGATGGCGCATGGACTTCTCAATCCCCAAAGGAAAAGTAAATTGGAAACGAAGGACATTGGAAATAACTATTTCATTACATTGTTGTAAAGATCCTTGTTTTGATGAGTATGGTAATATCAAGAGTTACAAGATGGCACGATCTTGTATATTATTTTGCTTCAGAAGCATCTAAAGACTGGTGTTCGATGGTTGAGGCTGAATCTCAAAGTTAAGATATTCAGGCTTTACATTTGTCCACTTTTTCTTGTGAAGGTAAAAGTCTTGACCATATCTTATCAATCAAAAGCCTTTCTAAACCGAGAACGTTGATCTTGTTTGGTCTAGGGATCATCTATCTTGATAAGTTGCAAATTGTAAACATCTTATTGTATTAGTTATAGATGATTGGAATGTAAAGGAGTTGCCAAATTTTATTGTTGGGTTGGAGTATCTCAGGTATCTTGACATCTCGCATACTTCTATAGATATGCTTCCCAACTCAATAACAAAGCTCTATCATTTGCAAACCTTGAGAGTTTATAAATTGCTTAAGTTGCCAAGAGACTTTTAAAATTTGGTGAAATTGAGGCGTTTCTATATTTCTGAGAGCAACCAGTCTTTGTTTATCCTTGGTATAAGAAAACTAAGTTCTCTTCGGACATTACCTCACTTTGTGGTAAGTCGAGATATAAGATCATCTCAAATTGAGGAGTTGCAAGACTTGCTGAATGTTGAAGGCCACCTCAAAATATTTGGTCTCGAGAACGTGTGTGGAACCATAGGGAAGCCTTAAAAGCTGATTCACCAAGCAAGAGAAATATTGTGAATTTAGAACTTGTTTGGGGTGATGATAGTGTGCCCAAGTCCAACTACCGAATGTCTTAGAAGGTTTGAAGCCTCATCAGCACGTGAAAGGTTTACATATTGCTAACTATGCAGGTGAAAATCTTCCATCTTGGATGGTGAGTGGAAGAGGTCAGTTTAGCCTTCATAATCTGGTGAGGATCACACTAAGAAATCTCAGTCGGGGTCAACAAATTTCGGAGCTCGGTCACCTCCCTTTTCTCAAGTTTCTTGACATTGATAAGATGGGAACTGTGATATGTATTGGCAATGAATTTTATGGATGGAGTAATCTCAGTGCTCCAGCGAGCTCTTTTAAATCTCTCAAAGTATTTACTCTAGACATGTGTGATCTTGAGTAGTGGTCTGATCCATATGATCATTCACTTCAAGTATTTCCTTGTCTGAAGAAACTTCATATCTCTGAGGCTATGAAATTAACTCGCTTAACTGACTTTCTGAATAAGATGTTCTCTCTCAAGAAGATCAGCTTCTATAAATTGGGTTTACGTTACCTGCCGGAGGGCCTAGGAGGCCTCACGTCTCTTGAGGAACTGAGCATAAAAAATTTCCCAAGTCTAGTTTCCATTCCGAGCATAAGGGGCCTCCGATCCCTGAGAAGTTTAGAAATTCATATATGCTATAATTTGGATGGTTCTCTAGAGGGGCTTGAAGCATACATGAAACTCGAAAGTCTGAGTATAGCTAATTGTTGCTCCATCAGGTTTGAGGATGTGTTTCCAGGTTGCTAACCTCCGATTCTTGAGACTCATGCTGTCATATATTCATGGGCTAGATGTTGTTAATTATAAAGTTTTCCCTTGGCCTAGAGTATGCACGACTCTCCCTGCCTTGGAAGTTCTCACTCTAAAAGGGACGGAAAAGATGCAATCATTAATGCCCATGGAGCTGTATCTCCCTAACTTAAGAAATTTGTGCCTCTATAATTTTGGTGAGATGGAGGCCATCCCAGATTGGCTTTGTTACAATAGCCAATCCCTAGAATATGTGCGGGTCATCCAATGTCCTGAACCTGCTTATTTTCCCACAAGAGCAGCTTTACAATGCCTTAGATATCCTTGTGAGTTTATATTTCATGACTGTCCAATCTTGGAAGAAAAGTACCCCCATTCAGGTTAGCACTTTGAGCTGTTGGGAACGACACGTGGCAGTTTTGTGTTAGACTATCGGTTGTGATTGGATACTATGAGAGCATGTGAGGTTCGGTGGATATCGTACACGGCTCAAGAGATAGAGGGAGTACAATTTGCCATATACCATAGAAGATTATCCTTCTTCAATACTGTGGACCTGCACATGCCTGAGAGGTGTATATGATAGTTCAGTCAATTGCAGGGCATTTCCACTCCTCGTAACATCGCGCCACGCGAGCATCATCGACCTGCAAATACAAAGATTATGTATGTTTTAGAGCACACATTTCTAGCGGCCTACTGGATGACACAGCGAGCCACTATAGATCCGGAGTATATGAGATAGCTTGCAATGCCTTCCTATGCTAATATGGCCCGGTACATACACTGATATCTACTTTGGACCCACCCGTGCATTCAGAATTCCAATAGACTTCCTCCTGGCAGAGTTTTCCCTTCACATACTCACATTCCAACTGTTGTGATCCTTGATGTATTAGATCTATATATTGGCGATGATGATCCTGAGGATGTGGGTACTGTTCATGCGAGATTCATAGAGATCTCTCGAATTGTCCGTATGTATCAATAGTTTCGTTTTTAGATTTGTTATTTACTATTGTCCTTTACTATGCATTTCTTATTACGTGTGTATTTTCGTTTCAGACTAGTTGCATACTTTTTTGTATTTATTGTCCTTTGGTATGTATTTGTTATTACGTGTTTATTTTCGTTTTGATTAGTTATAGTCTTTTTTTATTATTACAAAAACATTAAGTAATGCAACGAATAATAATAATTATTATAACTACAATAATGCCACATGTAGGACAATGAGTAATATCATATGTTCTCTTAACTATATAAATAATTAATATCTTAATTAATTACATTTATATCAGGAGGACCATATGCTGGCGGGGGATATTCACTAACATACAATTCTTGACACTTTGCTGAATGATTTCTCAAAGGGACACACCAACTACTTACGTTACCCTGACACCACCACGGCCACTGTAGGTATATAGGTGGCAAGGGAAAGTTATTTTTCATATGTAGCTACAACAAAAAACAAAAGAATAAATAATAAAGATGTAAGTTGTCCAGGGCAATTTAATATATGAATTAAAGATACAATAACAAAAAGAAAACGTAAATTTGAATTAAAAAATTACCGCAATAAAGTGTTTACGATCTGCCAAATGTCCGATGACAATCGTGTCTTGTACGTACTCTGACGCTGAATAAAAGGACAAAATCGTGCTGCTATCTCAGCTCGCAATTAGGACGATGCATAAATTAAAAGTGTTTGCCGCATGATGAGATGATCGGGTACATCCATCTAGCATTGCCTCGGTACGAAACCATCCCAATGTGCACAATTGTGAAGAATCTTGGAGAACCTCTGGCTGCCACCAAATAAATTCAAGTACAGATCCCGTTTATCATGCATCTCATTCCACACATGTCTACGCACTTTCGACCACCGATGTTCATCGTCATATAAAAAATAGGATATCACATTAAACCCATAGTTTCCATCTCCTTCTACATTTTTCCAGTTTACAATCAAATGATAAACAAATTTGTAGAAAGCATCTGTGTTGGTAGAACTTGGAGAGAAGTAAACCTTCATTTGTTTGGGATGAATAAGATAAAAAAATTTTATTACATATAATTTACTATTATATCCCTTGTACAAAGCTATATTTAGGAGTTTAGTTTATGATAAATTTGTAATAAACTAATTTGTAAATAGAAAAATGAACTTTTTAATATTATTTATGTCCAAATCCATTCGTTTTGGGAGGGTCTAATTTACTGACATAGATGGGAAGAGCTCCCCCTTCTTATTTACATATCCTATCCCCTCCAATTTTACATTGCAACAAAACGACGTAAACATTTATGTCCTATTTTCCATCCCCTCCTTCTTCCCTCTCTGATTTCATTACAATTAAGGCTAAATGAGGGGGAAATAATAAATTACATTCCGAGATATAAATTTTACACGTGAAAAGTTCAAACTTCAAATTTTCCGTCCAAACCTCTCTCTCTCTCTCTCTCTCTCTCTCTCTCTCTCTATATATATATATATATATATATTTATCTACAAAAGAATTCATCTTCTCTCTAAAAATTTTTTGTGATTTTTTTAATATTTGAAAATTTTAAGTTACAAATAGATAATTTTGAATATTATCTACCTAATAATATTAATTTTGAGGTAAAAATCATACAAAAATACACTAAAACATAAAAAATACACGATTTGGGACGAAAAACCAAGCCCTGACGCCACCAAGGGATCCTTGGTGCTAGGGCCTTGCACCAACAAGGGTCCTTGGAGCCAAGTCCTAGCGCCAGGCCCCTTGTTGGCGCCAATGCTTGATGTCAAGAGTATTTTTAGTTTTTTAATAAAAATTATTAATATTATTTATATTGTTATATTAGTTGTTTTTAGGGTATTTTATATCATTATATTAATTTTTTAGTTAATTCGTATTATAATGTATATATATGTTAGTGTTTAATTTGTCTAGTTGATAATACATAACAACATAAATTAACTAAAAACTTAACACCGATGGTATAAAATATATTAAAAATATTTAATATGATAATATAAATAATATTAATCATTATAAAAAAAAAAAACCAAACAAAAGGACTTTGCATGGAGTTGGCGCAATTCCAATAATATTGGCACCAGGAATTGGTGCAGTTCCAAGAATATATTGGCGCATAGTCATGGCTAATCACTCTTTCTCAGCGCCAGGATCAATATTTTCTATTTTAACGCATTTTTTTAGGTTTTTACACCGATCAAAATGTAAATAAATGAGTATAGATCGTTTTACTAAAGTTTTTTTCGATTTTTAACATTTGGACTTGAGCAAATCGTCATATAAAGTCTTGGGGTGTAAAAAGAAGTTAGAGAGAAAGAGTGTACAGAGAAAATAATTTGGTAAAAATAAAAAATTTTCGCGCTTAAATTTTTAGTTTTCGCCGCATAATTTATATCGATAAACTAGGCACCAAAATATAAAATTTATGCGCGAAAAAATTCAAATATTATTTTCCTTCTAAAGCTCACTTTCTCTCTCTAACATGTTTTTTCCACCTTCTCTCTAAAAAAATGCAGTGATGTTTTCAAACTTTAAAGATTTTGGAATTAAATATGGACAATTTTGAAGATTATATACACGTAATATCAATTTTAAGATAAAAATCACCAAAAAAAAATATCAAAAATTAAAAAATACACCATTTGCACGCTTGAGCTACGCCCCGACGCGAATAGGAGTATCCTCGTGCCAGGCCTTGGTGCGACTCTCTCATTGTCTGAGTCAAGGCCTGATTCGTGGGAATACACCCTTATTTACGCTAATGCCTGGTTCAAGCGTGTAGATAGTATATTTTTTTATGAGTTTTTTAAAAAATTTTTAATTATTAATTTTAATTATTTTTAATGTATATTTTAGTACCATTATGTTAATTTTTAGTCTAATATATAATTGGAATTTTTTATATGAATACATGTGTCTATGTTAGTAATTAATTTTAGTTGATAATTAAATGTTTAATTTTAATTATATATAATGGTGTTAAGTTTCTTAGTGATTAAATAATTATATAAAATATATTAAATCAATTAATTATTAAAAACAATTAATATAACAATTTAAATAAGGGGCCGATAAATCTAACTCGGAATATGAATGTATAGCGCGAAAAATCATTATTTTTCCTCATTTTCTCTCTCTACACATTTTCTCTCTAACTTCTCTCTACTCCTTCTCCACTCTAAAACTAAAATCTTTAATATTGAAGTTGAATTGGAGGTAGATATAGATCATTATGAATAATTTGTAGAAGAAAATATCAATTTAGATGTCAGAAAAGTTGAAAATTTTTTTTTTTCCAAAACTAGGCTCGGATCGCCCGGACGGGCGACCCGAACACGAGCGGATCGCCCAGATGGGCGACTAGCACACATTCGGGTCGCCGGTCCGGGCGACCCGAGGTTTTTTTTTTTTTTCTTAAGGAAGAAAGAATTTTTGTAGGTATTTGAAAAACTTGAAACATAAATAACTCTGCGATCGGATGTCCGTTTCATGCGTATGACCACTCGTTTTGATGGTTCTCGTAAAGATAAACTCAATGGCATCGTCGAAAAAGTGATCCGGACTCGTTTCGGGGCAAAAAAAATATCCTTTATAGTCGAAAACTTTGACGAGGCATAACTTTGCGCTCGGACGTCCGATTAAGGCGATTCTTGTGGGCTTTAGCAGTTTCCCACCGACCGTTTCCACAAAAATGTCCTATTTTTGTTTTAATTTACGTTTTTGTAATTTTCTAATACTTTCTTTCTTATTAACTAAAAAATTATGCCGCCAATTTGAAAATTAAACAGATGAACAGTCTTCTTTTTGCTCTAATTAAAAATTCAAATGATTGAAGTTGTTAAATATTGGAATTCCTTTTGGACGCAAATTTTTTTCCCCAAAACGCGTCCGAATCACTTTTTCGACGATACCGTTGCATTTATCTTTATGAGAACAATGAAAACGAGTGGTCATACGCGTGAAACGGATCTTCGATCACAGAGTTATTCATGTTTCAAGTTTTCCAAATACCTAAAAAAATTCTTTCTTCCTTAAAGAAAAAAAAAAAACTCGAGTTGCCCGGGCCGGCGACCCGAATGTGTGCTGGTCGCCCATCTGGGCGATCCGAGCTCAGTTTTGAAAATTTTTTTTTCAATTTTTCTTACATCTAAATTGATATTTTCTTCTATAAATTCTTCATAATACCTCAAATTCAAGTTCAATGTTAAAGATTTTAGTTTTAGAGTGGAGAAGGAGTGAGGGAAGTTAGAGAGAAATTGTGTAGAGAGAGAAAGAAGAGGGAAAATAATGATTTTTTTTGCTATACATTCATATTCCCGAATTAGATTTATCGATCCCCTTTAATATTAATAATTAAAATTTTAAAAAAATAAAAAAGTCTTGGCGCTAGGTATTAGCGAATACTGGGTAGTGTACCCTGCGTGAGATCTACTTGGTCCGCGCCAGGCGCTGGCGCGAGGCAGCCCAAGTCTCACTAATGCCTGATTTTTCTATTTTGGTGTATTTTTTTAATTTTTAAATCGATAAAAATGTAAATAAACGAATATAAAACGATATATTAAATTTTTTTTTTTTGTTAGTTAGATTTGATTAGATTGTTGTTTGATGTTTTGGGGTGTATAAAAAAGTAAGAAAGAAAATAGAAAGAGAAAATAATGCGGTAAAAATAAAATCTTTTGCATAAATTTTAAGTTTTAACGTAATTTATTAATTATGCCTTTTCCAATCCAAAAGTTGCTTTACCCCCCCCCCCCACTAGGAGTATTTTGCAATAAATCCAAAGAAAATAAAAAAAGGGGAGAATTGTCACGTTGTTTTTGCTGGTCGGCACTTGTTTTGCTTGTGCGCGTTGCGTTGTGCGGCTTTCCCATGTGAGCATTACAAATTACAATAAGATGAGGAATTTGGTTCCAATTCTTGGGAATATTATTACTACCCCTTCACTAAATCCTCTCCCTGTGGCTCCCAATCTCTCCTCTTTCAGTGTCTCTAGTTCCTACACTGTCCCCAGAACTCTTTCTCTCAGCCACAATTTCGAGCCCAAGTGCTTTTTACTGCTGTTGATTTCCTCTTGGTTTTGTCCCCCATTTTCATGGGTTGCAGAGAAACTTCTTCTGTCATCTCTCTTTTAAATTTTTGGTTTTTATACGCAATTTAAGGGCACAAATGGCTTGACTTACTGGGGATTACATCTAAGGAATACGACAAACAATATGCAGCCTACATCTGTTTCTCAGGAATCTCAACTGGGTTCTTCTGTTTTTGATCACTCTATTAAGTTAAACACCAATAGCAATTTGGAGGGTTATCCTCCATTTTTGTACAATAGTTTGTATTTTGATGGAATAGTTAATTTTGCGACTCAAAAAAGGCCAAAGAATGTGGCTTCGTTGAGTTTGAGCAGTAGATGTGGTGCCTCTTCGATTAGAAGAGCTTTTCATGAGTTCAATAGATTCATTAAGTTGCATTGTGAACGAATCCCACTAAAGTTTGCTTCTGTTCGAGTTGGTTCTAGGGATGGTAATGGGCTGAGAGAGAATGACAATGGCGTCTTGGAGGGTGAGGAAGTACACACGAATGTTATTGGATCAGAGAGTCCCAAAAAGGTTCTAATTTTGATGAGTGACACTGGTGGAGGACACAGAGCTTCTGCGGAGGCAATTAAGGCAGCCTTTAGTGAAGAATATGGGGATGATTACCAGGTCAGATTTGTTTGGCTACGACAAAATTTATACTTGTTTTTCATGAATTATGGTTTGAATTAATGGGGAAAAGGAGCTGAATTCTGTTTATACAACTTATCTATTCTTGTCTCACGTATTTAAGGAGTGTATTTTGCAGGTATTTATTACTGATTTATGGACAGATCATACTCCATGGCCATTTAACCAATTGCCAAGGAGTTATAATTTCTTAGTGAAACATGGTCCTTTGTGGAAAATGACATACTATGCTTCTGCTCCACGCTTGGTCCATCAATCCAATTTTGCTGCAACATCAACTTTTATTGCTAGGTGAGACCCTTTTGTTTTCTTGGAGAAACATTTTTATGGCTACACAAGATCGTAGGACTTAAATTGGGGATGCATCTAAGGATAAACGATTTGATCAAATTCTGTGTTCTCTTTTCATAGACCTTTTGGTAACCTGGTGATTTATAGATAGGTTGTCTTTGTAGTAACAGTTTTTGAAATATAACAGATTCCGAATGCATTGTCTTTGCTTCTGGAAGAAAAAGAATTTCTTGTCTTGCTATTGAAATAGATTTATGTTGATTAGTACATTTTTCTTTTAGCATGGTATGCTTTTATCATCTGCTTTTCCAAGCTGTCAGCTTTTATAAGTTCAATTTTAGATTTATTTGTGTTAATGATATACATCCTTACATGTTTTGTATGGTACATTTTGATCATTTTCCTCGTGTTCCCCGGAGTTATATCTTTGGCATTCTCTTGTCACTATTTCTGATCCATTTGATATTGAGGCTTTTGTATAATATATTCATTACTGTTTTTGCACTACCTGAATTTTACTGTAAATAGCTTAAAGATCTCCTACCCTCCTAAATCTAAATGTGAGGGCAGGGTGGGGAAGGGGAAAAAAAAAACATAGGAACTTAATTCTTGGCTGTATGGTTTCCCAAATTTAATTGAAATAGATAGTTTAAATGAGAAAAGTGTTTATCTAATTCCACCCTCCTTGTCCATTGCAGGGAGGTCGCTAAAGGTTTGATGAAATACCAGCCAGATATTATTATTAGTGTGCATCCTTTAATGCAACATGTTCCGCTGCGTATTTTGAGGGGCAAAGGTCTTCTGGATAAGATTGTATTTACCACTGTGGTTACAGATTTATGCACTTGTCATCCTACCTGGTACAGTCCACAAAGTGTTTTGCAAATTTTGCTATTTCGTACTTGGATTCTTTTCCCCAAATATTTGACTGTAATTTCATCTCTAGGTTTCACAAACTGGTGACAAGGTGTTATTGCCCATCAGAAGAAGTGGCAAAACGAGCACTAAAAGCAGGATTGAAGTCTTCTCAGATAAAGGTGTATGGACTTCCAGTTCGACCTTCCTTTGTGAAGCCTGTCCGGCCAAAGGTTTGCATTTTTCCTGGGGCTTGTGATCTAGATTTTCATCCCCATTTTGCCAAGTAATACCATATGCCGTATCTTATTGCATCAAATGGTTTTAAGCAAGATAATTTCATTTTGTTCAATCATTTAGAAACATAATACGCAATGTAGTTTGTGAAAGTAAATTGCAGTTCATTTGTTTTCCTTCCAAATTTATGTTCCGCATCTTGTTTCATTGAATGATAGAAAGGTTTTTATTCCATTGAGATTAATGATGTTCTGTAAAAGTAGTTTATGAATGTAAATTAGATGTGTGCAAAGTTGAATAATGATATTTTAGGACAGTATGAGAGGTTTAAATGCAAAATGGAGAAACTAGAATAAAATCAATATATGGATTGGCTCTTAATAGGGGAAATGGTCAAAATGTTTGGTAGGGGCATATTTTGACTCTAGGTTCTTAGTGAAGACCACTATCCCGGGAGTAACATTTGTTAGTGTAAAGAATTCTGGAAATCAGATTTCAGAAATCTTAACTTGACTTCCAACTTAAATGGAATTTTGTTCTTCAAGAAGGTAAAGAGAAGTTCATACCAAGTCCTAACTAATAAGGGAACACAAAACATATGATATTAATATAACTATTCAAGATAAGTATAATATGCCCTAACTAGCATTGATGCTCACTTTATTCTGCATGCATGTGAGAGTGCGGGTTTTGGCATATTAACTCTCGCTGCTAGCCTCTCAGATGGCTGAACTATTGAAAAGTCCTATTTCTGAGCATGAAAAAAAAAAATAATACAAAAAAGAAGATGAAGTTTTCACCCTAAATGCTTGGCCATAGTTTGCACTCCCTTAGCAGTGTTATTAACCAGACTGTCTTTACTTACAAAACAAATGCATATGCTTGGCTGTAACATACTTATTGGAATTGGAAATTCATGGGTATTTTGCAGTTGCTTGCAAACAAGAAGAAAAATGAAAACAGCCACCTCAAAATTTCCTCATTGTTGAGAAATTGTGGTTGGCTCAGGCGAGTCCTGGTTTTGCTCTAAGCAAAGGAGAGTATGTGATCATTATTTTTCTGAGTGTAGCTGGGATAATGCTTTCTTCACATTTAATGGGCTGTATGGTAACGATTAAACCTTAGTAGTTGAGATGAGGTTTTCTTCAGTTTCATTTATTCTATGAATGGTTCCTACATGTTTTTAGTTGACTTTTCTTGAGAAAAAATAGACAAAGAAAGTTGTTCTAAAGTCGTAAAAGTATCTCCAATATGAGTACTCTTACTAAGAAAGATAAGGGTAGTTCAAATTTATATGCAACTCTTTAGTGTCAGTTTTAAAGTTATTTACCTGTCTGATAATATAGACTTCTTTCAAATTGCATAATCATTAAAGACCCATGTAACTTTGATACCCTTTTTATTGCTATATATCAAACCAGATGGTCATACTCTTTCTTATCTTCTGGTTGTGCTGGAAACTTCATTTGGCCACCTTAATAGAATCATAGGAGCAGGGTAGTATTTTTCTTTATGATTCTGATATTTATTTAGATTTCATTTTTTTTCCCTCTATTTCTAATTGGTGGGCTTCTGCTCTCTATGTCAACAAGCCATGGCCAAGTAACCATTCGTTTTATGACCAGTTAGCAGTTGGAGGAAAAAACAATTCTGTGCTGAAACCCAGGTTGGAATTGGGTTTAGATTTTATTCTCTCAATATGAAAGAAGTTGATTATTTAGAAAGAAAAGAAAAATGAAAGGAGCATAATTATAAACTAGAGGAGTAGTCAAGCTTTTATGTCTTCTTTTCAAGTATCAACCGTCAAGAGCTGTTCAAGAATGCCCAGTCGGCTTGATCTGAATCAGGATATTATAAGAATATCACAAAACCAAATTCTAGTATCAGGAACTCATATGAAAGCTGCTCACAGTCCCAAATTAAAAGATCATCTGTATACTTACAAGAGAACTTGACTCAAATTTCTGAACACAAGTAGTGTTCAAGTTTTAGCTTGAAAATGTATAATACTTGAGTATGATAATTCAGTAGCTTGTTCCATAAGTAATAAGCACTCAGGAGACATCACAATTTTTATAACTCTTATTTCCTTGTTGGCCCTGAACTATTTATTCTTCTACGTCGATTCCAGTACAGGATAAAACTCTATCAAGAAGCAGCATAGTTCACATAAAAGACATTACATTTCAGCTAGGTTAAACAACTGAAAAGAGAAGAGAAAAAAAAAAAAAAAATGAAAGAAAGAAAAGAGAAAACAGTGATTGATTATTTTGTGACTTCTAATTTGAACATCACAATACAATAAGGTTATCTGAAACAAACTAAGGATCTGTTGTGTATTTTGATTTTCAACAACAAAAACTATTACTCAATCTTTTTTTCCGGAAAAAACTATTACTCAATCTGTCAATTATAAAAATGTCTCTCGGTTGACTAAGGTCCAATCACTATTTAATCTATGGTCCAAGGTATGAGAGAACTTTGTATCAAGCATTCCATTTTGTAAAAAACAATGATTTACTTGTTTTAAATATATCATCGAATATTGTCATTCAATAATTGATGAAAATAGAACCTGTTCCGATCATCTTGCTAGAGCTAACTGAAGATGTACATATAAATTACCACTTACTTTTGTCACCCTTTTTTGATATTCACAAGCAAAGCCTACAAGAAAGGTTGAATTTTGTTTAAATCAAGTATTATTTTGTTAGCTAGTTTTCTCATGTAGGTTATCAGGATTAACAAGAAGGCCACATTTCATCAGAAATGTGATTTAAATGCATGATTTGGTTTCATCTTCTATGTAATATTTTAGTGTCTAGAGTTTGTTCCAGATATCCTCTTTCTTGCATTATTGAACGAAGTTTAGATTTGTACTAAAGGATATACTGGCATGCTGATTAGCAATTATTTATTCCATAAATATGTACAAAGTTAAAAAATGCATTTTTCTTAGTTATTTCTGGGGTGATGCAGTAGTAGTATTTTGAGTTGCAATTTTGCTTTGCCATCCTCCACATAATCATCTTGGAAAATCTGCATGGGGCTAGTTTAGTCAGATATAACACTACATAATGTACCATTTTCTAGAAGTGCAGGTACTTGTGTGGATTTCTACAATGCCTTCACATCTCATGTAGTCTGTATTTATAACTTTCATGTATTTCTCATTAAATTATTAGGTTGAGTTGCGGAGGGAACTAGGAATGGATGAGTATCTTCCTGCTGTACTATTAATGGGTGGTGGGGAAGGGATGGGTCCTATTGAGGCTACTGCTCGAGCACTTGGAGATGCATTATATGATGAAAGGAATGGAGAACCCATTGGTCAGATCCTTGTGATATGTGGGCGAAATAAAAAACTTGCTAGCAGATTGCTTGCTGTTGATTGGAAGATTCCTGTCCAGGTAATTTACTTTCAAATCCGGTAAACACTGTCCTTCTTAATTTATTATATGGGCAGAATTGGATTATGCCACGACAGAACAAGCTGTTAGTTTTAGGGTTTATTGCAATATGCCCTGATGGAACTGTAAGGTAGAAACACTTTTAAGTTTTTATTCTTCGTAATAGAGCTCTTTAATGATGGTTTAGTAACAGCTAAGATACTTCCCTCTTGCCCCTGAACCTTTTGAACCTCCTGAACCTCTGAGGTTTCAATAAAAGAACAAAATAAATTTTTTAAGAATGGCAATTCCATTTCTTTTGGGTGGGGTTTTTGATGGAGGTTTTTGGTCGATGGGCTAGTGTTTGAGGTAAATGTAAAAGCACGTGTCCTAACGGTTGTTAGTCAACTTAACTGTTGATTGACTGTCATTGAAAAGTAAACTAAGATTATGAAGCTTTGTAAGCTCTTACCTATTCTTTATTGGGGATCTTTTGCAATAAACCCTTTTAGGTCATACTAACTGCCACTACCCCTTCTAATTGCTTTTCATTTTTTAATTATCTTGTATATAATTATTCAAATGAGTATTCAGTTTGCTTCTTGATTTTGATTTCAAAATCGGTATGCCTATGTGCAGATATATGCGGTATGCCACATACATAAAAGGATGTGCATATATATCCTGCAAGTACAATTCAAATCAATTTTTAATCTGAATTTAAGGCACCATTTTGATCAAAACTTTTATCTTATGATCTAGGGATATTTTAAGACTAACATCCTTTTGCAGTCAAGTAGTTAGAATAGCAAAAACATAAAATTGTTTCTCTAATCTCTAAGTGTACTTGATTTGGAAAGACAGTTTTAATCCACTGAAAACAGATGCTTGTCTGTATTAGGTAAAAGGCTTTGTCACCAAGATGGAGGAGTGCATGGGTGCTTGTGATTGCATTATTACTAAGGTATGTATCACAGAAACTGATGGAGTTCATTCTTTAATAATTGTCCTTGCCTAAAAACCAATCGAGAAAGAATATTTCTTTTATTGCAATTTTTTTTAGGCTGGCCCAGGCACAATTGCAGAAGCCATGATACGAGGTCTTCCCATAATTCTAAATGATTACATTGCCGGGCAGGTAAATATACTTTGCCTATTCTAGATTTTCTTGTTTCGGCTGCTCTTCGCTTTATTACTTCATGTTTTTTATTTTATTTAATTTTTTAGATTATGATGCTGTGTACATTTTCTTTCTTATCTCTCAAGCAAATCTGCTAGCTTTAGGAGGAATAAACAGTCTGTTAAGTATGCTAGAAACAAGGGAAATTATAGGAAGAATAGGCGGAAATAAACCCCTTAGTGTCGCACTAAGAGAGATAACCTTAAGTGTCACACCCGGGAACTGTAAAGTGTCACACCTTAGGTTTTGACTGTATCATACAACCAAAATTATAGAGAGTTTCTGTAGGCTTTATCAATTGAAGAGGAAAACGTACATAATAGAATAGAGAATTCATCTATTTATAGACTCAAAAACCAAATCCTAAACTATCTAGGAAAAGAAACTTTGACGGCTCTAAACCAAACCATAACTAGGAAACTAATCAAAGTAGAATTTAGAAATAAAAATACTTCAATACTAAGGTAACTAAACAAAATGACTGTACCAGGACTTCAGCTTAACTATTATATATCCTAAGGCTTCTAAAAAAGAACAATATAATACAAGACTCCAAACAATTAAACTAGGAGTTTTGAGAGTGAAGCTAGACTTCAAAGCAATTGCTTGACTTAGGACCTTCCCTATCTTGGACCCTTTTGTATTCCGCATCATACTTGCTCTGTAATTTTTGTGGCGAATTGTTACAACCTTGAGGGAAAATATGTTAAAAGTACCCTTAGTTATAGAACGTCCAAAAACTGGATTCTGTCTCATGTCCTACACACAATGAAAAAGTGGTGGGGAGAAGTTTTCTGACCATTGCAGCATCAGATGCTGTTATAAGTTCTGCAAAAATGCCTTTTTTCAGTCAATTGCTATCTTGAGCGAGTAGTTCATAGTGATTAGTTAGAACTGATGCATCATTTTCTCATCTCACTCTAAGTTAAGCATGAAAAATAAGTAATTTAATGAATTTTCCCCCCTTACCTTTATTTATGAAGTGTTAAAGGCGTAGACATGGTATTCAACAATGTTTACAATTAAGTTTGTATAAATGCTCTTTCAAATATTGTGAATCAACTGTTTATTGCATGATTGTAAAACAGCTTGAAATTGGTTTACTTGTGGTAATTTATTAATATGGGAAATAGAACAGTAGTCCACATAGAGTTTTACAATATGGTATATGCCATGTTTTTCACTTCTTATTTCTCCCTTGTTTCCTTCCAAATCCTGTACTCTCTTCTTTATTACGCCGACATTTATGCTTTTGTTTCATTTCAATACTATACTGATATTAGATGATAACCGTCAAATACTAGATTCCGTTGGAACAACTGTTGTTCCCCTTGCAACAGTTGGAGATTCTGTGCATCAATTTTCCTGCTGGGTTCTCTATTTCGGTTTTATGGTCACGTACCTTTACCCCTTTGCAAGACTCAAAAGAGCACATTAAAGAATAAAGAATAAAGAAACACAGATGTTATAGGGAAAAAAAAGAACATAATAATCAACCCGAAAGGTCTCTAGTTTTCGAGGCCATCTCAAGTTATTTGTGTTTCCTTGTTACCTAGCTTCAATCTTAATTAGCCTTTCTTCTTCGTTGTGAGATTTTTTAGCACTGGAAACATATTGGTTTCTATACAAAGGCTTTTTCCTAGCGATGGGGCGTGTACTTGTGTAAAAACTGAAAAACTCTAAATCAAGGTTAACAAGGGATGAGTAATTTTAGATGGTATAGAAAGTGCACTTTGTTAGAAGGCCACTAACTAAAAGTATCACTAGCTTTAGAAACAAGTTGGACTGGTTATCCCAATACCGATTTGGTTCCCTTCCCTTGTCTCTTTGCTTTGGGTGTGAGAAATCTATTATTGTTTTGAATATTCAGGCAAAATTATTCCATGTTCATTTGGTTTTTATCTGATATGCAGGAAGCGGGGAATGTGCCATATGTAGTTGAAAACGGATGTGGGAAGTTCTCAAAATCACCGAAAGAAATAGCAAAAATAGTATCGCAATGGTTTGGTCCGAAGCAAGAAGAGTTGAAAGTAATGTCACAAAATGCAGTGAGGTTGGCAAGACCAGATGCTGTTTTTAAGATTGTGAATGATCTTCATGAGCTTCTCAGACAAAGAAACTTTGTACCTCACTACTGCTCAACTTAAATTCAATTTTTACTTAGTTTTCACGCCCTTTAATTTAATCTACTCTTGTTGGTGGCGAGAGAATAAAATGCTATTCATTCATGTACAATCTTCTCTCTCTCTCTCTCTCTCTCTCTCTCTCTCTCTCTCTCTCTCTCTCATGTACTCTCTAATTCTCCCTAAAAAAAATCATATTTAATATTTTTTTGAATTTGGAAGCCATAGAAAGTGAAAATGTAAGTAATATGAAACACTCCGGATGTCTAGTACACTTCCTTTATTGATACTTTTATAAAAAAGACTCATAGAAGATTTATATTAAAGAGTGTATTAAAGAATATATTAAACGATGAAATGATTTATGCTTAAAAGCATCAATTTGGTAGAGATTATAAGAAGAATGAGAATTAGATGTGATCCCCCCTTTTTTTTTTTGGTCATTTATGTCACTCAATCCTTTATGAATGGCAAAAGATACCAATATACACATTGGTTTCTAAAGTTTTAGACGAAAGAACATTATGGGAATTAAATATGGTTTATTCAATAAAGGGTAAAATAGATAAGTATTGTTTTTATTTTCTAATCAATAGTCCCATCAGCATATATATATATATATATATTTCTACTTTATATAATTTTTCCTCACATTTTTTACCTGCAAATTAGACCGTATCTTTTATTTCACATTTAAAAAATATATTACCTACTTGTATAATATAGCTCCAAATTAGTCCATAAGAAGGTTATGGAAGGGCATTTAATTTTCCTTCCCAAAAATCTGATACAAGGAGAACCAAACGGCTATTTCTGTTCTCGAAATCATTCCAACTTGGGTGATTCTACACTACACAGAAAGAATGCCCCATCTACTTTTCAGAACCAAAAGCAAAACACAATGTTTTGATTATCCTAATCTTTCTGAAAACAAGGGCGGGTGGTCCCATTACGGCTTTTGGTGCGCGCGTTTTTTTTTTTTGGATATCGGCCTTACTCGATTTTCTTTCTGATAGAAAATCGTGGCCAACTCCAACCCCTTTTCGCTGCGTTTCACCTAAGAAGGGCATTCTCTTATGTACCCCACGCTATTTTTTAAGAATACATGTGGGGACAGTAAGGAATGAATAGAAGCTTCCTGAACGGAAGCTGAAAAGAAAAATAATAATTCTAAAAGAATGCAGTAAGGAATGAATAGAAGCTTCCTGAACGGAAGCTGAAAAGAAAAATAATAATTCTAAAAGAATGCAGAAAAATTGCATCTCTATTTTCTATATGTACATTTCGTATATATCCTGTGATTCTTATGATATATGCAGGAGATGAGATATACAATTTTCTGAGAACCCTGAAAGGTTTCTTCAGTCAATTTGGTTGTGTGAGAGTACTATCTTCTTTTGAATGAGTATTTGTCAGAAAGGTTAGCCACAACAAATCCCAAAAATACCTGAGAGAAAAACCAACTATTACTTGCTAAACTAAGCCAAATTTTTTGGTATTTAGTAAGGGAAAGTAGTGAATTCAGAATATGAATACAAAAGGGAATGGAATACCTTAATACATCCGATGATATATACAGCCGAGAAGTGGCGCCCGTGGATCAACATATCTGCCATCATCGCCACTGGTATTGTCAGTGACATACCTAGTGTCGCCACCAACGGTGTAGTCCAAACTACAGACAGTGCCCTATTTCGTACGCAACATGTGAAATATTAGCGTTACATTAACTCAGAAGCCTTCAAATATGAGTCCTCATCAATATCTAACTAAATATATTTTACCTTTCAGCCAAAAGAGGATGAAAACAACTTTTAGCTTAAGAGAATGAAGCCAAACACTTCTCTTGTACATTTTAGAGAAAATGACCGAAAATGCTCTAAAACTAACTACTTACGATCTGCCAACCTGGGTGCATTCTTTTTCTTGTGGGCAATTATGACCTTCAACTTCTTTGTTTTTTCACAATCTTCCAAACATAGCAGAATCTGGCACTAAGTGTCAGAGCTTGCTCACGTGCGTAGCACCTGAGCAATTAAGGAAGGGGAGAATAGGCAAAACCCACTGCAGTCCCAGTATTTGGGCCGTTTCAGACACATGAAAAAGTTGAAAGTCACTATTAGTCAAAAAAATCCACCACTCATTAATCGCTCAGTGGCACACATTCTATTGTGTTTGGAGAGTTTCGGACACAAAAAAATAAAAAAAATGTTAAAAGGTTCAAATTGGTCACAAAAGAAGAATGCACCTCAGGTTGTCATATCATAAATAGTTTGAAAGCATTTTTAGTCATTTTCTACACATACTGACAAAATGATAATGAGCTCTACAGCCAATTATCTATCTACTACAGAAGTTTGGTACTGAAGGACTGAACTCCAGATATAATGTCAGGACATCTAACGTATAAGAATTTGTTGATGAATATCTTGCCAAACAAAATAAATGAATTTCTGGAACGAGGGCGACCATATTAACCAGAGACTAGGGAGAAATGAAACTTTATTTAGAATATGTGCAGAAAGCATTTTCCATATGTAAGGAGATACATACCATAAATAATCTGAAATCACACTCCCCACAATGCTATTCAGGAGTAGAGCTTCTCTTATTGATGCTGAACTTGGAAGCTTGAATTGTGGTTCTATACCCAGAGCATTCAGGGGCCATACTACATTAACAAACAAAAGTTTAAGGTCACATATGGGAGTGAGAATTGGACTTTTTCCTTATGAGAAGTTTCTGGTCTTGCTTCTATTGTAGCATAGAGAAGGGTATTCAAACTGAAACATAATGTACATTGGCATAAAACTAATTGATAGCATAAGATAAGCACTGGTAAAACTAGGTCCCCGTCCTCAATTACTTAAATAATTTGTTTTTAGCTTATTTTAAACTAGCTCTTTTCTCGATTGCTTGTGTTTTATTTAAATAGTAGAAAAGATGTGCTTATAAAAATGTTTTTTTAAAAAAATTAATCAAACATTTTTATTTTTAACGGTATCAATAAGCAGAAGCAGTTTTAAGGACACCCCCACACTAGCTTTTCAAAATTACTTTTTTCAACTTCCTTAAGCTAAAAGCATATATAATGAGAAGCCGAGAACAGTTTAAAAGCAGCTTATAGCTTAAAATTAGCTTAAAGCAACAAAATTTAAGTAACAGAGAACAAGGCCTATGAGCTACTCTTCAAGCTATTCTCGATTGCTTATTACATATGCTTTTAGCTTTAAAACGTTGAAAAAAAGCTACTCCCTCCGTCTCACAAAGATGGTCGAAATTTCCTTTTTCTTTCATCTCAAATTATGGTCCTATTTCCATTTATATATGTTAGTTAACATGTTAATTCCCCTATATGCCCCTCGTTATTCTATATCTTAATTAATAAAAATCTCCACTTCCCAAGAAATTTTAATAAAACACATCATTCTAATAACTTTATACAAGTTTCAAGACAAAAAGTCAAATACATATATATATATATATATAAAGGAAGGGTATAAAAGAGAAATCTAAACAAAATTTACTAATCTAACTAACTTTCTTAATCTTTGTGAAAATTGAAATAGGACACCTTTGTGGGACGGAGGAAGTATTTTTGAGAAGGAATCCTAGATGTGCTTTTCAAACCTGCATTTGCTTATTCATGGTATTAAAAATAAAAATGTCATATTAATTTTTTAAACAACTTTTTCAAAAGTACTTTTTAATGAGCTGCTTAAAAAAAGTACGAGCAATCAAAAACAGCCTCTACATCTTCCTTTCCGATGGAACAATTTGATGGCAAATTATTGATCACCTCAAGAAATCACCATATTTGCCTCTGACATTAACAGAAACAAGGAGGATTTCCCTTTAAATCCGGAAACTTGAATAAAGGTGAAGGTACTTACTAAGCCACCAAAGGTAAACGAGGGTAAAGAGTCCAATGTATCCGAAACATTTCTCCATGTGAACCTTGTCTCTGTCTGATCCAGCGGATTTCTTAAGCAGCACTGTGAAATTTAGGGGTCCAATAAATTATATGGTAATAATAAGAATCAACTTTATCAATTGTATCGGATCAAAGTATGAATCAGTAGCATGACATTTTCCAAGAACAGATTGATACCGGTAAATAAACCGTATGCCACTGCTGAGAGAAGACCAAAAATGTCACCAATGATGCTATGTCTTCTACTCCTGAAAAATAACAGACAGCAAAATTGTAAACTATACGAGAAACAAGAATTCACAACATATTGTTTAGAGAAATCAGTAGAATAACCATAAAGAGTGAATCTAGACTTAACATAAAAGATTGACCGGGGAAGACAATAAGTAAACAGGCACCGTAACCATGTCAGAATTAGTAGACAAAATTGATCTTGCAATGGAAGAAAAGAAAACATAAACCTTAGCAGACACTCCCTCCTATTCAAAATAAGTGTCATTTTAGCTTGTTGCACAAATATTTCGGATTTTGAAATCAATGAAGATTTTATCCAATGTTCCTTATATCGATCTCCTTTGTTCATGTCCATAGACAAGGAAATAAGGTAGTCCTTTAGAGAATTTAGGCTCTACTGCACATCTTTCTGGTGAACTCCCAGAATTTTCTGCTTACCATATCAGATCAGAGGTCTGTGTCATTGTAATAGACTAACTACCCTTTGTAAATGGTGGACTCATTTCCACTTTACTTGATTTAATACATTGGTAAAATTCCTGCCAAAACCCTTCATTCTCAAGGTGCTTCTCACCCAAAAAAAAAAAAGATTTATCAGTTATTTTTTGACATCTTTATGTGGAACACACCCAAGTAACAATTTGTTGAACAAAGTGAAACCTGGAGCTATGGGAGAAGAACAAGCTCTCAAAGGTGAATGTATTTAAGAATTTATAAAATGAAAGCACCATTAGAGAACTATTTCTGGTTTCTTTATTGTAAAGAAGGCGAATGTTAGGCACCAAGTGCAAAAATATGATAATTAGGCATCAAGTATTCATGTTTGGAGTACATATGTGGATTAAGCCAGTAACACCTTGGCCTGTCATCAGAAGCAAGAGGTAACACAAGTAATACATCTGAAAAAGACAGCATGTAAACATTAAACTCTAAACGCACAGCACTTTTTTCTTGGTTCAGCAGTTCTGTGGTTACCTAACTCCATACATAAGAAGAACGAAAACAGTTGAAATTTTGTTCAGACTGCACATCCAAAATGTACCAAGGGAAAATTCCATAAATTTTTCTTCAAATGTTGGGAAATTTGTACCAGAGATGAAAACCAAGATATTCTCTCGAAATGATTAAAAACCATATGTGTGTCATTGAATTAGGTTAAAAGAATTTAAAACAACAGGTAGCAGAGTGCTCATAAACAGAATGCCTAGGAGAAAATGATTGTGGTTAGGGAAACTAGTGTGCGTAATACATATAACAGCAGCAGAAAGCTTCACATAGTCAAACAGGTCCAAAGCTAGACTTACTCAGAAATGCTGAGCTTTTCATCAAGTGCCCATGTTTTCCCAATGGTTGTCATTGCAACACCAGTCAAACTAATCAAGACAGCAGCAATCTTAGAAACAGTTATGGTATCCTGGCCAATGAGTGCTCCAAAGAAAAGTGTGAAGAGTCCTGATGTAGATGTCAGGACAGTCGTACTTGCCACACTGGTATTAGCTAGTGCAGAGTTTGATAAATACTACAAAGTATTCAAGGCAAAGAAGTTGTTAAAAATGCTAACTAAAGGGGACTTAAGATAGATGATTCTAGAGAAACCTAGCCAGTCAATTATGGAATATTAACAAAATAAGTTAAACTTGGACATCAATTGAGTGTAGATATGATTAGTAAGAATCATGATATAGATGCCGGCCACGAATTGCCTATATTTGGTTGTCTAAAGCTATAGCTTTTCCATTTCTTTCTCTTTAAATAACATAGTTGAAAGGACCATAATGCAATCGAGCACATGCTAATTGATTTTGTCCAGACAAGTAGAGAAATCAAAAGCCCACCATCCAGAACTTGAGGAATGTAAATGCAGCCAAGAAGCAAGAATCACTACTATTTAAGAGCAAAAAAAAAAAGTAAAAAATAGGCTGTTCGCTCAGGCCTGAATAGGGTTATTTTCATCTGATATACAGTTTCACATGGAAATTGAAACCTATTTATATGTATTTCTGTTTCCAGTTCCAAAAATGTCCTTTTATAGAGAGTAATAGAGACAAGGTGAAAAATGTTCAATACTTTTTGCCGCCTACACGTCTGCAACCACAACAAGAATGTTTACCACCGAGTTTGCACAAACATACACATTTGTGGCTTTGGACATGCTGGCATATGTAGTAGGAAATAACTGGACTATCTCTGAACCTTTTTGCATAAATTTGCAGAACAACAAAAATATCCTCCCCTTTGTCATGCCTCTGTGTCCATTTCAAAAGCAGCTAAAATAATTATCCATGTAAACTGTGAAGAGCCCTTGTGCCTAGGAGCATATTATCTGCATATTTTTTGCTTTTAAGTTTTTTTTTTCTACAAAAAACTGGAATATTGTTTGCCTAATAATTTTGGTCCAAAATTAGAAAATCCAAGACATTACAATAATATCAAAGACCTAAAAGAAAGAATCTGGCATAAGTGATTACCTCTGTTATAAACCATACTGGTGCAAGGCAAAAGCTGTATTTGATAATTTCCCATGAGGTAGGGTCATGGGTTTTCTCCAGCAGAGGGAATTCATTTTCTTGGTCCTCAGACATCAAAGTTCCTCCCTCTGCTGCATTCAGATCCATATCCGTTAGTGGGTAGCTCTTCAAGGCTTCTTTTGGATTGTGGTTCACTTCATTCATTCTAAGAGGAACGTCCAAGCCATCTAATGGATCCAAGAGGAGATTGCTGTTATAAGATTTCTTGAATGAGCTCTTGGCCAGCACACCACCAATCCACTCTTTACAAACTGATATTGGTAAGAAGATGACCATAAGGGATACTCCAACATAAGTTATTGCAAATGGTTGTTCATACTCTGCAAAAATTTTCTGCAATGAAAACATTTATATGAAGCTTCACCTTAAAAATTGTTGCATAAATTAGATTCCTCAAATAATGGGAACAAATCTTCATTTGAAAGTAAATAAGCAGTGCGCCCATTTGTAGTAATCAATTATATGCATCTTTGATGCCCTAATGAACACTTTTATCCCATATAGCATAAAAAGATAAAGAGACAAAATAGGTAATCTTGAATAAGTACATTCGGTAAAGCTCATACATATTATCATACAGAGAAACTCCAGAACAAAGCTAGAGGAATTAAAGTCAAACCTGAGTAACCTCTGCAGAAGCAACCCATATCAGCACAAAAGTACCAATCAAGCCCAACCCAGCTTTGTACTTCCGACTCATAATCCAAGACAGCTCAAAGAACCAAAATTACTTACGAGGGAAACCCACAAAAGTTTTGCTATATACTAAGTCCATGAAGTGTATTTAGCGTTTACGCAGAGGAAGATTTCCCAGTATAGATATGTCAGAGCATAACGTGTTCAATGCGTCGCCAAATGGCACTAGGACTTGTATATATTTCTAAGGAAAGTCTACAACTCGTGAAACTTTGAAGAAAGTTTCGGCAAATACCAAAGAAGACGAAGAAGCTTCCATCAATCCATCCATGTCTAAGCATAGTGATGCCATGGCGCGAGTCACGGGAAGAAAAATAAATATACTTATATGTGAATAGTCAAAATTGTAAATGTTTTTACACATTTATTTTAAGATGTGTTTATTATTTACTTTTTTTAATTTTACCTTTTCTTTTTGTTCCTTCCTTTTTCTCTATTTGTGTACAAGAATAAAATAATTTACATATTTAATTGGGAATAATACTTTTTGTGTATTTTTTTACATCTTATCAATTCTTATATTTTTTTATTCGTTCACAATGTAAAAATAATGTAACATTTAATGCATTTTTTTAATTATAATTTTTTATTAAAAATAAAATTTTAACAGTCCGTGAGGTCTTATTCGAGTAGTAAGAGCTGACCTCCCTACTGAAACGTTAATAACATATTAATGTATGCACTTTCGTTACATTGTTTCCTTTAAACATTAACGGTCGATTCACATTTGACTATAAGCAACTTCTGAACTTTCCAAGATTTTAATTTTTATCCTCAAACATTAAACATTAGTTCCTTACCCTCAAATTAAAATAACATATCAATAAAAAGTGAAACATTTTTCTACATACTCACTCAACTATTATGTTTGTTGGAATTAGTTTCAACTACGATTATGTAGAAAAACATAGAAAAATAAGAGGGATGATGAGAGAAACAAGAGAAGAAAATGGACCATGACACTTCTTAGAGGAAAAGAAAGCAACAATAGAGTTTTTCAAGTAGATTGAAGCTCAATTAGGTCTCTTACCCCCTCGGGAAAGCCAATTTCTCCTTATTTCTCTTTCTCTACACACTTTCTCTTTCTCTTCTTCTATGTCGAGACCTTTGTCCATATGCTACTCCACCATAGCTGAGTTTCAGCTTCGGCCGGAGCTCCGGTTACGGCTAGATTTTCTTTCTTTTTCTTGTCATTTTGCTTCTATGCTCCTTCTATTGTCTTCAAACATTAATAGTTTATCTCACTGGAGTTTTTCAAAATTTCTACTTCATTGGTGGATTTGTTCCTAATCTTTTTAGATCTAGGATATTTTCTTCTTTTTCAAGAAGATCCTTCCATACTCGGATCAGATCTGGGTCCTTTTGCAAAAATTTTTCTTAATTTTAGACTATTTTCAAGACAGCTGATACGCCCAGGGTCTGGTTTTCACAGATCTAGATGCATTGTGCTTGTCATGCCGATGAAGTTCAAGGGTAGCTGCATGACGAAGATAAATAAATAAGTTATTATTTGTTTGTTTTATTTCTTGTCTTTCGTACTAAACGCCACTTAATGTGTTTGAGGGTAGTTTATTTTCTATTACCAAGGATATGCTCTTGTATTATATTCTTATATATGATTTTTTCCTACTTTGAATAAAGTTTACTTACTCAAGCAAAAAAGAATAGAGATTTTAAAATATTTATTTAAATTAAGATTTTATCCATAAAAAAAAGTCTATTTATTTGTTTATTCATAACCATGAACTTAATTGAATGTAATTATATTTATATTAGAAGAAAAATAACACTTATAAACTATATATTGTGTAAAAAAATGACTCCAGATTTGGTCACAAGATGGTCAAGCGCGTATTGACCATTAAGGGTTGATGTGAATAGCTGCTGAAATGACAAACATTTATATATTATTTAAGTTCAAGGATAAGGAACAAATATTTTAAATTTTGAAGACAAAAATCAAAATTTCAAAAAGTTTAATGATTACTAATGCTTAAGTATACATTGGCCATTAATAATTAACGAAAAAACAGACAAACACACATTGAATCTTCTTTAATAGTTAACGGAAAAAACAAACAAACACACAATGAATCTTTTTCAGCATCTTGACAACCAAATCTCCTCATCATAATGCCTATATCTAAATTGAGTAACAAGAAATATTCTTAAAAAAAGAATTAATCTAAAAAGATAAAAAAATAAAAATAAAACATGTTTGTAGATTGTAAATTTGGATAAAAGATTTCGAAAATAACAAAAATAGTTTGTGGACAAAGAAAAATTAAAAAGTCTTAAACATAAATATAAAGGCGATCCTCCGACCAATGTTAAAACTCCAACAAGAGCGGGAGAAGATATAAGCATCAAGATGAAGTTGAATAGGCATCAAAGAGAGAAAGAGTGAGCATTTATTATATTTTTTTCATATTTAATCATATTTTTATTTATTTATTCACCTATATTCTCTATCTCCCTCCTTATTTACTAAGCGTAAAATGATATTTTAATTCAAATGTTGTGTTATTTTCAGTACCTAATTCTTGTACACGAATCTAAAATGACCTATTTTCTTATAAGAGATAGTATTAGGAGTGGCAGCATTATGGATACCCGACCGTTTACCGATTATCAAAATCGATTATAATACCATTTACTGATTCCAAATCAATGATCAAATGATAATTTTTTTTGTTACCAATACCGAAATCGTTGATTAGTCAGTTAACGATTATAAATTTTAAATTTTATTAATGGAACTAAGCCCAAAAAAAAACAAAAATTTAGAAGATCACAAATTATATACTAATTATTTAAAAAACAAGAAAAAAATTCAAATAAGAGTAAACAAATTATAAAAACATATTAAACATATAAACGAAAATATGTCATATATACATAACGTAAGCGGTATCGATTTTTTTTTTTCCATTGGTAAGAGCCTATTTTCAAAACATATTGGATTCAGTATCGGACGACTTTATAAATTATCGTTTGTCATATAATCAGGTTGACTAGCTATAGAAAAAAAAAAATGCACCACTATCATCCCTAGATGGTATCAAGTACCGCTATATATATAGATATATATATATATCAAGTACCACTATATATATAGAGAGAGAGAGGGGGAGGGGTGGGCTCGTTTTATAAAACTAAAATTGAAATATAAAGTTTGAATTGTTTAAGTTCAATATAAAAATGAATTATGAATTAATTAATAAATAGTAGTTTTCGTGTCTAAAATCTAGATTATGAATAATACACTTATTTTTTTTTATAAAAATTTGTTAAACAATATAATATTCAATATTGATAAATTGGTAAATTATTCATATAAAGTATTTATATTTTTTCAATTCGTAACCTTAAAGTTTCTTTTTAGCAGTTAGTACTGATAAAGTTTTGTACAAGTTACAAAAACTGACAATTAATGAATATTATGACAGAGTCCGGTAACTTTTCACATGTGACTAGTATATGCTGCCGTTATAAGGCATTTTTGTCATTCTAAAAGACTCCTGCCACTTTGAAACACTAGTCCATTTTATTTAGTTTAAATACGAGTTAAACTTGACCCACCCAACAACATAATTTAGGTAAAAATGCATTCCGTTTAGCCTTTTAAAAGGACAACAATACCCTTTCAACAGTAGAACATGATAATCATGTGTAAGAAATCGCCAGATTCTACTATGATATTCATTTTGTCATTTTGTGCAACTCGTAAAAATTTCATGAGTATAAACTGCCTAAAAAAAAATTCATAGTTACAAACTGAAAAATATACATACTTCATGGTTATAATTTACCAATTTATCTTCAATATTTATAATATCACTTCTAGAAACATTGTATCAATAAAAATAAAATTTAAAATATTTTCAATCAACTGATAATAAATATTGTTTTTGAAGATGGCAGAATCCACTAAGGAATGCACGCTTCACTTATGTGCAACCATTAAAAAAATAATTTAATCCTTTCACATAATTTTAATTGTCAATCTATTTGAAAATGAATCAAAATTATCATTTACATAGTACCTTTATATGAATTAGCTGTTGCATTTAGGTAAATAGACTAATTATTAATTTTTATGGTTGCGCGCATGTGTTTTCCGATCTGATTTCACCTTATTTGACATTAATTGTTACAACGAATACCTAAAAAATATTGTTTAAGAATATAAAAATAAAATAAAATATTTAAAAAAACCCTTTTTACAATTGCATATGAGTAGGAAGAGTGTTCTTGAGTCGGGATTCTGCCTTATTCGACATTAATTGTCACAATAAGCTACTTAAAAGTTGTATAAGGTATAAATAGATAAAATAAAATATTTTGGTAGAATAAGAAAAGTACAAATTGTTTAGGATTATTATAGCAAAGTTTTTTTTCTCGGGTAATTATAGCAAAATTTTGAAAGTTGTTATGAAATTAATGTGTCTATGGTAGATGTCCAAATACGTTTCCGAAGAGAACTAAACTCCTAAAATACTAATCCTATTTAGATTCATGATATCCCATTAACCATTAATTTAGTTAGATGTTTTAGGATTCTATAATCCTTGTATTATAAGAAGATATTAATAAGACAATTTATACTTGATTATTGAGTTTTACGTTTTCTTTCTTGTACTTTTCTTTCTTTATATTATTCATCTTTATATTATATTCTTATTCCGAGCAATTTGTCGTGTCGCAATCATCAAATTCATAACACTTTATCAACACGATTGCATGGACGACAAGATTGTTTGAAGACCGAGATTCTAAAGGTGATTTTCTAAAATTCGCTAAAAAGTAAAAAAATTCTTGAAGCTTCTTGAAATAAAAAAAAATTCGAATCTATTTAAGTCCAGAATATGCAATTGAAAAATCATGATTATAAATATTTTTTTCCTCGTTAATTTATGAGACCTGAAGGCTCAATAATTTATTAAGAATATTTTGACAAAATTTAAAAGGAATGTATAATCACCAGAAGATGTCATTATGCCAAACAATACCCATATTATTTGTGACTATAATATTTTGATCAGTCTATCAGTATGCAATATTATATTTGATCTAGATTCTTTCTCAATTAAAATAATATAGAGATAATATTTTGTTTTACATATCTCAAATATCCTCATGTAGTAGCAACATTGAGAGAGAAGATCTCAAGGTTATCACCTTTTGAGATTGAATAAATGATTGAGTCATTATTGATGGAATGTTATGATATTCTTAATAATTTTATGTCATTTCCTGAAGCGACTACAATTAAAAATTTTATTTCTATAATATGTTATATTTGTGATTATAATTATTTATATAATTTGTAATTATTATGACTCATGAACCTAATATATAAATTATCACCAGAAGTGATAATAATGAGGAAAAGGGAACATATAATCCCAAAAAAATATGAGGATAATAAAGGTAACTCGAGAATCTATAAGGATAACTCGAAAAAATTTAAAAAATTTCATTTTCAACCTCAATCTTTCTCTCTCTAAAATAAAATCCTCTGAACTCTCCTTACAAGTGAACATTTCAAACTCAGATTTAGGAAGATCAGACTGTTAAAAATAAAAAAAAAAGGTTAATACTTCGATCTATACTCTTTTATTTACAATTCTATCGGTTTAGATCTTGAAAATATGCATCGAATCTCATGAAAAATCAAATTTTTTGAAGTTTTTTTTTCCGCCAACTTCAAACTTCAATATACAAAGATCTGACCGTTGAAATTTAAAAAGAAGGTTAGTACATCAATATATACTCATTTGTTTACAAACCTATCAGTTTAGATCTTGAAAAACTGCTTGGAATCATTCAAAAAATTGATTTTTTCGAACTTGTTTTTTTTGTCCGGCTGGGGATATTTTTAGCCGGACCGGCGAAAAAAAAATTCGCCTGGTCCAGCGAAATTGTTGATGTTTTTCGCCAGGCTAGGCAATTTTTCCTCTTATTTTCTCCAGCCTGGGCGATTTATATACTGTTATTTAAAAAAAATTTAGGATATTTTTACCTTTGTGTTTATAAATATTTAAAATTATCATTATGTTTAATTTGTTAATTTTATATTATTTAAGGAGTTTTAATTGAATTTAATTTCATATCTATTTAAAATATTATTTAATTTTGTCTATGTAGAATACGTGTTATTAGTTTTTTAAAAATTTATGTTATAATTGTTTGTTTAATATGATAATGAATTATGTTTATATGAACAATTTGAATCTTAAAGAGCATTAATTAATTTGTCAGCATAAACATAAGTGTTATAATTATTCATCTTATAGTTTTAATCAATTTATAATAGATGGTTCGGCCCGGTGGACGTAGAGGAAATGATGATCTTGGTCCTGTGATGGATAGGACAGGTCGAGTTGAAGGTCGAATAGTTACAACTTCATCTCGAGGTTTGAGGGGTCGACATTGTACTTCCGATATCCCGTCTACTCCTACCCCATTTGCTACTGGGATGTAGTGTGATACAGGTGCATCGGGTTCCTCTGCCCAACCACCACATATACCGATTAGGTCTCGTCCTCCTCTCCCATCATACCGCCCACACTCCGGTGCCATATGATATATATGGATCTTCACATCCACCATCTCAGCCCCCACCCGCATTATATGCTCCCTATGTACATGCTCCTTCTATTCGTCCTCATATACCCTATAGATTTATAGTTCAGGAACCTATGAATGAGTTTAGTGGTCTTGGGAGGAAGTTAGAAGCTGAATTTTGGGATCAGATGGTTGGTGCAGTCCCTACCGATTCATCGTACAACACATATGAATGCACAGCCACCGATTATGACGTTTCCTTATCTGAGCCTTTTGTAGGGAGGCATTCTGGGGATATTGGGATTGAGGATAGCAGGGGTTTAGATCCGGAGCCGGACACCAACAGTTTTCACATACCATTTGGTGAGATGACAGTAACCTTACATGATTTGGAGTTGATACTAGGTGTACTTGCTTCTGGTAGGGCTGTAGATCTTCATTAATCTCAGGATCAGATGATTGCTGTTATTCAGAACAACTTGGGTATCATGTACACTAGGGATGGTATAAATAGGCAGGAGTTGTTTGATGTTGCCACTGATCCCCATGGCAGACTTTCCTCTAGTGACAGGGTTTATGTTACATCCAGTATTTGCTTGGTAGTTTAGTGTTCACTGATAAGAGTTGTAATATCGTCCCTGCCAAACTTTGGCCGCTCGTGAAAAATGTTCGATCATGTAAGGGGTTTGCATGGGGTGCTACGGCGCTTGCCTATTTATATAGGAACCTTGGTCAGGCCTCTCGTGTGGATGCGAAGGAGTTGGCTGGATGCTGGTCACTGCTTGAGGTATTATTAATTAATCCATACAATGTTGCTTTATTCTAATTTTTATTTGGGTTATTGCTGTTATTTAGTCTATATGTTTGCCACATGTCTTGTTTTTTGGGCATGGATTTGCATGTACTTTCCCATGTTTGCACCTGCTGTGAGACTGGGGGCTCAGTCTTGCAAGCCGTACATCCAGTAATTCCTAATGTTGGGTCATAAAAATGAGCATAAATTACTGGATATTTGTTTATGATTAGATATGATGTCAGCTGATGAGGTACGGTGGACCCCTTACAGGATTCAAGAGATACAAGACATTTGGGTTTCCACTTGGCACGGGATGCTTGCGTATTTCGATTGTGTTGAGGCGTACATGTTAGTATATGCCCTAAGACCAATTGACTCACATTTATGATTTATGAAGCATGTATTTTTTGAATTGTATTTTATGCTCTTAGTCATCAAGTATGTGACTTGATAGTAAAACCCTTATAGCTAATAAAATATTATTCTTATTTGTCCCTAGTTTATTACATCTTGTAAACTAGTGTGAAGTTGATTGATGGTCAAGTTTTACTGATCATGAATATGAGATATAAAATCAATTCATAAATACATATTGAGAATATTGTATTGGACATGACCCAAAGTGAAGAAGAAATATTGCATGGGTTTAAGTTATAAGTATTTCTTCTCAGTTTTATATTTGGTGTCCTTTGACCTAATGTTTCTAATGTTTCTTGCATGGGGAGAAAATATGTTTTGACATAGTCAAACATCACTTTTAATTAGGTGATCATTATGACTATTGGTTGGCTTATTTTCTTGTCATTACTTGAATATTGGAGATAGTGAAAGGGATTTGTCCCTCTCTTTTTAGAGAGAGATATCCATGGGCCCCTTGATAAGGAAGACTGGAAAATATGCATGGCCATGCTCAAATAAGTATTAATAAGGTGTTATTAATATTATTTGTTGGAACAGTCTGCTTGGTGATCAAGTAAATGGTTAATTAAGTTTTATAAGGATGACTTGGTCCATGCCTTATACTTAATTAGGATATCGTGTGACAAAAGGACTGAATATTAAATCTGATGCTAGGTTATTATTACATTTACTTAACTTGGGTAAGCATAATGTCTTGTTAGAGGCCGCTTATGTTTTGTGAATAAATGTCTAGGACATTTTCCATTCATTGCTAACGTTAAGTGAACCTAAAGGGTCACACGCATAGACGGTCTTGTGAGCATAATGTCCACGTTCAATGAATCTAGATTGTGTCCAAATTCGTTGAACGTATACAAAAGGGGAATCAGATTCCATATTGTATTTTTTGGTAAGTTAATAAGTAATTAATTTTATTTAATCGAATAAATGAAATTAATTACTTAATATTACTCATCCAACCGTTGGATGATTATAGGAATAGACGGACGAGATTAAACTGTCATTAGATGATAGTTAGGGTTTTGACATTGAAAGCTATAAAAGGTTATGTTAACCTTTTCTTCGTTGCCGTCCTTTATCTGATTAAAGAAAAACAAAACCCTAAACCCTAGAACGACGATATAGTATCTAGCCTCCTCTCTCCGAAATACGACCGATTACCAGATTGTCAAGATCAGTTCTGAACAGTTTTCAGAACACAGAAGGGGCTAGCATCCCGATCGCTTACAGAGGAGTTCGTCGCGTGGATACCAGTAGAGGGCGAAGCGTACAAAGTAGCGCCTCCACAACGAACAATCAAAACATTGAGGTAATTTCTATCCAATCGATTTTTCTAGTATGTGCAGATCTTGTTGGTGGATTTTCGTAGTTTTATTTTATTTTGTTTTTGCCTATGTAGTCCAACAGTACATGCTTGATAGAGTCGTCCGCCAATTGGGTGGCATCGATGTATTCCGGCACATCCAATTCGACCCAGAGAGGCAAGGAGGCCAGCAAACAACAGGATGTATGTGGTGAAGAACATTTGTGGAGGCGTTGTGGCTTGAGGCACCATCGCATCTTTTGCCAGAGACATAGATCAGCGTTCCAGCAGAGACCCCTAGTGAATGTACAGACGATTATATGCCGTGGTTTACCCCTCATACTTATCCCAGGATACAGAATCCGAATAATGTTCCCGTGGGTTTTCATGTTCCAGTTCATCACGTGATGCCACTTCCACATCTAATGACAATGATTGTTTGTCAAGTCGAACGAGATGATGTTGGTAAAGAAGAGAGGTTTGATAGGATTTCAGAGTTGATAAAAATGTATTATAGACCTCCTTACTAGTTTATGTCTATGGATTTTTTATTCTAAGTCTACTTTGTTTTGATACTATGAATACCGTGTGTCTGTGGAATCAATGTATTTCTTTGTTTCAGCTTTAATTTATAGTTCATGCCTAAGGACAGAAAGAATCGAATGACCGGTTATGAATTTGGACGACCGATTATGAAATTGGACGATCGGTTTATAAAACGGATCATCCGATTCTTTTTGTAAATGATAATTTGTAAGACCTGTTTTATAACATAAAGAATCGGACATCCGATTTTAAAAATCGGTCATCCGAATATTTTTTTTAAAACCAATCTCGAGGCTATGGACAAAATTGCCCGAGGACAAAAAGAATTTGACGTCCGATTTTTAAAATCGATCGTCCGATCTTTCTGTTTTAAAACCAGGTCTCTCTATTTCATAAAGGGATTATTCCGAATTTTCATTTACGGAAAGAAAAAGACGATCCAAAGAATTAAATGATTTGCAATATTTACAATATGAATAAAGATTGTACATACATGTAAATATTAATCGACCTCTACATAAATAGGATCTCGGGGAAGAACTAAGAAACGCTGTTGCCTAACCCAATTTGCAATCCATACAGAATAAGGCTTTTCCTAACCGCTTAATTGAATATCACGATGAAATTCCCATCAAACGTTCAAAGGAGGCAATGGACATCCATCCCGCAACTGTAGCTGTATGAAATGCTGTTGTTTCGAGAGATAGCCGATAAACAATGTTCCAGAAGAACAATGCGAATTCAAATACAAAGGTAGTATGGTGGTTGAGCCTAAACCTGCAATTAGTATAAGGTAGAAATTGAAGGTATTTGGAATGACGTACAAAAGTGATTTGTCTACGAACCTCAGGCAAATGGTTTTCATCTACAAACAGAAAGTTCGCCACAACCCTAAAACCACAATTACCATCACCTACCACATTTTTCCAGTTATGAATGAATTCATAAACGGACCCAGAGAATGCATCGATGTAAGGGAACATCACAGGAGTACATGGATTTACTATAGAAGACAAACTACTTCGTTCACTATTATGTCCTCTACCCCTACCCCTAGGAACCCGTGGCGGCCTACCTCTTCCACGTGAATTAGAACCAGACCCAGAATCGGAACCTGAACCAGATCCTGACCCAGAGCTGCTTGACTTTCCTATCTTCCTATGTACAATGGACACGTGCTCCCAGTAAGACTTATCCCTTTTAGTTGAGTTTGTCTTCCGTCGACCCTTCGTGACTGCATGCTCAGGGGGACTTGTCAAAGGTGCACACGGATCTTCAGGCAACACCGGACATAAAATCCCTTTCATTAGACGACGATATTCTCTAACTTTCGATATCGGACCCGTGCTGATTTCATCCAACATAGTTGTGAGATCACACATCTCGTATTCCATGTCCCGAGCATGCGAAGAGGGAACATCCACCCCGATTTCTAGTGTTCTCCAAAATACATAAACATTTTCCAACTAGAGTGGGATCCAGTGCATGTACCGTGAAAGCAGCTCACATGCACATGGTAGCCCATGCGATTTCCTTAAATAATGACCGCACTTGTTTTGTGCATCATCAGATAACTCACAAGCTCTCTTTATCTCATCCCATTTCTTCTTAAAGCCCAATGATTTGATCCGATTGCTTAAATTCTTCAATATGGGATTGCTCCACGCCTTAAACTTTTCTTTAAGCTTAGAATTTTCCAATGAGCTCTTAATCTTGGCAATTTGACTTTCGATGGCTGAGTCAACATTAAGGAACACGATATCCAAATCACCATGGCACGTTGAAAGCCATATCTTCAGGACCGAATGTTCGCTCTTAGCACGGTTTGTTGTCTCAACCCCAAAATGAAAAACCTCACATGTCCAAACTCTGCAAAATTTATGCGCAAGTTGATTTAACCATATGTTAAACAAATAATGCAAAAAGTCAGGCCTTCTTTGCCACTTCGTCTTCAGCAATTCCAATTTCCTTTGGGATTCCGCCTCATTGATTTAATTTATTAACTTCTGCTAAGAGCCATTGACGAACCGAGTTGCGACCTCTTCATCTTTAACCATTTCGGTTAATTTGGCCAGCACATTTTAGTTTATGTGCCTTCTACATAACATATGATATGATTTACTAAACGCGCCTATGATCACAGTCATCAGTCTGTTCTCCCTATCAGTAATAATCACAATTGGTTCACCATCATTAACAATTACATCTTGGCGGGTTGACATAGCCGATGAAACATATAAGTACTTAATTTGTTAAAGGACCCATTTGTAGGTCGAACCCTGTTCATTGCGCATGAAAGCAGTTACCACAGTGAAGTTCTTACCGGTCGGAGTCATTCCTACGGCTTCCAACAATGGCATATTGTACCTTTACATAAAATAAAGAGAACATGTTATGGTTAATCTTGATTTTTACTTTCTAATCATAATACTCGACAAATGTAGAGTTAATAATACAATGCCTGACATGAAAACTTACTTGTTCATTTTATACGTGGTATGCATTATCAGTACATATGGCCATGTTCTGATCATTGCAATTGATGTAGGGTGTGCAATGACAATATTACTAAGTACGTTGCTCTCATCGCAATTTCTATAGAATACCATATAACCCCATTTAGCACTTAAGCAAAGAACTTCCTCTACTGTGATTCTCCCTTGCATCCTATTTTTCTTAATTTTGGCAACGACACTGTATATTTTCTGTGCATAAATCATGAAAATAATTATATTACCGGAAGCAAAAACATATCTAAAATATAAAATAAAGTATTAAAAGTAAATTTACCATACCTCACCGCACAACCAACGTTTTATTATTGAAAAATTGTAGGATATTATGTGGCGGCACGTGACTCTTCCTGAATTGTTCGGTTTGTTTCAGCTGCTCTTCCGTAAGTCTTGCAGCTTGAGCATGACCGTGATGGTAAACACCTATTTTATGGTTGTGCCTCCCATCATGTACGAACAATTGCCAACTGTCACTTGTGGCCATTTGCTCGCCTTTTAATTTAAATGGACAACCACATTTTTTAGTCCCGTAAGGACCCCGCCTTTTGATTAGAACTTCTTCTTCTTCATCGTCAACAACTGGCTTTGTTGTCTTTTTAACTGCACCTCCACGCTCGCAGGCCAGTGTAACATAAGGTCGACGGTCAGCTGTTCTTGATCTCTGATACCGATTGATGATCAAATATGTGTTGGCTTTCATAGCCGTTTCTTTTGCCCAATCGACCAACTCTACTTTCGAATTGGAAATTCGATTTGTTGTGAATAAATATCTATGATCAACATATTCTTCCGTTTCTATAAATTTATCAAACGTATTTGGATCTACATCACCCTGTTCATATAAAACTAAAATATTAACAATAAAAAAAAAATTAAGCCTAAACAGAAAAAAATAAAATAAAAATTCTGAAGGAGATTTGCCCATGCTAGTGAAAAAATGGAAGATTTTCGCACTTCTGGGCAAAATATTTTAATAATTTTGCCTATCTGGACAAAAATCTTCCATTTTTTTGCCAGCATGGGCGAATTCTCCTTCAGAAACGTGAAAAAACAAATTTCTTCAAAATTTATCTCAAAATCAATATTTTCTTGCGAATAATCTGCAAACTGATCCATATGTTCTTCCAAATTAATTTGAATGTGGAAGATTGTAAATTTTTTTAGAGAGAAGTTAGAGAGAAAGTGGTAAGAGAGAGAAAGTGAAAGGTAAAAAATGAATTTTTTCGAGTTATCCTTATAGATTTTCGAGTTATCTTTATTAACCTCTAAAAGTATTATTGATGCAATATAATAGAGTTTGTAGTGTACATTTAGTACGTCAAACAAAATTTTAAATATCTGATAAGTATTGATTAGAAAAGAAATATAACATATTGGAGTTTTTATTTACTCCCTATGTTATATTATTATTGATCTTATGTATTAATCATGTCTATCGATATATAGACTTGTTTGTAGCCAATTCTTTGAAATTATTAGAGGAACAAAATTACTTTTTATTTGTAATTTTATATGATTTTTTGTATATTATATATATGGCCTTTGATTTATTATATATTTAAAAATATTAAAAAAGATATTTATTAGGAGAATGAATACTAGTATAAATTAGAATTTTATAAGAGTTCATTAATAGAAAACTCCAGAAGAGCTAATAGATTGAAACTAAAACTCCTCAATAGATAATCAATAAAAGGTTTCAGAAGAGCTAATATTTTAAAAATCTTGAGGAGAGCTAAATATCTAGAATATATATATATATATAGAACATCTAGAAGATATTTAATTAAAGGTCTAGAAGAGTAAATTGACTTAGGAGGACACATAATAATTATACCATATTATCATGACTTATAGAATAAATGTGAATTACTTCCCATCGTAATTTGTAATTCACCAAAAGGTATGCAATTTAATGCATTGTAGAGTAAACATGAAGTTTACTTATTTAAAAATATTAAATATTGGCATGACCGGTTAGACCATCCCGGATCATTAAAATACGAATTATCATAAAGAATTTGTGACAATATTTTTATGCAACCATAAATTTTTGATCACAAATTTATTTGTACTACTATTTTTCAAGGCAAAATACTTTTACGGATACCATCAATATATTAGGGTTGAATATGTTTTGGGATGAATATATTGTCGATGCACCGACCCATGGTCATGATATATTGCTGATTTGCAAGCTGAACATTTTGATAACGAGCTCATATTTTATATTGTCCCATTAACATAATTTGTCCTAATGTTATTGATGATGTTGCACTATTTGCATAGAGATTGAACGTTCCATAGAACATGTTCATAGACTTAGTAAATGGTTTTATAGAATTATAATTGCCTTAAAATTTGATTTATGTATATTTTGTAGTAGTACTTATTTGTATTTTGCCAAAATATTATTTTTGTTATCCTCATTGTAATTGGTTTATCGTGAGAACCCAAATATTTTGCCATCTTAGTATTAAAAATATGGGCTATAAAAATATACTATTCCACCACAATATATTTAAGATGGGTATTGAAAATAGGAAAAAATTATATAGTCAGATAAATATAAGATTTATGTCTCATTTTGAACCTCATACACAGATAATTTGAACAA